>CAOLHI010001373.1:0-391675 GCA_948474755.1 Ctenosaura bakeri
GATGAGTAAAGCAGCTTTGAGGGGAGCTGGGAAACTTGACAGAATTTGATAAATTTTTAGCATCTAAGAGAAAGAAGGCCTTGTAGCCATTATTTACAGTCCAAAGCAAGTACACAACTGTGAAAAACATAGAAATTAACAACGTATGGCCCAAACCAAGATGTTCATTATTCAGAAGATCAATAGTAACCTAACTCTAATGCCTCAGTGCTGTAGTGTTAAGCTAGTACTGACTTTCTAACAATAAATCAGAAGGCAGATCATCCCAGAAAGCGATCTTGGATTATAGCTCCAGGATGATGTCATTGGTTGGATCTTGATCTCAGGAGCAGACAGTGTCAGTGGTTGGGGATCCTCTGAGGGTTGTTTTTCTGGAAACTTTTGGAAGAACATTGTAATTGAAGTTGCTGTCTCTTTCTTTTTAACTCATCGAAGTGTTGCTCCAGAGGTTTTAATCCTTTTGTGATCATATGGGTGACTTTAATGCTGTGTCCCATCCAAGGATCATATTCCATAATTTTGTCCTTTAAAACAAATTTCTCTAATGTCTACATGTCTGGTTCTACTTCTCTTTCTCCTGCTCCTTCCTCTGAAGATGTCTTAACAAGTTCCTCCAATTCCTCATCGGATAACACTTCTTCACAGCCATCAATAAGTTCCTCCACTTTCTTATCCAGCAGGTCACCAAATCTTTCTCCGCCAAGTCACCTTGCTGCATGGATAATTCGCATAACTGCTCCATCAATCCCTGGGATAGACTGAAAATCGTCTACAACCTCACTCCACAAGTTTCTCCAGCAGGTATTTGCAGTTTCAGATTTTAATTCATCTATTGCAGTTTTGATTAAGATTATGGCATCAGAACTGTGAAGGATTTGCAGCACTGCATTATGTCTGCATCAGGCCTGCCTCAACTGCTGCTGGAATGTGGTCAAATACCAGGCAGCCTGGTCAAGGGGCTAAACTAGTGAGATTGTATTTGGAGGTAAGAAGACAACATTGACATTTTCGTTTTGATAGCAAAAAGGTTCAGGATGACCAAGTGAATTGTCTACTATTAACAGGACTTTAAATTCCAACTCTCTCTGCTGCAATTTTTTTTTTTTTTTAAGTTCTGGGATGAATCATTGATGAAACCATTCCGTAAACAAGATGGCTGTCACTCACACTTTCAGTCGTGTAGGAATATGGGGGCGGGGAGAGCGATTTGCCCTGGGTGGCAATGTTTTGCCCCTGCACGCTCTGGCCATGCCCGCATGCCCCTCATGCCACAGCCCCGCTTTCTCCCACCCCCCCTCCACACACTCCAAGCTCTATCACTGCACACTTTTTATTTTACTGTGAAAAACTGGGTAGATAAAGTTTGGTTTTGTTTCTAAGAACACATGGGTTCTTGGATTTGTATATTAAACCTGGCTTTATCATATGCCCTGCAGAATTGCCACATAGGACCAGAGTTAATCTGTCTTTCCATACTTCATGCCCTGGAGATGCTTTTGCAGTTATATGAATGTAGGTTCTGGTGGGCATTTTTCCCCCAGAAGAGCCCAGTTTCATTGCAATTGAACACTTGCTTTGGATAGTAGGTTTTCTCCTCAACCAACTCCTGAAAGTGTTCTGGAAAGGTGGCAGCAGCTCTCCAGGGACAGCCTCCCCACTTAGTTTTATGTTTTTAAGTCCAAACTAATTCTTAAATCTATGCAGCCATGGTCTAATTGCAGTAAAGAATTTGGTGGCCCTCATTTGAGGGGATGCCCTGCTGATGTCTTCATATAACCTCAATGGGAATTCATTTTATGTTCATGTCTTCTAGCTGCGAATTTAATACTGTCTCCATTTTAATTAAGCAACTATCACACATTGTGGAGGTAACTTCTGCAGTTTGGGATGCAATAGCAAAACTAGCATGGATTTCTTTTTCCTTCTTCAGAATTTCATGTACAGAAGATTCATTCTTACCATACATCTTACAAACCTCATTGCACGTTTTGTTTTCTTTCCTGATTAAGCCAAGAACTTTCACCTTGTCACTTAAACGAAGAACTTTATGGGTTCTCTTAGGCTTATCAGGATTGCCGGCATCACCGCTCTTCTGCTTTGAGGCCATTACAAGCAACACACGGATTCAAGAAGACCTTTATGAGGGGACTGTACTGGATTAACTGTGCAAGCACAAGAATTTTGCAGAGGGACACTAGCACAATCAAATCACAAAGAGTAACCAAGAAGCCTACTAACAGACTAGGTAGCATCAGAGTACATGTAGTACTGGGTATAGTGAGGAAATGTTAGACAGCATGGGACAATGCAAGACAGTGCAATACCACAAGCAAACAGGGTGTCATTTGCTTCACTTTTATATTCCCTGCCATTTTCCACTTAATATTGTATGTACTACATCATATTTTATTACTTCAATTTCTATTTTATTACTCTTAACTGAAATCACGTTCACTGGTGATGTGGTTATAGGGGGGCTACTGTATAGTGTTTCCAATAACTTGCTCGGAGCCCGATAGACTTGTGTTGTCTGAAGTGTTCAGACTCCTAGGGGTATGTGTAATGGCTACATCTTTGCTCAGACTTTTCTCAGGTCATTTCCGCACTAGCCTGTTATAGCGCGATGATTCCACTTTCAACATCCTCTGGAATCCTGGGGTTTGCAGTTTCAGAAGGGGCCGGCTGGCCCCTCCCGAAACTGCAAACCCCAGGATTCCAGAGGATGTTGAAAGTGGAATCATCGTGCTATAACAGGCTAGTGCAGAAATGGCCTCAATTATCTGGAAGGCAATTCCTCTGGAATTCATGATAATGAGAATATTTTCCTCCAACTACCTTGATTTGGCAGTCCTAGATAATCCTCTACTGCCGCTCTCTTTCTGCTGCTTTAAAAATGTTCCAGTTTCTCTCTCCCCCTCCTCTCACTTCCTGCCTTTGTTCTCAGCTAACTTCAGCTGCTGCAAATTGAGTCCAAAGTGTAAATGGAGGAGGAAGAGAAAGAGGAGGAGAGCAAGGGGAAGAGTCTTGTCCAGAGTAAACTGTTGCAGCCTCTCCTAACTTGTGTGTTCTTCCTCATTAATAACTTTTGCCATCTTGACCACTCTGATGTTTATTGGCCACACATGTCCTGGTTTTATTCTGTGTAATGTTTATTGGCCACACATGTCCTGGTTTTATTCTGTTTAATGTTGGAGGGTATGCAAGGAGCATGAACAATGCACAGTGCTGGATTTGGATAGTCACATGCCAACTCAACACAGCAGTCATGTTTTTTGTGCACTTTGTGCACTGATTTCCAATCCAAGATGACCTGGGCACCATGCATTAAGGTGACTGTGTGATTGCTGACACAATATGCAGAACTCAGTGCCAACAAAGTATTGACAAGCAACTGCTCCAGTAATTCTCTGAGTTCTCAGAGTGGTGTACAAACGCATGTGCTGTGTTGCAAAATTTGAAAAACTTTACATCAGGTCCAAACCTCTTCCAGTCCAGGGACACAGTGCCAGCACAAAGTTAGACAAGTTGAGGTTAAGCCTCAGTATTTTCCATGACCAATAGTGGTTTTATGCTAGTGCAACTGGAGGTTGATCTGGTGCAAGCAGGCAAAATGCACTCCACCAAACACCCCCAGACCACTCTTTTTGTGCTGAAAACAAAGGCAGGAAAGCCATCCTATAAATAGATTACCAGGGATACCTGCACTGCTTAACAAGAAAAAGATTTTTTCCCCCAAAAAAACCTGACATGGACTTCTAGTCATTTTCTTCTCTGCCCCTATTTTGGGCAGTACATGAGGCCTGTAGAGAATCCCCAGGAAAGAAGACTGGCCCTTAGATTCACAACAGTTGCACACCCTGCTCTGGCAGATATGCTCTGGACAGGCTTGCATAAACAGGCATAGCCTCCAACTGTCTCAATTTGGAAGGGACAGTTCCCATTAATCCTCTGTCATCCCATGTTTTCAGCTCCCAGTTTTTCTCTCCTGCTCCCATTTTCCCCCTTTGTCTTCAGCTTACCTTAACTGATGCAAACTGAGCCCCAAAGCAAAAAATAGTTTGTGCTCAACTAACTCAAGAGGAAAAGAGAGGAGGAATGAGATCTTGCCCTTCCCAGTAGCCTCATGCAAAAGCAAACTGCTGCAGCCTCTCTTAGCTTGTGTCTTCTTATTCACTGAATAACTTTTGCTATTTTGACCACACTCTGGATTTTCATGGCTACAAGTGCCCTGGTTTTCATCTGTGAAGGGTATGAACATGTCCCCTTATGCAAATGTTTCCCCATAGTTCCCCAGCAGTTCAACAGCTTAGGCAGAGCTGATGCCCACATACCACGCCAGCATCCTCTATCCTCTGCACAGCCCTCCACAGCCAGTACAGTAAAACCTTTCAACAGCCATCATGTGGAAAGGGTTTGGATTCAGCAACATTTCAGCTGGCTTAGGGTTGGTTGAGTTGGCCCTTGCCCATCTTCACCATTTAGAAGTGTCTTCTGAGGTAACCATTTTGAAAGGTTCAGTTTTCATTAAAAATACTATTCTAACCCCTACAAAAAGGGATATTGCTTGAAAAAATGTGGGCAACAAACAGCTAGAGGATTCTAAGAAGCAAGGAAAATGACCAAAGAGTGATAGCTCTTTTCTGTGCTCATGACCAACAAAAGTACTTGGACATAAGAAATTCCATAATTAGAGCTCATGCTTTCCATGCAGATCCTCCCTCTGAGTATTTATAGCAAAAATAGATGTCAGGAACCTGAGGCCTAAAAGCTATCATGTGGCTCTTGGCCAAGGCCATTTCCACACTACACTGTTCTAGTGCTATTGTTCCACTTTCAACATCTTGTGGAATTCTGGGGTTTGTAGTTTACTGAGGCCAAAGAGCCCTCTGGCTGAGAATTCTAAATGCCCCTCCTTAAACTGCTAATCCCAGGATTCCATAGGAGGTTGAAAGTGGTATAGTAGCACAGTAACAGTTTAGTGCGGAAATGGCCCTAGTCTTCAGCCTATTACCATGTGGTTCCCCAGATAGTGGTGAATGAAAGATATAACGCTGCGGTGTAGAAAGAATTTTGTTGCCAGGTGATCACATGTAGTTAACCTTTCTTTTTCTTTTTTTTAATTAAAAATATATTTTATTCGAAATACATTAAAACAAAAACACGAAACAACATAAAAGACACCGAAATAAAAAAAAACACAATAACATATCTAGTCACACATACGTTACATACTACCTTACTTACTAGACAAACATACATCTAACTAATTATCAATCTAACAAATAATCAAATTAACAAAAAGGACAAAAAGAAAAAAAAGAAAAGAAATTAAATTTAAACATACTTACATACTTACATAAAATTACATTCAATCTCATACACTCTTGACTTCTTTCTTACACCATTGAGGAACCTCTTCTAAATCTTATCTTCTATCCAGCTATCTGAGTTTAAACTTACTCTAATCTTTATAGCCTTTCCCCCTATACTCTAACTTCTAACTGCTTATTGCATATTTCTTATATATTTTATTTTAATAAATGAATTAGAGAAAAGAAAAATTTGACCATTTGCGAGTCTTAAGTGCCTTTTCTTTACTAGCTTACTCAAACTTTACTCCTTACCTTTTCTTTCTCTCTATAACTTATACTCGTTTTAACTTATTCTATACTTCTTATATCTATATCTGTCCTATATCTAAACTAATCTTATATTATTTCACCACTATCAATTATCAATTATGAATCAATTATATCAAATCTAATATATTCATATACCAATTGTCATTCCTTTTTATATTATATATATATACTGTTGTATTCCATCCATTTTCTCATCATTTTCCCTTAATCATACAGTCCCAAAGTTGCCAAGTTTCCCCAAAACTCCTTCCATAAAGAATCTAAAATTTCCCATTCTTCTTTAAATGCAGAATTTTTCCTGTTTTTCAAACATTTCGTTAATTTATCCATTTCAGCCATTTCATACAACTTACAAACCCAATCCTCCATTGTTGGTGTATTTGTGTCTTTCCATCTTTTCGCATATACAATTCGAGCAGTACAAATCATGTAACTTAAAATAGTTAACTTTCCCCTCCTTGCTTTAACATTTATTTTCTCGTATATATTTAACAAATATATTTCTGGCAATCTTGGGAAGTTAATTTTTAAATGTTTTGTTATCAGTTCATGAATTTTAACCCAAAAACTTTTTGCTTCATCGCACGTCCACCAACAATGGAAGAAGGACCCAATTTTCTTACATTTCCAACAATTGGCAGTAGATTTTCCTTTCTTCATCTTAGACAATTGTATCGGAGTTAGGTACCATCTATAAAAGATTTTAAAAAAGTTTTCTTTCAGGTTAGAACATCTCGTATACTCATGATTTAACTTCCAGGTAGTTTCCCATTGTTTTAGTGTTATCGAATAACCTATATCTTTAGACCATTTTATCATATTTTCTTTTATAACCTCTTTTTCGAGTTCCAAATTTATTAATAATTTATAAATTTTACTCACTGTACCCCTTATATCCATTTTTAATATTTTGTCTAATTCATTCTCCTCTACTGAGATTCCCCATTCCCTGTTATCTATTTTATATCTTTCAACTAACTGTCTGTGGAGAAACCAATGTGACTTATATCCTTGTTCAATCATTTCTTCTTTACTCTTTAATCTTACATTACTTCCCACCCTTTTAATTATATCATTATAAGTAACCCATTCCCCCGCTTGATTTTTTTCTAATCTATGAAAGGCTTCGTGCGGTGACACCCAGCTAGGTATTCTTATATATAATTTATTTCTAACTTTTAACCATACTCTCAAAATTGATTTTCTAACATAATGATCTGAGAAATCTCTGTTAATTTTGTGTTTATCATACCATAAATAGGCGTGCCACCCAAAATATAGATTATGACCCTCTAAATTTAGCAGTCTTCGGTTTTCCAATTTTACCCAATCCTTAATCCAATTTAATGCTGACGCTTCATAATATAATTTGAGATCCGGCAAAGCTAAACCCCCTCTTTCCTTTACTTCTTTTAGATACTTGATTTTTATTCTGGGTTTCCTCCCATTCCAAATAAATTCACTCAGATCCTGCTCCCATTTTTTAAACACTTTATCATTATGAATTATAAGGATACTTTGAAATAAGAAAATCATTTTTGGGAGTATGTTCATTTTGATAGCAGAAATTTTTCCTATTAGGGATAATTGCAAATTTTTCCATCTCTTCATCTCTTTTCTAATTTCGCCCCATGATTTTTTATAATTATTATCAAATAAATCCGAGTTATTTTTTGTTAATGTTATTCCTAAATATTTTATCTTCTTTGTTATTTTAAATCCTGAGATTTCTGACAGTTCATACTCTTGATTAGTAGTCATATTTTTGGTCATTATCAGAGATTTCTCTTTGTTCACCTTAAATCCTGCTGGGTCTCCGAATTGTTGTAAAAGTTCCATCAATTTTGTAATACTGGTCATAGGGTCTTCCAATATAATAGCTAGATCATCTGCATAGGCTTGAATTTTTATTTCATGTTCTTTTATCTTAATTCCCCTTATTATCTTCTCATCCCTAATATTGTTATTCAAAACCTCTAGACAAATTATAAACAGTAACGGTGACAAAGGGCATCCCTGACGTGTTCCCTTATAAATACTGAACTGTTTCGTTCTTTCCCCATTTATAATTATGCTTGCTTTTTGTTCAGAGTATATAGCTTTTATCCAGTCCAAAAACCTATTTCCCACCCCCATTTTCTCCATTACCCCAAAAATAAATGACCAGTTAACGTTATCAAAAGCTTTTTCTGCGTCTAAGAAAATTATAGCCAATTGTTTCTGATTTTGTTTCTGATAGTATTCTAATGTATCTAAAATAATTCTTATATTATTTTTCAAATGTCTTCCTGGTAGGAATCCATTTTGATCCTCATGTATCCAATCCTGTAGCACTCCCTTTAATCTATCAGCCAAGATATGTGTAAAAATTTTATAATCTGTATTTAATAACGCAATTGGTCTGTAATTCCTTTTATCCATTATGTCCTTCCCCTCTTTGGGAATCAAAGTTATATTTGACTCCTTCCATGTATTGGGAAGTATCTTGTTTTTAATTGAATTTAAGACTTGTACCAATAAGGGTATCAATTCTTCCTGAAAAGTTTTATAATAATAAGACGAAAAACCATCAGGACCTGGGGCTTTCCCTAATTTCAAATTCTTAATTGCTTTTTTAACTTCTTGCGCTGTTATTGGGTTATCCAAACTTTCTCTTTGGCTTTCTGAAATTCTAGTGATTCTGCTCTTATCTAGGAATTCTCTCATATTACTTTCTTGCTCATCAAACTGTATCGTTTTTCCAAATAGCTCCTCAAAATATTTAACAAAAATATCTTTAATCTTTTCTTGTTGGTAAATACTATTTTGATCTTGTCTTATCTCTGTTATGTATCGCTTCTTTCTCTCCTTCTTTAATCTGTATGATAACCATCTTCCTATTTTATTTGCCTGTTCAAATTGTTTCTGTTTTACATATTTCATTTTCCTTTCTATTTCATTTGTCATCAATAATATCAACTGTTTTTTTAAAATTTGCTACTCTTTTGGTATTTTACTGCTTTAGGGATTTTTCTTTAGTTCTAGTTCTTTATCTCTTAACAAATCCTGTATCTTAGCTTCCTTCGCTTTCTTGCATTTTGTAATCCAAGCCTGTTGGTTTATAAAGAAGCCCCTCATAACCACCTTACTTGTTTCCCATACAATTTGTTCCGATTGGCCCTTATTCAGATTAACTTCTAAAAAAATTTTAAGTTCTTTTTTTGCTTTTTCCACCACTATATCGTTTTTTAACAAGTTTTCATTCATTCTCCAATTATAACTTTTTACCCCTTGATTAATAATTATTAAAACTGGACAATGATCGGAGACAGTTCTGGGTAATATTTCCAACTTCTTTATATCTTTTATCAATTCTGAAGATAGGAAAAACATATCTATTCGTGACCAGGATTTAAATTGCTCAGAGAAATAAGTATATTCTTCTTTTCCACCTTTTACCTGTCTCCATGCTTCCACCAATGATAATTGATCAAGTAAATCAAAAAAGGATTTAGGAAGTTTCCCTTGACTTTTCTTTTTAACGTCTTTTTTATTTTTAACACTAGATCTATCTAAGAGTGGGTCTAATACCCCATTCCAATCACCCATCATAATAATTCTATAATTTTCTCTAATTCTAACAGCCTTTCTAATAATTTTAAATAAAATTTACTTTTATTTTCAAGGGGACCATATACTCCAATTACCATTAATTTAAAATTGTTTATGGATACTTCAACTACAATATAATGCCCTGAATCATCACAGAAAATTTGTCTTGCTTCGTATTTATTGCTAACATAAATGGTAACTCCTTTTTTCTTCTTGTCTATTGATGTAGAGAAGGATTGACCCAGTTTAGGATTTCTAAGATATTTTAGATCCTTATTCTTAATGTGGGTTTCTTGTATGGCAACTATATCTAGATTTAGTTTTTCTAACTGATGGAAAACACACTTTCTTTTATAAGGGGAGTTTACTCCCCGTACATTCCAGGTTAAGATTTTTAAATTCATTCTAACCTGGCCAGTCACTTTCAATCCTAAATTTCTTCTATCTCTTCTATTATTTCTTCTTCTTCAATTTCAGGATCTATAGAAGTTCCTTCTCCCACGATCTTCCCTTCTTCTTCAGATTCTTCCTCTTGTTCAGCTCCTACTTCTTCCTTCTGATTTTTATCTTTTTGCTCCTGTCTCTCTCTTGCCCCTTCTCTTTGTTGTCTCTTCACTTTCTCTGTTTCTTGAATGGAGGTCAGATTGTCTTTAATATTTTCTTCCTCTTGTTCTTGTTCTCTTAAGTCATCAACCGATTTATTCAGTTCTTCCTTATTTTTCCTCCAAAATTCCTTTGCCTTTATCAAAGAGTTCAGTATCACTTTCCTTTGCTTCCAAATGAAAGAGATCCCTTCTGTCTTCTCCCAAGTGTAGCGGATATCCTGTTTTCTCAGAGCTTGGGTTACAAAGCTATATTCTCTCCGACGCTTCAGCAGTGTTGGGTGGATATCTTTAAAAATCTTAAGTTCACTTCCATTTATCATTAATTTTTTCGTATAGCTTTGTTGTAACACCAAGTCTTTAACTCTTTCCCGGAGAAAATAGATGATAATGTCGCGTGGAATATTTCTTCTTTTAGCAATTGTCGAATTCACTCTGAAGATCCTGTCAATTTCTAGATCTAGTTGCTCTGGAATCCAATCAATAAACTGCGCCAAGGGCCGAATTAGTCTCTCATATAAATCTTCTTGGGGTTGTTCTTGCAAACCTCTTACCTTGATTGATTTATTTCTATTCTTAATGTCTATTGAAAGTGTGTATTTCTCTAAGTCTTCTGTTCTTCCTTCCAATTTCATTGTTTGGTTCTCCACCTTCAAGGTCTTCTCTTCTATCTCCTTAACCTTCTCATTCACATTTTTCAATTCCATCGTGATGTTATCTAACTTGTTGTTAAACATTTCCATTTCTTTTTTCATATCAGCTCTTATTTCAGCTCTCATCTGCTTCATTTCTATTCTGACCTCTCTCATTTCGTTTTGGAAGGTTTTGGTTAATCTTTTTATTTCCTCCACGATATCAGATCCTCCACTCTGAGATGTTCCTTGACCTTCAACAGATGTTGTCTTTGTTTCTGTAGTTGGCATCTTCAATTCTATTGATGTTCTTCTCTGTAGCATTGTTTGAATTTGGGTTTGAGCTCCTGCTGCAGCTTTTCTTTTCCCAGCTCCCATCATCTTGCCAAACTTATTCAAAATTCCTTCTTTTTACTTCTGATTAGTCTCTCTGTCTTCTAACAACAAACCTTCTGTCTCACTTTCCCAGCTGCTTCTGTCACTTCTCTCTCACATTCACTCACTTACAATTTCCTCCACCAAAGACAGTTTCAGTTTCACCATCCACCAGCCTTCTGTCTTTTCTCTTACTGCTTCAGTTCGATTTCTGGTCTGTCAGGGCAGTCACTCACATCCATCAGCCTTCTAATTTCCTCTCTCTCTGTCTTTAAACACTCTTCCCAGGCCGTCTTCAACACTGTCTTTCTTCAACTTGCTTCCTTCACTGCCTCTCTATCATCCAACGTTCTTATTTTCCACCCTTCCGTCTTCTCTCTCTTTCTGTCTTCAAACTCTTAAAAGCTCTCATCCACGAAATCTTCCGTCCCTTCACCCTCTGCCTTCAAAACGATCACCCTTCTCCAATCCTTCTTCCTCACATACACTTTCAGTCTTCTTTCATTTCTGAAACCTCCTGTCTTTTATTTTAAAACACCCAGCTCTTCGACCTCAGCGACACGCTGCTCTCTATTCCTCCGTCCCCTTCTCCGTCAAACCTCCATTTTGTGTCACTGAAACCGCGTGTTTTCACTTTCAAACATCTATTTCTTTCAGTCTCTTAATAGAGCTTCAGAGCCCAAAATCCACGCTCCATTCACTCGATTCACACGATCTTTACTTTGAGACAGTTAAATCCAATCGAAAGTTTAACCTCAGCAATGTCCTTCAAACTTTAAAGCACATGGACACTTAAAGCACTTCCAAACCCTCCGCGTCTTTAGGGATCGTTTCTCCCCAACCGAAACTTTTCTGAAGTCAGAGTCTTCTATTTCAAAGAAAAGTCCCTCAATAAAGATAAAGCAGGATCCACTTACCCCAATGGTGAAATTAAGAAAATTACTAAATCCAGTTGTTATAAGGATTGATAGCCTACAACGGTGGCTCGTGGCTGAGCCCCGAAGGGCTTCCTGGAGAGGTAATGGCGATTCTTCGACCGATCGTCCCGACCAGCGTGTCTTCTCTTCTCCGCTCTCCGACTTACAATTGCTGATCACCGGTCCCCCTCGGATCGCCCCGAGATCTCCTTACCAGGAGATCTTTGTTCCCCCTTCAAAAAAAGGTTTCTAATCGGGGGTTCCGACCTCTCCAGGCGTTCGGCTCCTGCAGCTCCGCAGGTTCCTAACCAGACGCCACGTTTCCTCCACCGGAAGTCCACATGTAGTTAACCTTTCAGAAAACTAATCACACACTTCCCTGTTACTCTACTTAGCTTTTCAGCCATTAGATGGTTTCTGTTCTAAATTCATGAAAAGAACCAGTAACCTTCAATCAGGTCATTTCCACAATACACTCTTAGGGCGCAATTGTTCCACTTTCAACATCCTATGGAATCCTGGGGTTTGCAGTGTAGGAAACCCGGCCGGCTCCTCCCTAAACTGCAAACCTCTGGATTCCATAGGATGTTGAAAATGGAATAATTGCACTATAAGAGTGTAGTGCGGAAATGGCCTCAGTCTATATAGTCAAATTCCACAACAAACCTTTAAGCTGCCTAATCAAGAGAAATTGACGTAACAGTGGGGTTTGACAGATTCTTTCAGTAACCTTACCAGGAATCCTGTAAGCTGCCTTAAGGCCATTTAACAATAGGATGGAGTAAAAATAGGAGGTATATTGACTTTGGAAGACTGGTCAGTGACTTTTGGACCTAATGCAGCAAAGTTCTAATTTCGCATATAGCTAAAGGCCAGAGAATGTATTTTGCATTTGAAGTTACTGCTCCCACTATAAATCTAATGGGTTCTATTGGTATTCCTCTTTTTTTCTAGATCATTACCTGCCTAAATGGCCAAAAGGCACCAGATCCTTGTCCAATCTTGGAAGCTAAGCACAGTCAGCCCTGGTTAGTACTCGGATGGGACACCAACAATGAATCCCAAGTTCTATAGGCTGTATTTCAGAGGAAGCAACTAGCAGAACCACCTCTGAGTATTCCATGCCGATGAATCATAGAATCATAGAATCATAGAAATTCAGAGTTGGAAGAGACCACACAGGCCATCCAGTCCAACCCCCTGCCATGCAGGAACACCCTCAAATCAATCCCGACAGATGGCCATCAAGCCTCTGCTTGATGAAATTCCCAACAGGTGACTTGAAGGCACATAAACACAGTGTTTTCAAACCTTTTCCACTTTTGGCTTGGGCTCATCCCACTTTTGGCTTTGGCTTGCTCACTGCTGGTTCTAGCTCTGTTCAGTCCCAGCATTCAGGCCCAAATATATTTCCCCTGAGGCAGAGTGGGAATTAAAAAGTGCTCCCCACCCCGAGTTAAAATATTTCAAACAACATACTGTAGGGGGACTTCTGTCTAGACCTAGGAGTGTTGCTGCCAACAGGAGTGCTCTAACATCAGTCATGAGTTAGTACAGACCAATTTTCTTCAAGTTCATGGTTTATAGAAGTTGTCCAACTTTCCATTTTATGCAAACTTTCTTTCTTTCTTTCTTTCTTTCTTTCTTTCTTTCTTTCTTTCTTAGCTTAGTTAAGTCCACATCAAGAGAAGTCCATTTAGTTTTAGCTTCCGCAGTTCAGTTATAGAAACATTGGAGCGGGGGATTGCAGGGAATCAGATTTGTTTACCAATTAGTTTTCGTTATATTTTTCTTTAAAGAAAACTGAGTATATGATACTTTTTAGATGAGATATAATACTGCACAACTAAATAAGATCAGGTATTTCTATGTGATGATATCCATGAGTTCATATACAATCCTCCCTCCACATTCACAGGTTTGACCTTTGCAAATTCGATTATTCATGTGGGATGCAAGTGCCTTTTCCCTCATTCTCATCTTCCCATTCCCTTGTGTTTTGCTGGGTGCAGAGAAGGAAGGCACATGCCCAGACAAAAGGCATGGAAATGGGGGGAGGCCTGCGTGCATCTTCTTTCTCCCCTCTGATGCTCCCCCCTCCCATTACCTTGCCTCTGGCCCAGCACTGAGAATGCATGCTAAGGCAAAAGGAAAGGGAATGGAGGGGGAGGTCCGTGGGAGCCTTGCTTCTCCCCTCTGGAACTCCCCCCTGCCATTAGCTTGCCTTTGGCCCTGGTGTGCAAAAGGGAAGGGAACAGGAGGGGGAGCCCTAGAGGGAAATAGGAGAGGGATTGTGGCGTGAGGAGTTATTTGCGGTTCTTCCACTTTTGCAAGGGTTCTGTGCCCCAAATCTTCACAAAAGTAGAAGGGCCACTGTATATGGAACCCAAGTGGTTGCAGCTAGGGTCACCAGATCTCAGGGCCTTGAGGCACCACTTTTCATGGGTCATCTGCAGGCCAGGGATGTGGGTTCAAATTCTCCATTCTTGGCAGCCTCAGTTCTAAAAGCAGGAGGAAAGGGCTGTGTGCAAATCTCCAACTCATCTAGTAGAGCAGGAGCTTGCTACAATTTCCAAGGCTTCATTCATTGGTTGATGCTACTTGCAAAGACTCTTGTGGGGGGGTTGGGTCTATGTATTTGCTTAGTAAATTTTCTCCTCTCCTAATTGTGGTGCCAGAGTTCACCCTCCACTCTGCTCTATATCCACCTTCTGGCTAGAAACAAATAGGCTAGATTAAGTGTTCTTTATCCTGTCTCCCTAAATAAGTGAGAAGATATAATTCCTTCATTTTACTTTGCTTTGGGAACAGCCTCTTTAGCCAAGCTTTCTCTCTTAATTTCCAAACATGAAAATATGCGCTCTCTCTCTATGTGTTTAAATGACAGACTGTGAGCAATTGTGGTTCACATATCCCTGTGTGTTTGGCTTTGGCCTGGAAAACTGGCTTGGAACAATCCTTAACTGGCAGTCCTAGTTGCAGTTGTGTATCAGAGGTAATATTTAAGGCTAAGGTCTGATTTGCTAACTAATATTACCTTTAAATTATTTTAATGGTGTTTTTTTATATATGGGTCAGCTAAAGAGCTGCTGTAGAGTTTGTTGGTGACGACAAAAACTTTTCAAGCAAGAGACTAGAAATGGTTTCATGTCTCATACAGTGGGCCCTCCTCTTGCATGATATCCACATGCACAAATGCAAGGTTGTGCAAAGCGTTGTGTCTCATAGTCAGTAGATGCTTCTGCAGGTGCATGCACACTGTGTCCATTGACTATAATGAGACATGGTGCTTTATGGTTTTTGTTTTATGTAGGGATTCCTGGAATGGAACCCCTGCATATATGGTGGGCAACAGTACTAACGTGTTATTCACACTGATATCACAAAAATATTAAAATCACTCCACTGCCTGCCAATTAGTTTCTGGGTAAAATACGAAGCCCTACATGGTTTGGATCCTTTAAAGCCCTACATGGTTTTGATCCAAGTTACCTGCAGGATTGCCTTTTCCCATACAATCTACTCCATACACGCAAGTCCTCTGGGGGCCACTTACTTAAACTGGCCAGGACTAGACTAGGAACAGTCACCCAGAAGACCTTTTTGTCAGCTGCCCTTGGACTGTGGAATGATCTAATGGAAGAGATTTGACAGCAAAATATGTTGTCCAAATTCCAGCAGGCCTATTCAATCTATTTTTAATTATAGTTTTAATTGTGCTTTTAATTGTACTTTTATTTATGATATATTTTAATTACAATAAATTTGTATTTTAAATGGTTTTGAGGATTAACTGTATTTTAGTCATAATCTCTTTTTAATTGTACTTATGGGGAGAGCTGGGTAACAATTTATTATTGTTGTTGTTGTTGTTGTTGTTGTTGCTATTATTATTATTATTTGGCACCGTGGTATATTTTGATGGGCAGACCTTTACCGTGACAGTCGCCAGAACCTTTCCCCCAAAGAGAGGTTTTTTTTGTTTTTGTTTTTTAAATCAGATAGCTTTGTGGATCTGTTTGCATATGTGTTTGTATGTATTTTCAAAGAGTTTCTTTTCCAGGCATCAGAAAGAAAGCCTTTATCTCAAAGTCAACAAAACAGTCTTCGCAGTTTTGATCTTGTGCCAGAGCCTGGTCTTTCATAAAACAAATTATCTTAATTACCTATGCAAGACCTATTTGCTACCCTAAAGTACTCTGTATTTCAAGAAGGATTACAAGAGGAGTAGCATCCCATCCATATATTATTGCTGCCACAAGCTCCTGTAAGAATTACAGCTCAGCTCAGAGGAAAAAATCTGAGGGTGGGTGGCAGGTGACTGAATTGCTTCTGCTAATGAAAATATCCCAGGGCTTTAACTGTGAAAGTCCTGGTTTCACGACAGCGCTGGAGTTACTGAAACATTTTGACATTGCCAGGTCTAATAAACTAAGGGCCTTTCCGCACAACACTGTTATAGTGCTATTATTCCACTTGCAACATCCTGTGGAATGCTGGGGTTTGTAGTTTCCTGAGGCCAAAGAGTTCTCTGGCTGAGAATTCTCAAGGCCCCTCCCTAAACTGCAAACCCCAGGATACCATAGAATGTTGAAAGTGGAATCATCGCGCTATAACTGGCTAGTGCGGAAATGGCCTAAGAGAAAAGGACTAGAGTTTTCTTGGTGTACTACTTTGCTGTGACTACACAGGGACAAGGCTTGTTCAAAATCACCCCCCAGATTCTACGGTTTCCAGGTGAAAACCTGAGACCTAGAGATGGCTTTTGTTGATGTCATTAAGCATTATACACTAAGCACCAACTACAGTTGCTCACAATTTGACATTTCGAACACACATAGAGAAAGGACATATTTTCTTGTTTGGAAATTAAAAGAGAACTCTTTAGCTGAAGGGGCTGTTCCCAGATCGAGGCGAAATGAGGGAATTACTCTTTCTCATTTACTTCGGAAAGCAGGATAAGGAAAGCTTAATCTAGCCTACTTGCTTTCAGCCAGAAGGTAGATACAGAGCAGAATGAAGGGCTAGCCCTGCCACCATAACAACTAGGAAGGGAAGCTCACTGTGTAAACTCAGAGATCTTCTGGAGAGTTTTTGCACATTGCAGCAAAAAAGGAGTTAGGGCCATTTCCGCACTACATTGTTATACTGCTATTATTCTACTTTCAACATCCTATGGAATCCTGGGGTTTGCAGTTTAGGGAGGGGCATTTAGAATTCTCAGCCAGAGAGCTCTTTGGCCTCAGGAAACTACAAAGTCCAGAACTCCCCAGGATGTTGAAAGTGGAATAATAGCACTATAACAGTGTAGTGCGGAAATGGCCTCAGTCCTGCAAACTGTAGCAAGCTGCTTCTTTAATAGTAGATTTGCACATAGGCCTTTCTTCTTGCCCAGAGCTGAGCAAAACTTGAGAACTTCTACCCTCGTTCCTGCCTGGAAATGACCCATGAAAAGTGGAGCCTCAGGGCCAGGCCCTGAGCTCTGACAACCCTATCAGAAAAATAGGCCCTTTTCGCACAGCATTCACCATGCAAAAGTGCCCCTGGAGCGTTGTGTGACTGCGAGGAGCGATCCACACGATGCACTCATGATCATGCGACACTCCAGGGGGTTGGCAGGTGCTCATCACACACTATTTCATTTTTGGCTGTGAGCCGAAAATGGTGTGCAATCGCGCATCACTCTGGGGCCCCATGCTCACTTGCCATGCGTGCGGAGCTCCAGAGCTACGGTGCTCACACTTCCTGCCCCAGCACAGCCTGGGAAAATCCCAGGCTGCACTGCGGAAGGAAGAGGAGGAGGGGCTCTCGCACGAGCAGACAGCAGCTGCGGAGCTGAAGGAACCGGGACACGAGAGCCTCTCGTTAGAGGCTACTTGCACTATCTCCGCATCCCAGCTCCGCAAAAAGATGAGTTGCAGAAATGGCCATAGAGTTGAAATACAGCTCAGTGCTGTATTTCCAGCTAAAGCATCTCCAGCAGGTCGCTATTCAGAATCTTTCTGAAGATGTCCAGAGAAGGAAACCTGATTACACATCTAGGCAATTGGTCTGATTCCCGAGCTGCAGTTACTGTTAAGAAGTTCCTTTTAGTGTTCAATTGAAATCTTTCCTCCTGTAACTTCAAACCATTAGGTTTTACCCTAGGTTCTACCCTTTGGAGCAGCAAAGAACAGATCTGCCCCTTCCTCTCTATGACAGCCCTTGAGGTATTTGAAAGAGTACAATTATGTCACCTTTCAGTCTTCTCTTTACCTGGCTGAACATGATTAGACATAATGTAGTCACAGCAGAAGAAAAAAATCCTGCAAGCATTGCAGCTATGAAGGAAATAAGGCATTGGGAAAACAGCTCTACTCAGAGCTGGAAGATTTTGTCCATCTTCCCTTGCAACCCCTGTGCAACTCTAGAAGAAGTGCAACCACTAACTGCATCTATTGGCATAATGGAGAGATAGGATTTTGTCCATAGTTAGCTGGACTAACAGGAAAGAGAGTGTCTGTGGTTCTTCTGATTTGTCTGAGTAACAGACTCATGGCAGCATAGGAAGTTGTGTTTAACCCATGGTTCTTACACTTTTTTGGAGAATCTGATGAACACTATGGACCCCCTCCCCAGGATAATGGATGTAAACACAATTTTCCAAATAATAGGAAAGAAATGGGAGGGGAAAATATATGCTTGATGTCCAGTTTACAGACATCCTGAAGAACCCCTGTTTTAGATCAAGCAAGATTAATGGGGCAGCTTTGAAGGAACTACAGAAGATCTTCAAGTGTCAGGATATCTATATATAGGTTGATACAGATATAGATATATCTCGTATCATTGAATACCAAAGTCAAGATTGTACATGCCTTTGTATTTCCAGTTTTTATGTATGGTTGTGGAAGCTGGACAGTGAAGAAGGCTGACAGGAAGAAAATCAACTCACTTGAAATGTGGTGCTGAACTACTAAAAAGACAAATAAACAGGTCCAAGAGAAATGCAGCCTGAGCTTTCCCTAGAAGTGTCAGGTCTGCTTTGCTTCCCTGCCATGCCATGCCATGCTAATACCATTGCAACGACATCTTGTGTTTTTGATGTTTGGTATCATATAATGCCATGTAATTTGCCATGCATTCTCATATCATGTTATTTTTCATGTAGTGCTTTGCTGTTTGATGCCATGCAATAGGAATGGAAGGGAATGGTGGAGAATGAATGAGAAAATCATGTTTTAGAACAGAGAGATGTTATTCTAATGGCCTTGATAAGAAAATAAAGGCAGTTACAAGGCCAGGATGCCAGCAGGTGAGAACTAAGCTTGTGAAAGGAGTTGTTTTAATTAGCTGCCAAATAAGGGCACATGCAAATTTGTAATCTTACTACTTAGAGGACACTGTAAATCCGATAGAGCTTTTAGTCTTGGAAATTGCCAGAATGTGCTGCTGTTACTTTATAAAGTTCCTGAATAAAGCGTTTTTGCATACTTTTAAGCTGAATCTCTGACTGGAGTTATCTTGTAAATAACAAGAAGCCAAATGACCTCATGCGTGCTGCGAGACTTACCTCATGGCGCCAGTTGTGGGGTGGAGCAGGCGGCAAAGATGGCTGCCCTTCTGGACTCCTGCCTGGTAGGGCCGGTCATTTTCGGGGGTTGGGCCTCGGGGGATGCCCTGGATGCCTGGGAAGCGGCAACTAATCGGAGCACACCTCCTGCGCTCCAATTGGCTGCCTTGGCTGGATGGGCAACCACAGGGGATCGCCTCCCCTGCAGTCATGTGGGAAGCCAGCAGTCTGCATCCAGGCTGCTTCCCACCCACCTGCCCCTTTTTTTGTGGTTTGCTATGGCTGTCCAGTTGGTTCTGTTTGTGGTTGTATGTTGTTCTTATTATGTTTGTTCTGTTGTTTATCTGTCACAGCTTATTGGCAGTCACATGGATCTTGGATCCAGGTTGGTCAGGGCCAAAAGCTTGGGGCAAGGTTCATTGGCCCCTTGTGGTTTGGAAGGGGTGCAAGGCAGCGGGGAGCATGTCCGGCTCAGGTGGGCATGCCTTGCTTGCACCTCCTGGTAACAGGGGGTTCCGCAGTGGGATCCCCTGGTGGCCAATTGTGATTCCAGCACCAGGTCAGAAGCCTGGGTACATCGTTCAGCAGTGGGCTGATCGATGCAAGGATCCAGACCCATGTTTGGCCAACCCATTGTATGCTGTAGCCAATAAAGTTGTGGCCTTTGTTTCCCAATGTTGGTACGTGTTTCATTCTGTAGCCTCACCGCCCCTACCCACGCAGTAGGAAACATAATAACGTAAAGTAAAGTGGGAGGCAGTAGAAAAAGAGGAAGGACACATTAAAAGTGGATAAACTCAATCAAGGAGATAACGACAGTCCTGCATTTGCAGGATCTAAGAAGGGCTGTGGATGACAGGAGGTTTATCATTCATAGAGTTACATACGTTAAGTTGAGGTTGGCTTGATGGCAATTAACAACGACAACAGTTCGGTATTGTCTATCCACACTGCCGGTGACTCCAAGATTTTATATTTGAATTTTCCCAGTTCTGCATCTAACTGCCAGAAAGTTAATTTTGAAGGTTTTGTGTGTTCTTTACCATCTAGCTATGACTAGTGTCATCTTTAGTTATGATTAATTTCTTCTAAAGTATTACAAGGCTGGATAAATATACTTCATACCTAATTCAGTTGAAAATAAAGAGCATAAAAAGAACTCTAACCTCGTGCAAGTGCATATTTTAAAAACCTGGGGCTGTTTTTGTCCAGAGAACAGTGACGTACATACCTCAGAGGTGTGTTTTTGTCCTCCTTCAAGAGCCTTTTATTATACTTTCAAAAGTTGAAACATGAAAACAGCAGAACAAACTGGTGTGTCCTTGATGACTCCAAGGCCAAACACCCTTGATAAAATGCACGTCATGTAAAGCTAGAAGAGTAAAGAGAAATTGTAGGTTGCTCTAACAAGTTATTTGGATGGAAAAGAGGTCAAAGCAAAGACAATTTAAGATAGAATGCCAGCTTTCTCATGCTTCAGGATCACATGCATAATCAACACAGAATCAGAATGCAAAATTAAAACCACTGTTTGCCTTGTGGAGGAAAAATCTCCTAGAAGATTGGAGAATGCTTTCCGTCTTCTTTTAGGTTCAAAGACTGAGCTATATTTCTTGATGGAGAGGGAGCTATTTTCTCTCCCAAACCAGTAAAAAGGAGTGTGTATGGCCAGAAGATTGGCCATGGTTCATACCCTCCAACTGTCCTGATTTTTAGCAGGAACATTCTTGATTTATGCTTTGTTGTCCCACTTTTTCAGCTGCTTTTCAAACATCCCAGTTTCTCTTTCCTCCCTCCACTTTCCCCCCTTCTCAGCTTATTTCAATTGTTGCAAACTGAGTTCAAAGTACAGTAGTTTGCACAGACCTAGGTGGGAGGAGAGGAGCTAAGGGATAGAATCTTGCTCTTCCCAGTAAAATCAGGCAAAATTAAACTGCTACAAGCTCTCCTAGTTTGTGTGCTCTTCATCGTTAATAACTTTTGCCATCTTAACCACACTCTGATGATGCTTGGCCACATGTGTCCCCATTTTCATCTGTGAAATGTGGGAGGGTATGATGTTGGCATCTCCTGGCTGGCTCCCTCAGTTGTCACCATGATCAAACCGTTATACTGACACCTGATACAATCATTGCCACTGGACCCTATGGGACAGGAGTTCTGGTATCTTCCTTCATAGGCAGCTGCTGAATTTTGGGGGAAAACAGCGGCAGTGGCAAAACCAGAGGCTGCTGCCGAGTTCCAGGGAGTCCAATACAACTCTGTGAGTTCCAGCTAATGCTCACTTCTATCTTAAACATGGACTACTCAGGTGTTTTAAGTGTTCTGCTCTAATGTACAGACAGACATATATATAGAATGTATTTGTGAGAGTGTGTAATTTGTAAATAATGAGATCAGAGTGAACTGATAAGCAGCAAGTTAACAAGCAGTGATAATTACCTTATTATGCTACTTTATTGTATGTCACTCCACATTTCTAAGTCTAAGTTGCCACAAGATTGTTTTACAGCAAACTAACATAGCTATCACTCTGGAATCCTCTTCCTCCATGTCCTACAGATCGTTCTTTAAAGGATAAATATGAATGAAATCAAAAATAAGTCTTTTTTCCATTTGTAAAAGGATTTCCTCCCCCCCCAGTTTGAAGCTTGTCTGGAAGAACATCTTCCCCTATGGTCTTCCTTTGCTGTAGATTTCTTTGAACTTCATATTTTGTACTAGCAAAATGGAAGCAGATGGTTCTGTTATTTTTCAAGACTGGATGTATGTGTGATGCATGTCTGGTCCTGAACCATTAAATTTATCCTCAACTACTGGCATGATATGGGATGAAGTAAGAAGGTATGAAAAGTCCTACTGGATCAGGCGAAGGCTTAAATCCAATTGTTAGTGTCAACTAGAATAGACTCACTGAAACAGTGAAACTTACATTAGTGATAACTTATATGAACCAAGTTCCCATTGATTCTGCGGGTCTGCTTTGGTTGGGACTAACAACTGGTTCTAGATCCATGGATCTATATTGTCTAGCATCTTGTTCCCAATAAGAAAAGGTATGAAGGATAATGTGCAGGCTCTGTGGTCAATGGCTTTTGATAGACCCGTGTTCCATATATTTGGCTAGTTGTCGTTGTGTGCCTTCGAGTTGTTTCTGACTTACAGCAACTCTAAGGTGAATGTATCACAGGATTTTCTTGGCAAGATTTGTTCAGAGGGGTTTGTTCTTGCTTTCCCCTAAGGCTGAGAGAGGATAACTTTCTCAAGGTTACCCAGTGGGTTTCCATGGCTGAGTGGAGATTTGAACCCTGGACCCCAGAGACCTAGTCAGTCAAACAAGTATACCATGCTATCTAACCAGTCTTTAAAATTTTCTAGGGGATGGTTAACTACATCTACATCTCCCACCATTTCTAATCATTGGCCATTCTGGCTGAAAGGACTTTAGTCAGTAACATGTGCAGAAAGAAGGCTAAGCCAACAAGCATCATCATTATATGCCAGGCTTTCCATAAGTTATTTGTATGTCTTGTGACAAACCTATTCTTTGTCTGGTGCTGTGTGATCCTGAATTCTATTACTATAAGAAAAGACAGAGATCTCTCTCTTTTTAATTCACATTATTCATACATTTATAAAAATGTACTATTTCTACCACTATTGCAACTTAGCTCTCTTCTTTTTTTTTTTTTAAAGCCTCCAAGGTTGAAGATATTGCATGCAGGTACTTATCTGGGTTGTTGTACTCAATTGTTTCCATCCCTCTGCCAATCTTTTTGAAATAAAATGACCAGACATTCGCAGTACATATTTTGCATTTCACTCCCCACCTTGCTGATCATTCATATCATCTGGATAGATACTTTTAGAACTCTTTCCTATCTGCCAGGCTGTCCAGAGAAGAGAAACCAAGGTGATCTAAGGTCTGGAAACTGGAGGAATGGGCTGAGTGGGTGTGTTTAGCTTGGAAAGAAAAGCCTGAGTTCTATAGTGGTCCCTCCACTTTCACAAGAGTTTGGGGCACAGAATCCTTGTGAAAGTGGAAAGCCTGCAAAAAACTCCTCCCTGTGCTTCCCCTTGCATTCCCTTCCAGGGCTTCCCCCTCCCATTCCTTTGCTTTTTGCCCTGTGAGCAAGCCTTCTTTCTCCACTATGGGCAAAAGGCAATGGAATGGGAGGAGGGAGCTCTGCAGGAGAGAAGGAAGGGTGTGTGTGCCATTCCCTTGCCTTTTACCCAGCTGCACTTGCCTTCCTTCTCCCCACCCAGCAAAAGACAAGGGAATGGGAAAGGAGAAGTGAAGGGAGGCACTGTGTGCCTCTCAAATAATCAAATTTGTGAGGATCAAACCCATGAATTTGGTGGGAGAACTGTCATTCTAATCATTGCTGAAGATACATAGTAAAAAAAGAAACGAAAGGAAAAGATAATCTATTTCTTCGCAAATACCAGGGGCCAAAATAGAGATTGTAAAAGAAATTCCCCTAAAGCCCCCAGGTGTATCAAATATCTAATTGGGAATTGTGTGCAGTGCCAGAATTGAGACTCAGGCCATTTCCGCTCTACACGGTTATAGTGCTATTATTCCACTTTCAATGTCCTATGGAATCCTAGGGTTTGCAGTTTAGCCAGAGAGCTCTTTGGCCTCAGCAATCTGCAAACCCCAGAATTCCACTGGCTGTTGAAAGTGGAATAATAGCACTATAGCAGTGTAGTGCGGAAATGGCCTCCGATAAGCCTGCCTTCTTTTCCCGGTATACATTTAGCCCAACATAATGGATTTTCTAGTTCTCTAGAACTAGACACTCTGGTGTCAAAGAAAGTTCTCTTTGACACTAGAAGCAGCACAACAAAAATCATCCTACAAAAATTAATAGTTACTCATTTTTGGTCTCTAGAATCATAGAATCCTGAGAGTTGGAAGAGACTTCAAGGACCATCCAGTCCAACTCCCTGCCATGCAGGAGTACACAATCAAAGCACTCCTGACAGGTGGTCATCCATTCTCTGTTTAAAAAACTCCCAAGAAGGAGATTCCACCACAGTCTGAGAAAACATATTCCACTGTTGAACAGCCCTTGCTGCCACGAAGTTCTTCCTAATGTTTAGGATGGAATCTCTTTTCCTGTAGCTTGAAGCCATTGCTCCATGTTTTCATCTCTGGAGCAGCAGGAAACAAGCTTGCTCCATCTTCCATATGACATCCTTTAAATGTGGTCATCATGTCACCGCTTAACCTTCTCTTCTCCGGGCTAAACATAACCAGCTCCCTAAGATGCTCCTCATAGGGCATGGCTTCCAGACCCTTCTCCATTTTGGTTGCCCTCCCCTGGACATGTTCCAGCTTGTCAACATCTGTCTTGAATTGTGGTGCCCAGACCTGGATACAGTATTCCAGGTGAGGCCTGATTAAAGCAGAATAGAGTGGTACCATCACTTCCCACTCCGATTGATGCAGCCTAGAATTGCATTGGCTTTGTAAGCTGCCACATCACACTATTGACACATGTTCAGTTTGTGGTCTACTAAGACTCCTAGATCCCTTCCACTGTGTTCAAGCCAATCATATATCTGAGTTTATTTTTTCAGCCTAAGCGTAGTAGGGTATGTTTTTCCCTGTGAAAATTCCTTTTGCTAGTTTTGATCCAGCTGTCTAATCTGTTAAGGTCATTTTGAATTCTGATCTTGTCCTCTAGGATATTAGCTACTCCTCTTCATTTGGTGTCATCTGCAAATTTGATAAGCATGCTCTCTATGCAGGGTATTTGCATGGCATTTCACCTTGTTTCAGGGATAATACATGTCTGGCCATTCATATGTTATTGAACTCTGCTCCCATCCTCCTCAACCATTGGCCATCCTGGTGGGAGCTGATGGGAAGTCCAACAACATCTGGAAGACCAAATGGTCCCATCTCTGCTGTAGTATGTGGTTTGGCTACCTTCCGTTATAGTTTATTTGTGCAGTTCTCCTAACAAGGCTTCTAGTTAGTCTCTGCCCTGATGACATCTTATGTCTTCTCTGTGTTCAAGGTGTGTTCCAATATGGATGAGGACTACTGGAGAAGATAACATACATTTTATATTATCTTCTCCAGTAGTAGCAGGGATGGGGAAAGGTGTGGTCCTCCATGTGTTATGGACTGCAATTTCCAGCTCTAATCAGTATGGGCAATAGTGAGGGTTCATGGCAGCTACAGCAAATCAATAAAACATGAAGAGACACACATTCCTGATACACAATGAAGATAGCTGCTTGGTCCAGGGGTCAAGTTTTATATCCATTCAGGCATATTCCAGCTTTCTGATTTTGGCTTGATTACCGCTATCTAAAGCTTGGATAATGCTAATGCTCCACTGAGTTTGTTATGAGGCACGTCGATATAATTTGGTGTAAACAGCCCTTTTTTGTTATCTTAACTTAATCATCCTGAAGACACATGTTCCTAAGGCTTCTTTCTTATAAATCAGATTGCACAGTAATCTTCCAAAGGAATGATGGAGCCAAGAGGCTGAAAGCAACACCATAAGACCCTTTAAGGAACTGACATGACCTCCTAGATGGCACCGTGTACTGTTTACAAGTTGGGGAGTACAAAACAGATCAGAAGGGAGATGTGATCCCTGGGCCAACAAGGAAAGCACCATGTTTGCTAAGTGCAAAGAATCAAAATTCCAAAGGGTTTATGCAATAGCACCTCATTTGCTTATGGTACAAAGACCCTCTTGGTGGTGTTTACTCAGGTAAGTATGCACTTTGCTTCAGTTAAACTTGGGCTCTTTCCAAAACTTAACACTGACTATGACTTGCTGAGAACCAAGAGCACTGTACACACGTACACATTCCCAAATGCATACCCTTCAAATGTCCCAATTTTCTGAGAGAGCCCTGATTAATGCTCTCTCATCCCACTTTTTCTGTTGTTTTTAAAATGTCCCAGTTTCTCTTTCCTCCTCCCACTTTCCCCATTTGTTGTCAACTTACTTCAGCTTCTGCAAACTGAGTTTGAAGCGCAGAAGTAGTTTGTACTTCAGGAGAGGAGAGCAGAGGAGAGCAGAGGAGAGGAGAGGAGAGGATCTTGCCCTTCTCAGTAGGCTTAGGCAAAAGCAAATTGCTTCAGCTTCCTACCTCCTGTGTTCTTCTTTGTTAATAACTTTTACCACCCTGACCACATTCTGACATTGCTTGGCCACATATGTCATATGAAGTGTTGGAGGGAATGCAAATACTTTATGTATCTACACAGTATCATTTACTTACTTACTAACTTATTATGTCACCTTTCTCCCTGTATATATTAACATAAAATATTGGTCCATGTAGCCCTGTATTGTCTTTTCTCAAAGGTCTCAAATGAAGTATTTTCCAGATGTGTTTCTGGAAATCTTTTTCATAGAGATTAACGATGGGCAGACCGATATGGACATGCAGTAGAGATACAGAAGGGAGGTTTCTGCAACTCATGCTGTATATCCATATCAGACAAGAGAATGGAAGGGCATTATGTATTTGTTCTCTGTTTAAAAATGTTTTCACATCTTTCTTGTGATGATTAAAGGGGTGGCAAAAAAAGTTGAAACTTGCAGTCCTGTAATTTTCAAACCAGATCTCAAAATGTTTTACAAAATAAACCTTACCATATACATAAACTGAACATAAAAAAATTAGTTAAATTAAAAATGTAAGCTGCAATTCTAGGTCAGCTACTAAGCAACTGATTTGTACTGTATTCACAATACCCTACATACTCAATAGTGAAAGGAATATGTAGGGATTGCAAAAGTTCCACAATCTTGATTTACCAGGGAGCAGCCTCTGCGAGCAACAGGGATCTAGTCTTCTGTTGATTATGATGCAGAGTGTACCTGCTTCCTGCAATCCTTTGTGTTGGACAGTCAGAAGTAGGATCCTTGTCACAATTCCTCATCTCACTGGAGATCATTCATGGGAGAGGGGCGGAAACATCAGTCTGCTATATCTCAATCAATAGGAGAACAAACACCCATAATTTGCAACGGCTGATGCTCAGTAAGTCAGGATTGAAGGACTTTTTTACAATCCCTATGTGTTCACTACACTATTAAATATATAGGGGTTGTGAGTATGAATCAGTTACTGATATGAATCAGTTATGGATATGTAACTCTAAGGTCATTTCCAGACTACACTGTTAGAGTCTATTATTCCATTTTCAACATTCTGTGGAATCCTTGGATTTGCAGTTTAGGGAGAGGCATTTAGAATTCTCAGCCAGAGAGCTCTTTGGCCTCAGTAAACTACAAACTCCAGACTTCCACAGGATGTTGAAAGTGGAACAATAGCACTGTAACAGTGTACTGTGGAAAAGGCCCAAGTTAAACTATGATTGCGAATTCCAGCCATAGTGTTTAGTGATTAGGAAATGACGGCAGGGCACTTCTATTGGGTGCATATAAGCATCAATATCCAACAAATAAGAGGACTATTCTCCCTCCGCTGCCCAAACACACTAGTCAATCAACAGCACTCACAGGATGCTTAAAAGCAGCCCATATTTTCCCAGGGCCTTAAGGATGCCTGAGGAATTCAGTCTTTTTGAATTCTGAAATGAACTGAATCAATATGCACCTTCCTATATCCCCTGTGTCACCATGGTATGACAATAAATTAATCACACTGGAAGTTTAATATGGTGGATCTCTTTCTGTACCAAAAGAAAGGCATAATACTGATGTGTTTATTTTTTCATCTTTACTGTCTGATAAAAGGAAATCAATAAACAACTAACAGCAACAATAGCAAACAACAATAACAACAGCAACAGTGAGATAAGGTATCAGTCAGGGACACATTGTAAGTGCAAGAATATTGCAAGAATAAATATTGCAAGGCAATCCATAACTGCCCACATCTTTCTGTGTCCAGATAATCTAAACGTGCTGCCCTATCTGCATAGATAACTCAGGCCATTTTCACACTAGGCTGTTATAGGGCAATGATTCTACTTACAACATCCTATGCAATCCTGGGGTTTGCAGTTTCGGGAGGGGCCAGAAGGATTCAAACCCCAGGACTCCATAGGATATTCAAGTGGAATCATCACGCTATAACAGCCTAGTGCGGAAATAGCCTCAGACTGGTTCCTTGAAACCATCCAGATTTAGCTACTTTTTAAATTTTTTGAAAAAAGAATTTTTACTTTGCTTGATAACCCAAAGGCTCTCAGGTGACTTCCAAAACCCAATCCAAAAGATATAAAATAGGAAATAATTTGCAAGGGAGGAGGAAGAAAGCACAATGGTGATGATTGAGTTGTTCGTGCAGATGGACAAAACGTATTTGTTGTGGATGCCATCAAACACAGGTTTGCATTGCATCTATTCTTCTTCTGAGCTAACCTGTTTCTCTTTTCTTCTCTTCTTCTTTGGCTTTCTTTCCACATCTTCAGGTTTAATCTAGTTCTTCTCCTGTCCCATCAGGGCAAGATGGTTCCTCAGAAGTCTGTCTGTTGGTTGTTATGTGTAGGAGGGCTGCAACTAAGAGCTCAGTAGTGTAATTGTACTTCTTTTTGGGTTCTATGGGCCAACTAAAATTGAATATTTCACAATTTAAGTCCATATACATATATATAAATTGAGAGAGAGAGTGGCCAACAGAGAGCCAGCATGGTGTGGAGGTTTGAGCATTGGACTACAACCCTAGAGACCAAGGTTCGATTCCTCACTCAGTCAGAGAAACCCACTGGGTGACCTTAGGTGCATCACACACTCTTGGCCCCAGAAAACCTTGTGATAGGTTCACCTTAGGGTTGCTGTAAGTCAGAAACTACATTAAGGCACACAACAACGACAAATATACACACACACACGTGCTATACAACAAACTGTATATTCAATTTGACACATAGTTCCCAAAGTTCCATGCATCCAAATGAGGTGCCAGTGCAGGATCTGATTGCAGCACTCTTCTGCCTCTGCTGCCCAGTAGTATTGTAAAATTCAAATGCAATCATCAAGTTAAAAAGGGCCTGGCAGCTGCAGCTCCTCTTCAGTTCCAGCAACCCCTCTATTTCTGAACTCACCCACTGGACCAAACCAGAGCGGTTACATAAGCTCACCAAGTTGTCTTTGCATCTTCATCCTTCCCATAAAAGCAAGATGGTTTCTCAGAAGCTATTCTATACACATCATGGATAGGTATTCCCATATATAGTCTTTGTATATAACTAGAATTGAACTAGGTCAGTATTTTGTTAAGTATCCAAAAGCCTCTTATGAATAATTAGTGGGGTTGTCAGATCAGGAACATCCAGGCCCTGGGATTACTGGACCTAAAGTTGAGACCTTTAATGATTCCTTGTGATAGCACAGGTGAGGAGCCTTGGAAATACTACAAAGGTAATGTTACAAGGGGCAGCCCCTCATGATGTCATTAAGCATGATACAGGATTCTCCCATTTATCTGAAGGGGTTAGGGACTGGAGCACCCAGAAAATGGAATTGATTGAAAAGTAGAAGACATGTTCTATACTGTAGGAAGCATGAAGGACTTATGAAGGCTTATTTTGGACCGACTACATGCATGCTGCTTTCAAAATCTCTCAGCTGGCTCATCACCCTTTTCCCCCTCTCAGCTTGCTTTGCAAGTAGCATGTTCGTGCGAGTAGTCCCAAGCAAGCCTCCATAGGCAAGAACTGGTGAAAGAGGTGGCACCCCCATCAAATTAATGGAACTTGTCCTTAATTTGGAAGCATCAGAGTTGTAGATAATGCGGTGTTAAAAGGCAGGGCTGTCCTGTATGCATCAGTCACAGTTACTCAGAGTACCCCATTCAGATAAAACACTAAGTCAAACAAATAAGGAAAATAGACGCACCCACATACTTTTCAAAGCAGATTTCTTATCCTGAGATTCCCACCCTTCACCCTGAAGACCAGAGTAGAGGGTCCAGGGCTGGAAAGTCAGCGCTAAACCCAGGGCTAAGTCATTAGATGCATGGTCAGCGCTGACCTATTATCACTAGGTAACTCACTTGGGGGCCAAGGCCTATTGATGATATTAAACCAAGGAAGTTGGGGGTTCATCAATTCTGGGATAATACAGTTTTCTCTGTCATATTTCAAAACTGGGCCCTTTGATCTCCAGTGACATCCCAAAACTAATTTCACCTTTCCATTCCTTTCCCATGAACTTTGGTTAATGAGTAGATTGCATTCCTGAGATGTAAAGCTGGCAGGTGCCATTAGATGTATCTTCAGCAGAAGAGGAAGAAAAAAAATCTGAAAGAGTTTTCAAATTCAAAAGTATTTTCATTGCAAATTTATTCCCAGTGTTCTAAACTTTTGGAGTAGTGATGGGATTATAATGCATTACATTTAACTTCTGAATACAAATCCTGATTATTTAAATTTTATTTTATTTTTTGGTGCTCATCTTCTCTGTCTTTCTTTTTGACACTTGAATGTGATGTTCATCAGTTTCTTCTTAGGAGCTGTCAAATTATTTAAATGAGTGTGAATCTGACATTTTCCCCCCAGATAAGAGCGTTCAGTAAGTGCCTTAAAAGGAAGGTTTTCAGGGTTCCTGCTTTGATGGACACCATTCAAGCTTTTCAAAATAAAGATTTTGAGTGCTTCAATTTAGGAGTTGATTTGCAGCAGCTCAATACAGGAGAAAGAGTAATGCAGATGTGCTTCATTACAGGAGGAGGGGGAAGCAAAAGAACTGTCAAAGAAAAAAAACTTTTAAACTTCATTACCACAGGAACCAGCACAACAAAGCATCACATGACATTTTCAAATCTCTGATGGTGGATAATGACTTACTAACAGACATTTCTCTATTGTTTCGTGTGGTTCAAAATGTTCCAGATACTGTTGTGCCAAAAGAAGAAAAGCAAAAGCTGGGTGACATCACTTGTTTTATTTTTCTCAGGAAAAATGTCTTTTAAAAACAACAACATTATTCCATGCCCTAAACAAAAGAGATACTAACTGTACTATGTTTTTCTCTACATCTTTTTGTTGTTATTTGTCATTATAGCAGTGAGTGGCCTATTAAATTAACCAGCCCCACAGAAATCTGGTTTCTTTGTACAAGTATCCTGAAAATACCCAATAGTGACAGATGCTGAGACCTAGTCTCCCCAAGTCTAGTTGTACGAGCAACATCAGTAGATGGCTAGGAATCTGTCATTTTAAAGTGCCAACAATGTCTGGGCATTCCATTAGGGCCTTATGAGTAGATAAAATGGTAGATGTTTTGCCTTTTGTGCTGGTAAACTTACAAATCTCTTTACCTCTTCAGCTTTTACTCCACACATCAGGTTCTTGAGTAAGTTCTTCCTTGACTGGCAAAGTCCTTTCACATAAATGCACAAAGTTGGCTTACACCAAATAAAACCACTGTTTCTTCTGAGTCGTGGTTTCTCAACCAAGGTTCCCTGGAACCCTATGATTTCTTTAGAGTTGTAATTTTTTTAAAAAAGCTGTAGATATAATAGATTTTGCAATGGGATTCCCTATTATTTTTTTTGCACAAGTTCCCTGAGGCCTTCAATTTTTATACAGAGGTTCCCTGATGCCTGGAAATTAATTTAAGAGTTCCTCCAGGTTAAAAGGGTTGAGAAAAGCTGCTCTAACTCCACACTATCCAGGCTGAGTGGTAGCTATTCTCCAGAATGTCCTCCTCTATAGAAATCTCTCTTATTGCCTTCTGTCTGCGAGTATAGAATTATAATCCTCTTCTTTGGATGCTTGTGCTCTAGACAGAGTTCGGAAATGTTTCTTTGGGAATGTTTCTTTTGGAAAACTAGAGTTCCCACAATTTCCCAGTCAGTGTAAGGGAATTCTGGGAACTGTAATGGCCAAAAAGAACCAATTCCAAATTCTGTTCCAATTTCCTGGTCTCAGCAGGTTACATTTTTGAAAGTTTTAAAAGTCCTGCACACAGTCTCCAAACTGACTGCTTGTTCCAGCTGCCCATGACGTCCCTTGGCATTTCCAAATATAGCTGGGCCAGATTTCAGCCTGAGGCCCTGGAGAGTTACTGCTGCCAGTCAGCAGAAACAACATAGAACAAGATAGACCAATGGCTTAACTCTTTATTGCAGCATCATTCCTTCCCCCTAATCTTTAGATGCCAGCCTTCAACAGACTGGACAATCGTTGTTAGAAATTGCTGCACACCTTAGAAAAATTCCCTTCTGGAATGAAACTTCCACAATCCACAAACCAATCTAGCCACTGACCAAACTGGTAGGGCGGGGGACTCTAGGAGTTATAATATTAAAAAGGAACATTTCTGAGTTCTGGGTTATATTATTATTGCTATTGTTATTTTTACCATCATTTCCTTCATTTTATTATTTCACTTATTTATAACCCATTTTTTCCCTTCAAGGGCATTCAAGACATCTTACAAAACTTACACAGATCACCCACATTCTACATTGTCTGCTTAGTTACATCTGTATAACAAGGTAATGTCTCCTGAATGCCTCCCCCCACAGAGTCCACCCTAAAAGCCAGCCACCAGGTCAGGCAAGGGAAGCCCATTCAGCTTCTGATCTAGGCACAAGGTTGATGACATTTTTCACCACCTCCCTTTCACTAGCAAGTGAGCCTGCAACAGGGACTTGTAATTCTTGGTTACATATTGGTAACTCCAATACCACATGCTAGCCAATACAAATAAAAATTCACATTGCTCAAACCGTACAAAAGTTAAATATAATTGAACTACCATTTTTATTGTGATACCAGTCTCCTTGCAGAGGAGTATATGTGTGTGTGCATGTGTGCGTGTGTGTGTGTGTGTGAGTGGGTGTTTATGAGTGAAACGTGGAGGGAATGATTATAGAAATTAAACAGGTAAGTGTTTGAGGTGAGAAAACAAAAGAGGGAAAACAAAGCATTGGGAGAAGTGCAGGTGAAGCAAGGAAAAACATTCCAAAAGGAAAATGGAATCTACTTCCTTCATTTTGTGCTGGCATTAAGACTCTAGAGTAGGGCTTTCCAAATGGTGTGTCATGACACATTAGTGTGTCGCCTGAAGTGTGCAGGTGTGTCATCTTCCTGGGCTGAAAAAGACCCCCCCTCACCTGAGCCATTCCTGCTGCTGCTGCTCTCGCTGGGGTCTTTCCTCACTAAGGGCGATGGCAGCAGGCCAAGATCGGGTAGGAGGGCTGCCTTTCCCCACCCTAGATATGCCTCTGGATACTGCACATGTGCAATCAGTTAGCTTAACCTCTGGATTGCTAGTAAATCTGAATTACTGTGTCCGAAATGATGCATGTCTAAAAAGTGTGTCACTAACACGAACAGTTTGGAAAGCTCTGCTCTAGAGACACAGCTTTACAGGTTTTTACAGGCCTTTCCAAAAGTTAAGTTCAAACATTAGATTGTACTTAGTTCCGTCTGAACTCCAGGGTCCACACAGATGTTTGACTCACCTGCTTCAGCCAGTCCAGAAACCTGCTGGCAATGACGCAGAACAAATAATACTAGTAGTTACCGATTTGCAAGGGTAGGGAGTGTACTTGTTTCTAACACAGAATCAGTCTTCAGGTTTGCTCCACCAGGTACTGATATATAGAGAACGATTCTTTAATATTTTTGCTCATTGGAGAACATATTAACTCATTGCACACACAGACTTAGGCCATTTCCACACTACACTGTTATAGTGATACTATTCCACAATTTCAAACCTGTCCATTGAGGAGGAACAATGGGAGTATCTAAAGAAACTAGGATGGGTGTCTAAAGAACTTTAAACTAAGATTTAAAAGGGTCACATACAAGAAGAGGGAAAACACCAAAGAGAAATTCAAACGAATAGCCCACATGTGTAGTGAAAAAGTCAGATAAGCTAAAGCACAGAAAAAGCTCAGGCAAAATGGCTTTTTTGGTGTGTCTGTGGCAAAAGGAAAAACAAGGAGGTGGCATGGCCACTGCAAGGAGAAGACCTTTGGTCTAACCCAACATGGTTCTTAATATCCTTCACATGTTACAACTTGAAAACATTTTCTTTGCATTGCAACTGAAACCACAGATAGACATTTCAGTATATCACCATTAACATTCTGCTTTGGTCAGGTCTCACCTGAAACACAGTGTCCAGTTCTGAGCACCTCAGTTTAAGAAGGATATTGACAAGTTGGAACATGTCAAGAGGAGATTGACTAAGATGATCAGAGGTCTGGAAAGCAAGACCTATGAGGAACACTAGGGGAACTAGGTATGTTTAACTTGAAGAAGATAAGACTGTGAGGTGATGTGATAGTTACCTTTAAATATCTGAAGGGATGTCATGTAGTGAGTGAGTTTGTTTTCTGCTGTTCCAGGGACTAGAACATGAACAAATGGATCCAAATTCAAAGAAAAGAAAAGAAAAGAAAAGAAAAGAAAAGAGATTTCACCTAGGCCATTTCCACACTACACTGTTATAGTGCTATTATTCCACTTTCAACATCCTGTGGAACTCTGGGGTTTGCAGTTTACTGAGGCCAAAAAGCTCTCTGATTAAGAATTCTAAATTCCTCTCCCTAAACTGCAAACCACAGGATTATATAGGATGGTGAAAGTGGAATAATAGCAGTATAACAGTGTAGTGCAGAAAGGCCCATAGATTCAAGCCCAATCCCAGTCATGCAGGAAACTTTTGCCAAGTTGGCCACATTCAAACGTTGCTTGGCCACAAGCGTCCTGGTTTTTATCTGTGAAATGTTGGAGAGTATGTAATCCAATACATCAGAAAAATTGCCAGTTTGGGGAAGCCTGAGTGTATTCTCACATCCTGCTTCCAGCAGTTGAAGGCATTCATGTTCTTTGTTTAATAACCAGTTCCAAAAATGGTCCATAAAGTACAGTGAATATAAACCTATAAAATATTGACCTTTCTGTATTGTAGCCACACTCTTAATTGTGTACAGTACCGGTACTTTTCTTGAAGTGTTTGGGTCACTGTCTGTTCATAACAGTGTAGGGCGGAAATGGCCTTAAATGTTAGGAAGAACTTCTTTACTGTGAGAATTGTTTGACAGTGGAATGGAGGACACCAGAATCTCCTCCCTTGGAAGTCTTTAAACAGATGTCAGATGAGCATCTTTCAAGAGTGCTTTAGTTGTGTCTTCCTGCATGACATGGGATTGCACGAGACGTTCCTTGCAGTGCTTTCCAACTCTGATTCTATGAAGATTGGGCAGGGCCATCAGAAACTGCAACATTCTTTGCAAACAAGGGGGGATTGCTGTTTAACCAGTAATGCAGTTCTACTACTGTGCTCTGAGCTTGTTCTGTTGAATATTCATTACTCCAGTCAATGTACAGTTTTCACTCCTATTTAGGAATCTATTTTATTTTCAGTGGCCTTCTCAATGAATGGGCTTTCTAGATCCTTTCTTGTTAGTTGTGATAGGTCATTGCCATTCTCTATTAGTCAGTGTTTGGAAGCAGCTGTTACTAATATATTTGAACAGTCCTTTTTTCTTAACCTTTGCCTCTGTTTTTTAAGTTGCTGCTGTCCTGCTAGCATTTCTTTGTTTTCAGTATGAAGTCCTTTCCTCTCTGGTCTTTGACACTGATGAACAACTTGCTAAACAGTCCAGGGAAAGAAGTTTGTTTTAAAATAAAAGACTGTGAAACTGTGACTCATGGTTTTTTCCCAGCAACTCCAAGGACTTTTATACTGCATACTGCAATAATAAAACAGATTGGAGGCAACTTCAGTCAGGTATTGACTGGACAATAAAATTGGCTGCAATGAAGGCATGATCACGGAAGAGGTTCCCCGTGTGTAAATTCGTACTTTTGTGTGGAGTAATCACAGGAATCAAGGATTCATTAGGATGGGCATTATAAAGTACTACCTTTCAAGTTACAGCTGCAGTGTTATCTAGTAACATGTCATTTTCCATTTCATGATGAACAGCCATGCTAGAGACAACACTGAAATACAATTCCAAAACCAGATCAAGATTTTAGACTGCCAGAGGCATAGATGTCCTGTCTCCATTCCATGTACAGAAGCCAACGAGACGGACAATTCAATCCAGAGCTTATAAAAGCCAGCGGCCATCCTGGCTGAAGTATTCTGGGAGCTGCAGTCCAAAAAGTTAGTCTTTCCATGCTTTGCTTAAATATTTCAGCACTGGTGGTGAGATAGACTCTGCTGCCTTTTAGGTAAGAGGCTAGTTTTGGGAGGCTGAGGGCATTTTGTGTGACATAACATAACTCTATCCTCCCATAGAGCAGAGCTTTCCAAACTTTTCATGTTGGTGACACACTTTTTAGACATCCATCATTTCATGACACAGTAATTCAGTAAGTAATTCAGTGAGTGGAGTCAGCCCCTCCACCTGAGCCTGGTCTGCCCTGTTGCCACTCTCACCGGGGTCTTCCTCCACTCCAGGTGGCAACAATGGCAGCAGGAGAGGAAGCCCCTCCACCCACCCGTGGCCCACTTCCACCCTTGCCAGGGTCTTCCTCAGCCCAGGATGGTGGCAGCAGTGGCAAAGGCAGCCCCTTTACCTGGGCCTGGCCCACCATGGCAGCAGAAGAGGCAGCCCCTCCACCCATTACATTCACGTGACACACCTACACACTGCAGCTGACACACTAATGTGTTGTGACACAGTTTGGAAAGCTCTGCTGTAGGGGAATGAGAAAAGATACCATAGTCTCCCAACCTTTGGTGCCTGAGGTGCTTGTCTCATTTTCCCTAATGATAGGATTGGCCATGATTTTGTAATGGTTATTTCACAGATTCCTTCACCTGTCAAATGCCATGCATGGAGGCAATGGCAACAAATAATATATGTACAATGGTCTTTCGGTACCCACTAGTGTTTGGTTCCAGGACCAAAGTTTTCTCCACTCCAGATGTGGGACATAGCCAGCGGCCAGTTGTGTGTGTCTAGAACGAGATGGTTCTGGCAAATGCGATCCCAAAAAATCTTTTTCCCAAGCTCTGATGGATGGTAAGATTTAGATTTACAGGATAGACTGTTGTATTACAAAAATACTGAGGAGTTCTTACAAAGTTTCAGAAGTTTCCCCAGAACTCATCTTCCAAACGACTACTGTTATGGGACCACTGAGGAAAAATGCCAAGATTCAACAGTATTTCACTGGATTTATTTAGAGCCTGTAGCAATCCACCTCACTAGCACAGTTTTTGCAAAATTTTGACTGATGAGAAAGCCTGCCTATCTTTGCTTTATGGAGACGTATGTGTGGGGGTTGTAGTATTTTTTCATGCAAGGTCTGTGAGGTAAGTTCTGGCAGGGAAGACAAATTGTGGGGCCAAAATGCACTCAGACCTGCACTGTCTCTTCATTCTAAGCATGTTATCCATCGTTTCTTCCCAAGCTTGGGGCAAAACCAAAGCAGATCTCACAGACTTAAAGTCTGCTTGTCCTTGCCCAAGAATACCTAGTAAACCCCCCACCCCACCCCATCCACGCTCAGAGTGTTTGCCTTGGCAGTTCACTGTCTTTGTTTTGGCTGTTTGGGGCTTCTGGTGCCTTTTTTTTTTATCATCATGTGCACCCTTACCCCAATTCTTCTCACCCCATGCCTCTTGCAACACCTTGCTTAAAGAGATCTACTCATCTCAACAGCATGCACGTAATTTTGTGTGTTTTTTGGACTGAGCTAAGAAATATATTACCCTAACACAGGACTTGAATTTCATTTTATGGTCAGAGAGGATTTTGTTTTACAGCAGGCCAAATTTTCACTCCCAGAATCTGCTGCAAGTCACATTAAGCCTGGCAATTGGGGGGGGGGATCCCAAGGAGCTTTCTTTTTTTAAAAAAAATACAGAACAAATCAAAACTGGATGTTGCTAAACACCCAATATTGCCTTGACTGGGGAGAAGAACCACTTCTGTAGACTTCTAGAAGTGGGGGGAGCTTAATTTTTTCCCCCAGTATGATACTCACTGGGGATGTGTGTGCAAAACAGGGTTTGGGGACTACCTGTAGCCTGCATTTTACCTGCTGTTTAATGGTCAACGTAACCACCTTCGCATTCTGCGTGGCCAAAATGCTACTTGTTCTGGCCTACCACTGTTGCTGATTTGGTCCTACAAACCTCAGAAGACTTGGCCTCATTATATTTATAAGGAAATTATTTCAAGCATAATCTCTAATTCAATCATTAATCATCCCCTCCATGGTAACAGTCTTGCATGAAAGACAGCTAGCATAGTGGTTTGAGTGTCAGATTAGGGGACCTTTCACACTACGGTACACAATTATAGTGCTTTAACTAGGATTTGTCTGGTATAATGGTTTGAGTTGGAGACCAGGGTTAAATTTCCTGCTTGGCCATGGAAACCTGCTGGGTGACTTTGGGCATATCACACACACTTTCTTGTGTGAACAGCCAGTCCTTTCTCAGAAGCAATGGCTTTTGAGTACCCAAAGCAACTGATGAATATCGCAAGGGAGGGGAGTTGGATAATTTCTGGAAAAAAGTTGTACTTCTTTGTTCTTTGGTATAAGCAAAATTTTGTGTTAAATTGGTCTGTAAAATGGAATGTTACCTTTTAATATTTGTATAATCAAAAATGGATAGCAAATGTAACTGTACAAGACGTTATAGGATGGAATCCTATAATGGCGCTTAAAGGGGCAAGGCACACAGAATCACATATACAGTTTCTTTTATATTAATCTGATAAGGGCCCATCAACCATTATATGTACATCTTTCCATAGTTATATTGTTAAAGGGCCAGCCTCATTTAGTGATGGAAGCTGCTAAGAGGCACATTTATCATGTTAGAATATGTATCTTTTTTTGAACCTCATTGTGCTCCATGAGCTATACCTATATATGATTCCTGGATAAGTCCCTCACAAAGACCCTGTTGGGGGGGAATAGGGGCTGGGGTTGGAGTTATTAATGCTATAGATATAGGAATTTTAGAACGCAATTTAACACGTTTAGGCAATCACATTAAATTACTGAAAACCAAATATTACACAAATATGATGTATTTGATCAAGATGTGGATGTAATGATGGAATATTGCAACCTAATGCCCTATGTTGCCCTAGGAAAGGGCAACAAGAGTTTTCAGTAGTGACTAGACGTATCTTGTTGCAAATAGACAATCTGATGAAATTAGAACATGAGATACTGGACTGGTACAACGGAGATGTTAATGGCTGGAAACATATCATTAAGGATGCTGACATAAATTGGGAGAGCCTTAAGATAACCTGGTTTGAAAACAACTACTCCTTTTTGAAATTTGTTGTTACTGCTATGAAACTAAAATCCTTGGATAGGAAGTTGAAGGTTGGAATTTCACCCTGCCACTAGGGCTTAATATTAGTTCTGTAGCACAAAAGTTATGGGAAAGTGAAAAAGTACAAGCAGAGTTAAGAAATCTATCCAAAAATGACAGGGGAATTTTTTTTTTAAAGACCAATGTTTCATACCTAGCTTGGTATCCTGTGTTTTTTTTATTGCTGTTATAACCCTGTCTCTATTAGTATGCATTCTATATATATCAAAGTAAGGTATGTGAAAATACAGTGGCTTTATGGCTAGACATAGAAGACAAACTGTGGCAGACATGCCAAGGGGTGGAGTGTACAAGAAATGACCAGAAGACCACTGTAATCTTGAAGGGCCAGTAGGACCAGTTTGCCTCTTCTGGGTCATTAAGCACATTGTCTTTTGCCTTGACTTCTGTCTTTTGCTTTGTTCTCTCAAAATCAAGGACTCTGTATGCTTGTTAGTTTGGGAAGTTGCAGATGAGACTTGCTAATTGGCATCTGCCCTTGGCTTGAGACCAACAGCCAAGTAGCATTAGACAGTGGACACAGGAAAAGGGAATCTAGTTCATTCTGGGTGTCTATTTGACTGATGACCTTGACAGTTGAAAGAAGTTAGCTTGTTCCAGATGTGTGAGAACTCTCAAAGATTCTATGGGAGACAGCCAAGTCTCCTGGGCGGATGGGAGGTGTTAAATGCTCCCTGGACTGCGCTCTCAAGTAGGGAGCTTAGCATGTGCTGACAGTTGCAGTGCTGTGCATATTGGCTACTAGATGGGGGGGGATCTCCTTTGCTGCTTTCTCTATGGGCTCCAGCTAGTGGCTGATTGAAGGAATCTGCTTAGGTGAGAACCTACATCTTTATGTTATCTAGGCATGATAGGCTTAGGTGGGCTTTGTCTATAGCTGTATGCTAATGCTGCTTACTTGCTCATGTTGTTTAATCTGCTTGCTGTTGAATAAATCTGAGACTTTTTCACCTATAACTGGTGTCTTTTACTGCCTCCAGATCTTCTAAAAAGAATCCCCTTGCCTTTGGTGAACTGGCCAATTGCCTTTGGCAAGGTATCTTCTATTTTTCTGGATTATTATAGTAGTTGTCCTTGTCCCCTACACACAAGTCATCAACAGTTGCATTCAGGGTTCTGACTCTTCTGGGTTTTGGATTCTGATTCAGGGTTCTGTCACCTTTCACTCTTCCTTCTCAACTGTCCTTGACTGCTTGAAGAGGTTCATTAATCAGTCCAGAATAACACACCCACCCACACTGCTTCCAATCAATGCTGTTATAGCAAAGCCTCTAAACAGCAATAATGCCATTTCTTTTCACTTAAGAGATGGAGGGTGTGTTGCTTTCTTGGGAAAGGCACTGCTTTATTTATGGCACAAAGGTGGGAAGACACTATGGTCCCTTTCCACACTACATTGTTATAGTGCTGTTATTCCACTTTCAGCATCCTCTGGAATTTTGGGGTTTGTAGTTTACTGAGTTCAAAGAGCCCTCTGGCTGAAAAATCTAAATGCCTCTCCTTAAACTGCAAATCCCAGGATTCCATAGAATGTTGAAAGTGGAATAATAGCAGTACAACAGTGTAGTGCAGAAAGGCCCTATGATGCCTTCATTTGGCATTCCGCCTGTTTCCTCACCAGTTCTTCCATATTATCAAAACAGTGGAGAGAGGGGATAATTCAGGGTAGTCCCACCATTTCTCCAACCCCCCTCCCCCAAATAACAGGCACCTATTTTTGATTTAATCCTGTTTCAATAGTATTGTTAGCCACCTTGAGCAATTTTTCTCATAGAAAGTAGGGTATAATTTTAAAGGTTATAAATGTGTGCTTAGAAATGAATAAAAGTTCTGTTAAGAGAATTCCACACTCTGTTCTTTAAAATTCCTGTCTTCTATTCATTCCTTGTGCGACACCAGTCCCTCCAAGACGCATTTCCGCACTAGCCTGTTATAGTGCAATGATTCCACTTGCAACATCCTCTGGAATCCTGGGGTTTGCAGTTCTGGGAGGGGCTGAAACTGCAAACCCCAGGATTCCAGAGGATGTTGCAAGTGGAATCATCGCACTATAACAGGCTAGTGCAGAAATGGCCCAGGACAGGCTTACTCAGAATTCACTCCAAAGTAAAACAGCATTGAAGGTAGAGGCAGCGGGCGCCAATATGTGTTTTACTCCCGAGTGAGCCCCTTGCTCCAGGACTGAAGTGTAAGTATCTTTATCTAGGGGCTTTCTGCATTACACTCTTATAGTGCTATTATTCCACTTTCAACATCCTGTGGAATTCTGGGGTTTGTAGGCTACTGAGGCCCAAGAGCTCTCTGGCTGAGAAGCCCCTCCCCAAAATACAAACCCCAGGATTCCATAGGATGTTGAAAGTGGAATCATAGCACTCTAACAGTGTAGTGCGGAAAGGCCGCTAGAAGTGAGCCCCATATGCATGCATGCATGCATGCATGCTTGCGTGGTTACTCCCAAGTAACCATGCCTCCGACTGCACCGGGGCCCCTTCTCCTTTCCCAGGGTCGATTTCCTCTGATTTCACGTTTCCCCAGCCTGGCTTAACCCTCCGCCCGCATCTCTCCAAAGTGACCTTGAAGCAGCCGCTCCTGAGTGGCGGGGGGGGGTGTTACTCTCGAGGAATCGCGCAGAACTGACTCCCAGGCTTTCCTCCGCCTCTTCACTTGGCAACATTTAGAGCCGCCGGTCGGTCCGGGCGCGCGCCTTGCCCGGCTTAGGGGCTGCGAGGAATCCAGGCTTTTCTGGGGGATGAGGACGGCAGGGCCCCCCGCAGGTCTGGTGGGGGGTGCAGGGAAGGTCATGGTCCGAGGATCGGGATCTAAAATTGATCTTCGCAAGGGCGGGAGGGGGCAGGCGAAGACTGACTCCTGGGGGGAATGGCTCTGTGGTTCCGAAGACAGATTGCGACAGTGGCAGGGAGAAATTTTTTTAGCAAAAAATTTCGAATAAGGACTCAAACAGTGGGATTAAACAGAAGGAGTGGGGGAAAGGGGGTGGAGGCCATCGAAGGAGGTAGAATGGGCCCCGATCCCACGATGCTTCCTTGCAAGAAAGGCCCACGCGTTGCACCCATTCGTCAGTGTGTGAGTTAGAGCATGCAGTTGGGTGGAACTGGCTTTTGAGCATGCAGTTGGGTGGAACTGACTTTTGAGCATGCAGTTGGGTGGAACTGACTTTTGAGCATGCAGTTTGGTGGAACTGACTTTTAGCATGCAGTTTGGTGGAACTGACTTTTGAACATGCAGTTTGGTGGAATGGCTTTTGAGATGCAATTTGGTGGAACTGGCTTTTGAGCATGCAGTTTGGTGGAACTGACTTTTGAGCATGCAGTTTGGTGGAATGCTTTTGAGCATGCAGTTGGGTGGAACTGACTTTTGAGCATGCAGTTGGGTGGAACTGTTTTGAATGCAGTTTGGTGGAATGACTTTTGAGCATGCAGTTTGGTGGAACTGACTTTTAGCATGCAGTTGGGTGGAACTGACTTTTGAGCATGCAGTTTGGTGGAACTGACTTTTGAGCATGCAGTTTGGTGGAACTGACTTTTGAGCATGCAGTTGGGTGGAACTGACTTTTGAGCATGCAGTTTGGTGGAATGACTTTTGAAATGCAGGTGGAATGACTTTTGAGCATGCAATTTGGTGGAACTGGCTTTTGAGCATGCAGTTTGGTGGAACTGGCTTTTGAGCATGCAGTTTGGTGGAACTGACTTTTGAGCATGCAGTTGGGTGGAACTGACTTTTGAGCATGCAGTTGGGTGGAACTGACTTTTGAGCATGCAGTTTGGTGGAACTGACTTTTGAACATGCAGTTTGGTGGAACTGGCTTTTGAGCATGCAATTTGGTGGAACTGGCTTTGAGCATGCAGTTTGGTGGAACTGACTTTTGAGCATGCAGTTTGGTGGAACTGACTTTTGAGCATGCAGTTGGGTGGAACTACTTTTGAGACAGTTGGGTGGAACTGATTGAGCATGCAGTTTGGTGGAACTGACTTTACATCAGTTGGTGGAACTGACTTTTGAGCATGCAGTTGGGTGGAACTGACTTTTGAGCATGCAGTTTGGTGGAACTGACTTTTGAGCATGCAGTTTGGTGGAACTGACTTTTGAGCATGCAGTTGGGTGGAACTACTTTTGAGCATGCAGTTTGGTGGAACTGACTTTTGAACATGCAGTTGGGTGGAACTGACTTTTGAGCATGCAGTTGGGTGGAACTGACTTTTGAGCATGCAGTTTGGTGGAACGACTTTTGAGCTGCAGTTTGGTGGAACTGACTTTTGAACATGCAGTTTGGTGGAACTGGCTTTTGAGCATGCAATTTGGTGGAACTGGCTTTTGAGCATGCAGTTTGGTGGAACTGGCTTTTGCAGCAGTTTGGTGGAACTGACTTTTAGCAAATATGCAGACAGCCCAGTTGTAAAGCGTCCATCAGGTGCACACTTTCCAGGCAATGAGGAGATGCAACTTAATATTGGAGAAGGCAAGCCATTGGACAGGTTGCTGAAATCCTCTGCATGCTTACTCAGAAGTAGCTCACATGGAGTAAGCACACATAGGATTATAGGTGGAAGGCCCCAGTCTCAAATGCTACACTGGTATAAGTGCTACTCATTTCTTTCAAATACATTTTGAGCAATTGTAGGGCATTTCATAAGGCTGATGAAATCTGTTCATTCAGGGTTGCTTTCATATGTTAGCGCATTTTCTAGACAGAATAGGAGTTAATGTGCAACCAAAGCATAGATCAGTGTGCACAGATTTTGTCCATAGAGTGTACAGCAACACCATAGAGCATTTTTGGGGGTCATAATCCCTCTGCCTGAAGTGGTGTTTTTTTCCAAAGAAAGATGTTTAGCAGTTGGGAGAGTAGTTAAAAATGGGGTTGGGGTTAAACAGATTGAAATCCAAAATAATATTGGATTTTGGAATAAAGCAATGGAGGTGAAGTGCAGAAGATATTTGAGGCTAGGAAGATTCAGGGGAGAAAAAAAGAAGCTAAGATGTATTATTGAGCATTGAGAAGGTCATCTCTGTTGAAAAGTTCCAAAATCAGGTTGGCAGTGGAGTTAAAAAAAGGTTAATCCAAGGAATTTAGGTTGGGAGTATGCATGTAATTTAATTTTTTAGAGTATTTCCATATTGTGTCCCAACCCACAAGGGCTCCAAAGGTTTGAACAGATAAAAAACAATTAATACAAAAACAAAAGCAATTTTAAAACGCATTGAAATACTCTTTAAAAACTCCTAAAAGCAATCTAAAAATAGTCCTAGAATCTGGTTTTGAAACAGTTAAAACAGCAAACACTGAATGCCATGCAGAACACCACTGTTTAAAACATTTAGAGCGGCATGGAGGTAGGTACACAAAAATTAAGTTGGTAGAGATGTCAGTCAGCCATTTTTGTTACAGTGAGGGCCATGTCATCAATCTATAAAATAAAAGTACATATGGCACATAGCTACACACACAAAATTGCTGCTTAGACGTTTGGAGGACAAGCTTTTACACAGCTGGAGATGAAACAAGCAGTTTACATTATTTGAATTAGAAAAGAACACCGGTTGAGGAATTGAAAGGGGCTAGGAGTATGCTTGGAATGGTTTAGGCAAACCTTGGAAAAATTATTTGTTAGATTACAACTCTTTGGCACTTCCTGCCAGTGGACCAACTGGCTGGGGACATCTGGGATTTGTAGTCCAAAAAGTAACTTTTTTTCAAACTGAATTAGGGGGAACCTAGAATAGAATAAAGTATAAATACTGTGTCATGGGTGTAATTTGGAATTATTAACAGACTCAGATGGACTAAAATGTTGGAAATCTGTTGGGGAAATAGTTTAAAATCTGGTATTTTATTTGCACCTAAAGTCAAAATAATCTGGAAATTTGGAATGAGGGAGAGGGAATGATCTGTGGGCTGTGCCAATGAAGGATGGAAGGCAGAAATCTATCCTCTTAGAATTAGGTCTAGATTCTAGCTTGTTTTCAGTTTTTACTTGTGAAAGGACAGGTACAAGAGACGAACAGAAAAAGGGCAAAAATCCAGGCAGAGTTGGAGCTGGAACATATGGTAATTTATTATTTAAGTAACTGCCAAGCAACTTCTTTTGTGCAAGGGCAATTTTAGGACAGATTGAAAAATGAGGGGTTGGAGAGAGCAGAACTTGCAAGAGTTACTGTTTTGGACTACAGCTTACAGAATCTCTCGATCAAAACATGGACATTTTTTCAATTTTTGGACTCTAAGTGGTACCTGATACATCTTGTGTCAAACACTGCTCATATTTCTGGGATTGACAGCTGGGAAGGTCCAGAGTTGGCCAAAGGCATTTTGCAGCCTAAAGTGGAGCAACAAATGGTCTCCTCCACATATCTAAGCCAAAGTACATTGTTGACCACCCAAGGCAAAAAATGGTAGAACTATTTCTGTTCATCCCTAGTGGTGGTCAGAGTGAGTATGGTACACTGGTTTGAGCATTGAACTATGATGCTGGAGATGAGGGTCTAAATTCCCTGATTCTGATTTTTATTAAGATTTTCAATATACAATAAAAAAATTAAGACATCAGCATTAAAAAAATAAGAAAAGGGACTAAAGAAAAGAAAAAAGATAAAAAGGTATAAATAGAAAAAGAAGAAAACACAGAAAAAGTAAAAGTGACTTTCAGTCTTCTCTTCCACAATTATTAAAATACATAATTAATCTATACCGTTCTCATCTATCACAGTAATTCCTCATCCTCCTTTCTATTACATAAACCTACTAATATCTAAATCCAAACTTATAAATTCTTAAATATGTTTTCTACAGAAAATCAATAAGGGTGAGTTCTTTTTAATAGCAACTGCTATTACTCTATCCATAAATTAAGCTAAACAAATTAGCCCATCTCATTCTAATTTAACAACATCTTATCATAATGGAAATATTAAATATTAAATCTTTTTATCTTCATTAAACCAGTTATCCTCAATTCTTTTCGAATTATGTCTCCTCTCTAACTCTATTCCAGCTGTGTCTCCCCAAAAAAACCTAAATCCAGCCTCGTAGGTCTTTTTCTTTTTTCTCTTTACCTTTTCCATAGATACTTCCAAAAAACACCATTCTCTCATGATAATGTTCCTTATAATTATCTAACCCTTCAACCTGCATATTGTTGTTGTGTACCTTCAAGTTGATTCCAACTTTTGATGGCCCGAAGACAAACCTATCATGGGGTTTTCTGGGGCTGAGAGTGTGTGATGTGCCCAAGGTCATCCAGGAGGTTTCCATGACTTAGCAGGGAATTGAACCCTGCTCTCAAGGACTGTAGTTTAACGTTCAAACCACTACACCATGGTGGCTCTAGCCCACATCTAGATCAACCTGAATAACATTTTAAAAACTTTCTAAAATTTCATATCCCCTCACAAAAAAAACTTTGTTTTATATCAACTTCTTTTATGCTAAAACCACATTGAACATCAACAGGATATCTAGAATCCAGCAAACGGAACTGTTATTTCTATAGCCATTCATATTTTAAATTTATATTTAAATTTAAATAAATTTATATTTAAATTTATATTTAAAACCATTGATTTTAAATATAATTTTTTATTTTTTGCTAAACCAGGGACTAAGGTTTAAATGTTTACTAAGGCAAGGAAACCCGCTGGATGTTCTTGGGCAAATCACATTCTCTCAGTCTCAGAGGAAAGCAATAGCAAATACCTTCTGAACAAATTGTGCCAAGAAAACCCCATGACAGAGTCACGTAAGGATCACTGTAAGTTGGAAACAACTTGAAGGCACGCATCAACAGTGGTGGTGCTAGTAATAGTTATACCAAACACCAACACATTAAATGCCCAACTGTTTCTTCCATGTTCATGGCGATTGGCTTGCTTTGTCTTGGCTTTGGCCCTTTTGTGGTTTCTCTTTAACCTGGAGGGTTGTAAGAAATACTTGTGAATTTTCTCATCCTTGGAGAGACATGTTGAGAAACCTCACTGTATGGTCAGCCTTCAGGAGATTTTTTTTCTTCAAGAGAAAAATTGATTTGTGCATACTGTTTATCTGTGCAAAAACAACCCTCTTTGTGGTGCGGATTCTTTGCAAAAAAGTCCCAAAATGTGAAAAAAATAACTTTACAATGGGCACCAATTCTTGTGTTCCCTCCCAGAAAGGAGAAAACTTTTGGAGTTGCTTGTTCTCACTTGCAGGAACAAAAAAAAGCCAAGCTTTACGTTCCTTGTAGCCTGCGGCGTGGTGACTCTTGTTCCTCTTTTCAGTGGGTCCAGACCAAAGATGGAGAAGCTAGACACCCTAAATCTTGGTGACCAATTCACCCAAATCAAAGTTGCTGAAAGAATATGGCAGAAGAGCGAAGAAATCGACAGCTCATCCCCTGAGAAAATGGAAACCTGTGTTTATGGGGAAGGAGAGCTGGAAAACCTACATCCCATCTCGTTTGGTAGATTGCTGGAAGCCACTGAAGATGGTGAGCCTAGCCAAACTTCAGGAGAGGGAGAGAAACACCTTGTTTTGTTGAAAACGGTGCATTTGAACATGGAAGAAGATGAGTTCCAAGGACCTTTGCTGGTCAGTCAGCAGGATCGATTCCAAGCCATGATACAAAGAGAAGGAAGCCTCTTGCAGCCTTTGGAGGTGATGCCACAGAACGTGGGCATTCAAGAGAACCGTGAAGAAGTCTTGACGATAAGTTTGCCTGAAGGGATTTATACAATCCACGAGATGGATGTGATGCGCATCAGTGGTCTGAAGGAGGAGCACACACTCAGTGACGACAGAAGATCAATGGAGGAGAACACAGATGCCCCTGGGATGAAGGTATTATTGTTGTTATTTTATCCTACCTCTTCCCAATTTGGGAATAAATGTGGCTTCCAACAGGTAAAACAGACATTGTAAAAAAAAATCACCACATAGAAAAATTTAAAAGTGATGAAACTCTCTAAAAATAAATACCAGTTAAAGCATAAAGCATTAAAAAAATAAAATTCAAGATATTATATGGTAGAAGGGCTATTTCCCCTTAAAAAAACAGTTATCTGAGACCTGTTGGAATACAAACATCTTCACTTGGGTATGGAAAAAGAGGAAGGAGGGTGCCAGTCTAGCCTCCTTGGGAAGGGAGTTCCAGAGCCTGGGGCCATTTCTGCACTAGACCGTTGTAGTGCTATTATTCCACTTTCAACATCCTATGAAATCCTAGGGTTTGCAGTGTAGGGAGAGGTCTCAAAGGCCCCTCCCTAAACTGCAAACCCTAGGATTCCATAGGATAGAGCTTTCTAAACTGTGTGTCACAATATGTTAGTGCGTCAGCTGCAGTGTGTAGGTGTGTCTCACGAACGTAACAGGTGGAGGGGCTGCCTCTACCGCTGCTGTGGCAGGCCAGAGCTGGGTGAAGGAACCCTCCCCTGGCAAGGGCGGCAGCAGTGGGGAGGGGGGCTGGGCTCGTGTGGAGGGGCTGCCTCCACTTACTGAATTACTTACTGAATTACTGTGTTGCAAAATGATGTGTATGTGAAAAGTGTGTCACCAACATGAAAAGTCTGGAAAACTCTGCCATAGATGTAGTTTATTGAGGTATAACAGTCTAGTGTGGAAATGGCCTGGGAGCAGCTGTGGAGGGGCCCTCTTCCCAGCAGGTATACTGATGAGGGTGGTGGGTCAGAGAGAAGGCCCTCTACAGAAGATCTTGAAACATAGGTTCATATGGGAGGATAAAGTCCTTCAAATTACTTGGATCTGAGCCACGTGGGGCTTGGTTAGGTCACAACCTGCACTTTGAGTTGTGCCCAAAAACAGACCATCAGCCGGTGGAGCTGTTCAGTGGGGAAGTTGTGTGTTCACTGTAGGCAATTCCAGTTAACAATCTAGTTGCAAGTCTTTGGGCCAGCTGAACATTCTTGAAAGGCAGCCCCACATACAGTGCATTACAGCAATCCAAACAGGATGTAACTAAGGCACGTGTCACCGTGGCCAGCTTTACATCTCAGATAAGATAACTTGGATATATATCCTATTGGACTGAGGACACACCTGTGGCCAATCATGGACCTGGAATCCAGTCAGGCTCCCTGCAGTTTTTCAGATAGCCACACTCCTTCTTAGGACAACACTTACATGCTTTTGTATGATGTTTTTCTGTGTTTTTTCCCCTTCATTAAAAAGTTTGAAATGCTTCTTCTAAGGCTTAGGTAGTGGAAGTAACCACTTTTAAGGCCATTTCTGCATGGTGTCAGTATCCCATGATGGGGATGGGATAGCAGCAGTCTGTGGGTCATACTTTTGCACAATGTCATTGCAGTCCCACTGCCATCCTGTCCTCACCCATTGTGATCGCAGGATATTCCCGTAGCAGAATACATCTGGTAAGTGCCCACGATCACATAAATGTTCCCAGCCGCGCAGAAGGGGTGGGAACGCGATGGAGATGCTTCCTTCCCCAGCACAGCATGGGAATGAGGCTGACTGCACTGCGGAAGGAAGGTGTGTGTTACTCGTGCTCCGTTTTGTGAGGAACCAGCCAGATGCCGAGGGGAGGGTTCCTTTCATGCTCTCTTCCTGGCAAAGGCGTTGCTGGGATCGCTATGGGACGACCACGGGATCAGTAAGGTGTGGAAATGGCCTAAGTTAACATGCACTAGTTTATTTAGTCCTTCCATAGCCTTGCAGACCACTGGAAGGCAGCCTTTGAGAAATGGGGCTGTTTCATGCTACACAATTATAGTGCTGTGCTTCCTCTTTAATTGCTGTAGTTCCAACTTATGACATCCTAGGACTGGTAGCTTAGGGAAGGGTATCTAGAATTCTCAGCCTAACAGCTCTCTAATACCTCAACAGACTACAAACCCCAGGATTCTGTAAGATGCAGCCAAGACAGTTAGAGTGGAATCATAATACTATAGTTAGGTAGTGTGAAAGGGCCTCTTCACTGAAGTTGAAATCAGCCCTTGGACTGAAAGAGGTTCCCTGCTTTTGCTGTAGACTGGAGATAGGCAACTGTGGAAGGGTAGGGTCCTCATTAACTACCCAGGAGATTTTGGAAGGGTGCAGCCCCTTTCACACAGTTTTTTCTTTTAAAAAAACTGCACCTAAATGCTCACAAACATTCTGGTGGCTATGGGGGCATTTTCCCCATGTTTTAACCCCTTTTTTGGGCCATTTTAAGCCCAGGGCACTCCTTTTTCAACAACAGGAAGTGCACAGCAGTTAAAGACTTCTGGGCCTAAATTGGTCCAGCAAAAGGGGGAATGTCACAAAAATGGTTTGCATTTTGAGGTAATTTCTTTTGGAAGAATATATTGATCCCTGGGGGCATAAAAATAGTTCAAGGGGTTACATGTGACCCATGGGCCACCATTTGCCCACCCATGCTTTAGACCTGGGATTACATGGGTTTTCTTTGGCTTAGTCTGAGTTTTAGATCGGTCTTGATGTTGAAGGTAACTGATGATTTGATTGTCCTTGCATTGCAGTGAGAAAATAGTTACCCATAAAGTATGCCTTTGCCATTAGAGAGAGACAGAGAAAGCACGCTATGCCCATAAACTCAAAGACTGCATCTCAAAAACAATATATGTGTAGCAAATAGTATGTTCCTGAAGGTCATGCCACTAACCAGTAAGCAATTATACTATTTCTATATTCCTGGTACTGTATAACATTTAGGTATGAAGAATGATCGGAAGGACTTTCCTTCTGATTTGTTTTTGTGGAAAGAAGTCTGAAAGTATGGACATTCAGTTTGTTTAAGTTAAATAGAGATCCTATTAATAAATAGTTGTCCCTTATCCCCCCCAGAAAAAGCAAATTCATATGTGCACAGCTGTCCCAAGTGTGGAAACATGTTACAAGGATGAAGGAAAACCCCCATCTGTCAATCCCGCAAGGCAGCAAAACTCAAGGTCCTGGACTAGGCGTAGTTAATATGGGAACAAAATTAGAGACGTCAGAACACAAAAGAAACTCAAAAAAAGAAAAAAAGAAGGAAATCCTATTTTCTCTGAAGAATTTTTTTGCAGTTTTTCCAATCAATAAGAGTGGAAATTATAGGGAACACTGAAAAAGATCCAATGAATTACTTTCTGTTTTTTAATAACTGAAATGTTTTAAAGGAAAGATTTTATCCACTCAATATTTATGGTATTGGTGACTGATTATTTCTGCTTAGATTGTAGAGTGAGGTGGGCAACTAAACAGTGGTTATGGGTCAGTTGTTCTTCCCCATGATTTACCCACAGCCTGCAGCCCCCAATCTTGCTTCCTTTCTCAGTTGTGATAATTGCATTCTTCCCTGGTGCTGTTAAAGGGTTTTTGGGATGCAGGAAGGGGTTAACATGCATTTCACTCACTGGCGCGGGGGGGGTAGATTGCTGGGTGAGATGAGACAGAGCTTGTATCTCTTTAATGGCTGTCTCGGAGAGAGAACTTCAAAAAATGTTGCTTGTGTGAAGCTGAGAAAGTGACCTACAAATGCATAAAAGAATGGGGGTTCAAGGGATCAGCGGAGGCGTCTGGAGCCTCGTAATAGCATCCAGGGCTGCATATAGCCCACTAGCTGCACCTCACCCCACTATAAGTATATGCAACATTTGGATTCAAGATGCATTTCTGCAACTAGAGAGTGCTGCAATCTTCACAAGATGTGACGTTTTAGTTGTTGCGGACTTCACCACTTCCTTCTTTTGACCCTAATGTAGCTGGAGATGTTAGGACCAAGTATCCTGTAAGTACTGTCCTGTCCTGTCCCCATTTTTCTGATGGCATTTGACTGCTCTCAGCTGACTGAAAAAGGCAATGTGCTACAACACAAGACATTTATACTTTTGAGGAACATGGTTACCTGGCTGGGAGAAAGCTCCAGTAACTTGAAAGTTTTTTCCTTGTGCATAAACATATATGGTATTGCCATGTAAATAATTTTATTTATTTATTTTATATCCCACCTGCTGACAAGGGACCAAAGGCAACACATAGTGAATGTCATAATATGCCAAATGGTACACTTTTATGTGCTGTGCTGTAAATGGCCCTTTTCGCATGGCATTTGCCATGTGAAAGAGGGCTTAGAGCATTGTGCAATTGCAAGGAGTGATCTGCATGATGCACTCACAATCGTGCAATGCTCCACGGGCCGATCATGCACCTTTTTATTTTCGGCTTGCAGCCGAAAATGGTGCATGATCGCACATTGCTCCAGGGCCCTGTGCGCACTTACCTGGTGTGCGGAGCCTCTGGAGCTGGGCTGGTTGCGCTTCCTGCCCCAGTGCAGCCTGAGAAGGTCACAGGCTGTACTGCAGAAGGAAGAGGCGGAACTCTGGTGCAAGCAGGCAGGTCGTGCAGAGCTAAAGCAGCAGGGAAGGGAGAGCTCTTGGCAGAGGCTGCTCGTGTGATCTGCGCACCCCAGCGTCAGAACAAGGTAAGGTGTGGAAAGGGCCAATGATGTGTTATTATTTTGTTAAAACTGAAGCAAGTTTAAGTTTGGTCAGAAAATAGGTATTGCATATATTTTCATTTCTCCCCATGTTTCCTTCCCCTCTCCAATAACGCTTCCCAGTGTGTTTTTTTTGCTATGCATTCAAATTTTCTGGAAATACTACACTGCAAAATTTCATGCACACAGGGATCTCTGTGATCACTGTTGTTTTGTTTGGTAAGAACCAGCACGGGCTGGGTGGAAAGCACTTGGCATCTGCAACAGCGGTGGACATGCTCTGGAGACCAAAGGGCTGTAGGCTACCATTTTGAGTTTTTATGGACACCGTTTTCACAGTCTGGAAATGATGTTTCATCACTTTTGGCTGACTTTCAAACTAAAAATAAGGCTTTTTGGGGTGCCCATCTGGCCCAAATTGGGGCTCACCTCCCCAAATCCTGCAGATTTTTAGCCAAAAATAAAAATTAGGGGAAAAAACTTTCTGGTTGAAAACCTGATCTAGGTAATCTAAAACAGATTTCAGGTTTGAATCTTTGATGACCTATTCCTGAGTCTTACATTTAAAGAACACTTTACTAATCATAATAAATTTTTATGGCATATCTTTTTATGGACTGTGATGGAGTAGATTCAAGTCCATAAAATCTTATCTCGCAATGATACATTTGTTAATCTTTCTGGTGCCACAAGACTGTTTTGTTGTTTTTGCCATAACAACCTAGTACAGATTTCTTGTTGTTATGTGCCTTCAAGTCATTTCTAGGGCAAGGCAACCTTATCATAGGATTTTCTTAGCAAAATTTGTTCAGGTTTCCTCTCATCTGAGGCTGAGAGAGTATGACTTGCCCAAACCAGTAGGTTTCTGTGGCTGAATGGAAATTTGAACCCTGGTCTGCCCAAGTCCAGAACTTAAACCAGTACAGCAATAGCTAACTCTCTGGAAATCAGGTGCTTTTAAAATTTCACACTTGCGTGACTCTAATGTTTGTGACTCAGGAAGGTTCATGTAGGCTGCTATTTTAACCAAGTTATGGAATAAGGCAAAGCACAAGTGATTGTGGAATTAATAAATCAGTAAAACTTCTTATGATTTCTATACGTTTTTGCCTGGAAGTATAGAATATATAAGTATTGAGAACCACTGGAGCCGACTGTGTTGAGATAACACTGAGATCATCTCATTTCAAGTTATGTTTCTCTCCACCACCACCCCAACTCCCTTTTGCTTGAAAAAACAGACTGACAGAAGAAAAGATATAGTCACAGATGGTGAATGTGAGGGCCAGCAATTTCTTGCAGCTGAAGACACCAAAATAAGCCATTCCTTTTCGGAAGAGGCAACCAAGATTTTGAACGGTAGGATTAAAGATGATCTTGTACTGTTTTGCAATTCTGAAAAGAGAGATCAAAGCAATGACTGTGCACCCCAACATCCTGTCCTAAAAAGTGCACAAATTACTTCAAAGGCCCACGGGAGCACAGTCCAGTTGAGAGAAGGTATGTACATAAGCATAGTTATGCAGTTTACCAGCTGTTAGGAAACAAGTCTGGAGCAGGAGAATCTTTGGACTGGTTCAGTAGGGCAGTTCTTTGCAATCTTTGGGATAGTCTTCCTCTATCTGACACTCTCCATGTGGGTTGGACTACAGTTCCCATTGGCCTTGGTGTAGTCACTTGCTGAGGGGAATCTAGGTTATATCCCAACACACCTGGCAGGCACTGAACTCAGGAAGGCTGCTTGTCCTTTTGTTTCCTTATAGAATTTATTTCTGTGTAGTACTTGGACTCCTGCTTTTGACAATTACCAACCCATTTTAGTCTTTGTGCTACAGCAAAGCTTGGGCAAGTTATTTTTCCTGGGACTCCCAGAATCTCCCAGCCAACATGGCTACTAAACCTGTTTTTTTTTTTAAAGAACAGTGATTAGACTGATAAGTCGCATTGATTCAATGGGTCTGTTCTAGCTGGGACTAACAATAGGATCCAGTCTTTTCTGTAGCCTTTGATTCCTATAAGCAGAGTAGTCTTTTGAGACTGTTTTAGTTTTGTGTATGTTTTAAAACTTGAATATTTTACAAAATGTCTATTATACATTGCTGGGAGGAGGGGCTGGTGATCTGACAGAAAGGAAGGAAGGGAGGAAGAGGAGGAGGAGGCTGCCAGCCTCCTCCTCCTCCTCTTCAATTGCAACAATTGAAAGTGTTGCCCAAAACCTACCTTAGAAGCCAGGCAGCCCCACCAACATAGAGATTTCCAAGGGGCTTGGAACAGGACAGTGAGGGAATTGGTATCCAGCTGTCTCCCTGCAGCAAGGTGCCTTGTGACAGACAACCACAGGGCCCCCTGCTGGGTCCTGTTGCAACTGCCTTTCACAAAGTTCCTTGCTGCCAGGAAAAGCCTGGAAACTTCTTCACTTGCTGCCACACTCCCCGGCTCCTCTGAAATCCCAATCTGGTAGAGTTGCCTGGCTTCTGAAGTATGTTTTTGTGAGGGGATGTAGGTATCGTGATGGAGCTCCATTATCATAGCTACATTTCCCAGCGCAGGATTTCAGTCAAAACTTGTCCCTCCTTTCTCTCAATGCCCATGAGATAGTTGTAGCTGAGACAGTGCAACTGTTATAGCTCAGTGGGAAGTTGAATCTGCATTGGTATGCATTTGGAGGGCTTTGATTTTCAGGTGATTTTTGCCCAAAAATCATGCTGATAAAAAAAAAAATTGGTAGGAAGTTCAGGGTGCTTTGGGGAACTGGTGGGGGCTTCAGAGTCCACAAAATTGGGACACAAGACTCATGAATCCCAAATATATAGTTTTTCCACCTCTGCTCTAGGCCAAGATTCTTCAAACTATGGTCTACAGGCCTCAGGTGGCCTTCCAAGATTGTTTTTGATGCACTACCTCAATTTAATTTCTTCTTTCTTGTTGTTTTTCTTAGTGTTCCCATTACATTTTTATTACCTTATGAGTTTCAGTCTCTCCCCCACCCTTTTTTGGCTTTGGCTCCTCAAAAATGTTATTAACATTTGAAACAGAGATTTCTAAACTGCAGGTCACGTGGACATCCTTGCCCATTTGCAACATGCTTGTTAAATGAACCATCAGAGATCAAGTATTATTAGATCAATGTCACGGAAATGCAGTCATGGGATTTAAGTGAAGGCAATTCGTACTTATGACTGAAAGTGCAGTGTGCAACTTAGTTTCTTTGCTCCACGGTGCCATTTGTGTGGTGAGAGTAGAGGTTGGCTCCTTCTTCCAGCTCAGTGGGCCAGGAGAACATCATTTCTGGGGCTGCCCAGGCTCACGTGGCCCTGGAAAGCTCTATCTGGATGGTAGCCAATGAGATCGAACCTGTTTTGAAATCACTGGCTACCAGAGCCTGGGCTGAGTTGGAGCTTGCAGGCTGCACTCAGGTCAGGCTCCAGGGTTTAAGTATCAGCTGCCTTCTGAGAGCTGGCCAGTCACTTCATGGCAGCTCCCCACCCACCCATCCATGATGTGTTTGCTGTGTTTTATCACAACTTTTAGGGGCGGTTGCATGGGTCTTGGATCCTGGACAGATGGCACCAAGTGCTGTTGAGCATTGATAGTGTGGGGGTTCCTTTCGGGATTCAGGGGTGCAAGATAGTGGCAGGCTTTCTTGGCTTGGGAAGATGTGTGTTTCTTGCACCTCCTGGTGGCAGGAGGTACACAGCTGGTGGTGCACACACCTGCCATTCCTGGGATTCTGGCTCCTAGTTGGAAGCTTGGGCTCATTGGTCAATAGACAGGTTGATCGATGCTCGGATCCAAACCAATGCGTGTGCCAACCCATTCTGTATCAGTAGTCAATAAAACTGGGGTCTTTTTACTTTCAATTATATGGTTTTTGTCTTGTTTGGAATATCTTCAGCCTAATCATGCAAGTCACTATGTAGTGAGACATCAGATAGTAAATATGCACATGCACATTTTTCACATGTGGTGGGAAAGAATTCATGTATTGACTTGCTGATGTTTTCTTTAAAAAAAGAAAAGGAACATAATTTTTATGACTTATTTGACATAAAAGGAGAAGAAACAGGAACATTTGATGTAAAAACGATTGTATTCTTCTAGGAAATGTGCCACAGCGTTGCAATTTTTGCACATTCACCTCTTCCAGTGTGTCAGGCCTGAATCGTCACATAAGAAGACATGCAGATGTGAAGCCCCACATATGCCACCTCTGCCTTAAGGCTTTCCGTACAGTTTCCCTCTTGCGCAACCATGTGAACACACATACAGGTATGATTGGTGTGAATTTGTTTTCTTTGACATCTTCCAGATGGAATCAGCAAATCAGAAATACAGTGCTTGTGTTATAGCTTGTTGCAACCATTTTAATAACAAATCTTGTAAATGTGAATATTGTGAAACCCAAATTGCCTGTTTTGTGATTGCAGGAAATTTGTGTGGGCTGGTCTTTGGAATGAGTTGACATGTGCAGTAGTCCAGAATTTTTGGTGGCTCATGTTAGCCAAGCCAAACACTGTGGCCTGTGTGACTTCTTGTGGCTATATGTTTTAGCTCCCCATCTGCCTTCCTTAACAGAAGCACCAGTGTACCACTTGGCACATTCACACTATTAGTATAATGTAGAGCTTTGCTGTCAGGTGTCTGGTGGGCTATTTTCCATTTTCTTGTGTTTCTCAAAACAGGTGGGTGTAATGCAAGCAGCTTTGCATCACAGTAAATGCACAATTTACAATGTCTTTGTGTGTATATAATAAGGAAAGTTGTCCTTCCAAAATAGTGGTTCCCAAATTTTGATCCTCCAGATTTGTTGGACTTCAGTTTCCAGAATTCCTGACTGTTGGTCAAGGTGGCTGATGCTTCTGACAGTTCAGATTCTAGACACCTGGAGGACCAGCATTGAGGAACTAGTGTTCTAAAACAATTGTCCTTTAAGAGAGAGCATCTGTTGTCTTCTTGCAGGGACCAAACCATACAAGTGCAGTGAATGTGATATGGCTTTTGTGACCAGTGGTGAACTTTCTCGGCATAGACGGTATAAGCATACCCTGGAGAAGCCTTTCAAGTGCACCTTCTGTACCTATTGTAGTGTGGAGGTAAGGGCTGCGTTCATCACAAAATCACTTTTCATATTATACTTGTTTCTACCCTCTGGATGGAGAGAGAAATGGACGATTTTTGAAAGAGACACTTGTTTTTACTTCTTTTTTATTAGGGACATTTAGTAGGTCCTGTTCAGTTGGAGCTCTGAGAAAGGCTTAGCCTTATAGCAAAGACAAAAATCCAAATCCTTCCCCCCAAAAAACCAAGTGAAACGTATGTTAAGACACACTAGTAATAACATTTGAGCATAACAAGAGGTGATGTAGTGGTTAGAGTACTGGACTACAACCCTGGAGACCAGGATTTGATTCCCACTCAGACATGGAAATCCACTGAGTGACCTGGGCATGTCATAGCCTCAGAAAACCCCATGATAGGTTAGCCTTAGATCCGCCATAAGTCACAAACAACTTGAAGGCACACAACAACAATAATGTAAAACTAAGCATTCTAAAAAGATAGAGGCATAGAAGAAGTTTTGACCTATAGCAGAAGAAAAAAAAAGATGGTATCTATCTTAGAAAGGAATTCCAGAAACAGAGGTATCACCACTGAAAAGGCTATGACTTGTCACAGTCCACTTTACATCTAATGGCAGGTAGACTTGGAGCAGGGCAAATCCTCATTCTACTTCTTGGTTTTAGTAAACAGTTTACATACAGTTTCAGCAGTCTGTTCCAATTTTATCATCAGCAATAATCTAGAAACCCAGAAAAATGATACAAAATGAACCAGGCTAATGTTTTGTTCTGATCAACGTCTGATAATACCATTTGGTTCCCAACTCTTTCTGCTTTATGTACAAAACTAATTCAGGAGCTTAAGTACAGGTTGAGTATCCGTTGTCTGGAATTCTGAAATCTGAAATGCTCCCAAATCTGAAACTTTTGGAGCTACAGCATATGTGTACTGTCTTTGTGAGGCTGGAGAGAGAAACAGCTGGAGAGAGACGTGAGGACCTATGAAATGGTGGGAATCCATGCCTTCTGTCATTTCACAGAACTTTGCCTTTCTCTCCAGCCAAATGAATGAGCAGGAGTGCTGCAGCAACACTCTCAAAGGCCCCGCTGCCACCACTTTTGCTTTGGCTGAGATTACAGTAGCCCCTCCACATTCACGAAAGTTTGGGGCACAGAATCCTCACAAAAGTGGGAAAACCACAAATAACTCCCCTCCCCCCACAATCCCCCTCTCATTCCTTTGCTCTGGCCCTAGCATTGGCAGCAGGGGAATGAAGACAACTTAAAAGGTTTGCTGATACTTTCCCCTCAGACAGAGAAGTGGGGAGTTCTGGAATTGTAATTACTTCTGGCATCCATCTTGAGAAAGGAGCACCTGATCAATCAGCAACCATTACACAGCAGAATGTGCAGCCACATGGTAGAGAGCCCATGCCTTCAGCACTGGGGGGGGAGCTTTGCTTACCCAAAAGGAAAAAACGTCCATTTTAAACACAAGCCTTGCAAGCCTGGGGTGAGGAATGCAAGAAATGGAAGGAGGAAAATGTTGGGGTGGGAGGTAAACATGTGCCTTGCAAATAATGAAATCTGCAAAGATCAAACCTGCAAATGTGGAGGGATGACTGTACTGGGTTCCTATCCCCAGAATACTTGGGTAGGAAAGGCACTCACTGGGATCCAGGATCCAGTGGTGGGGCTCTTCTCTGGGCCAAGGCTGGAGATGGTTGCTGTTGCTATGTCCTACTCTAGACCTCACTTCAGCCTGGTGGTGGGATGGCAGTGGCGGAACAGCAGAAGCTGCCACTGTGGCTGCCACTTATGCAAAGTTTGGCTGTGAATTTGGCTGTGTCATCTCCCTCCCTCTTGCTTACTCTCCTCTTCCTGGAGGCAGGGGATCTTGAAAAATGCACAGCTGGTAACCTGGGCATACTGCCACCTCTGTTTCTGCTCTGCATCATTTCATGTTCAGGTATCTGTACTGTATTCCAAAATCAAAACAAATATGAAACACAGAACACTTCTGGTGCCAGTGCTCCCCCCTCCCATGCTAAATGCATGAATGTAGAGGGAGGGCTATAAGAAGGATTCTAACTGGTAGGGATGGTGGTGGGACATATTTATTTACATGTGCCTCTTTCTCTGTTTGCCTTTTGCTGGGATGCAGAGATGGAAGGCATATGCTGGAGCAAAAGGCAAGGGAATGAGGATAGGGAAAGGAAAGGGGGAGTGCTAGATGAGAATGGGATGGGAAGCATGCTTTCCCCTATTTTTTGTGAGGGTTCTGCTCCCCAACCCTTGCAAAAGTGGAGGTGCCGCTGTAATGTGTATGGCATTATTAACAGAAGCAAATTTTCACAGGAAAAATTATAAAGCTACAACCATTTTACAGGGCAGCAACTGCTGACAGTAATGGAAACCTGTTGCTTTTTCAAAGCAGACTGTTTCAGCAGAATCTGTCATACTACCACACCAATGCTTTTCTGAAGCTCTAGCGCCCAAGAAAAGGTGCTCTCTTCCCTTGCAGCCCTTGGTACAAGCTGAAAATTAGCACTGGAGGGTTTTCCAGTCCTCTGGAACAGGTTTTTGGGTCGCTTGAGGAGTGCCTTCCTGAATTGGCTGGCATAGACAGTTATGTCAGTGGACATAATTTGTTGAATCCTGGCCATAATTTAATTTATCCCTCCCTCATTTATGATTATAGGCCAGCAAACTGAAGCGACATATTCGCTCACATACGGGAGAGCGGCCTTACAACTGTACTCTCTGTAGTTACGCTAGCAGAGACACTTATAAGCTGAAGAGACATATGATAACCCATTCAGGTAAGTATTGGAACTGTGATGTTTAACATTAAATGTTTTGTTTACTCAGTGATGCAGTGCCTGTTTCTGCTGGGCTGCTGTTTGTTGTACCATTGAAGAGTAGCATAGATGGTTGAGAAAGAGCAAGGGAAAAACACTTGGTAGCAGTTGGTACTGAACTTTGATCACTCTCAGGAACAGCGGACGTAAATGATGAATGCCAACAGAAGTAAAAACAGGGCTCCTGAGAAACAATGGTGAAGGTATCCCTATTCTTAGGGGAATCCTAAGGTATACAGAAATGCACAATGGTCCTTCCACTTTTGCAGCTTCCGCACTCCCAGTTTTGATTATTCGTGGGTACTTTTATTAATTTCTTTAAAAAATTCTTACTCTACTTGCCCCTGCCACAGAAAAAAAAAATGTTTTCTCTAGGAATCTCTAGGTCCTCCAGCGAAAGTAAACCACAGAGTAATCCTGGAGGATCTAGAAATTCCTAGAGAGAACACTTCTCTAGGCATTGCTAGGTCTTCCAGCATGACTGTGTGACCCACTTCCTCTGGAAGCTTACCTTAAAATTGCACTGGAGGTCCTAGAGATTCCTGGAGAAGTGTTCTCAGGTTAAAAAAAAAGTGTTTGTGGTTTTTATTTTTATTTTTATTCACATCTTTTCCACTTTTGCAGGGGGACTCACTGTATTTTTGTTATTTACCATCAAGTCAACCTTATAGTGACTCTATGAATGACAGATCTCCAAGACCCTTGGTCATCACCTATTCTGCTCTGGTCTTGCAAACTCAGGGTCACAGCCTTCTTGATTGAACTGGTCCACTTGTAATGCAGTGTTACTATTTTACTGCTGCCTTCCATTTTACTGAGCATTATCATCTTTTCCATGATATGTCGAAAGTATGACAGCCTATGCGTAGTCATTTTGGCTTCTAGGGACGGTTTAGGCTTCATTTGCTCTCTGGCCCATTCATTTGTCTGTTTAGTGGCACACAGATGTATACCTCTCTTCCAGCACCACAACTGTTAGACATTTGTCAGAGCATGCAGTTTTCTCCTCCTACAATTCTTGCATTAATCATGTTTTTTTAGTAGTTGATCACTGGAAGTTAAACATGACCTTAATTGCATATTTGACTGCTGAGGTGCATACCTCTGAGGAAATTCCACTGTGGGAAGAAAAACAGTTTAATCAGAGAAAATCATGCTTTCCCCTTGAATGTCTAATTTGATCCATAGTTGAAAGATTAAAAATGGAGAATGAGCAGGGTGAAGACTAGACTGCCCTTTTTGGAGGGAGTGCCTTTGTGGAACCCTGCATAGGAGCACTGCTGTTAGGAAAAAAGGTAAGTGGTAACATTCTGGCAGGTGCCATTTTTCCTTTCTAGTTGTAAAGTCAGGTATTCATAGACTCATAGAGCTAGTCCAACCCCATCTCAGGGCAGGAATCCACCACTACAGTACCCAGGAGAGGTGGTTCTCTTTAAAAACCTCGCATAAAGAGTCTAGTGCCTTTCATGGGAATCTGTTTCACTATTGAACAGTTCTTAAAGTCAAGAAGTTCTTCCTTTAACTAGAATCTCTTTTCTTGTAATTTGGGCCGTTGGTTCAGGTCCTACCCTTTAGAATAGCAGAAGGCAAGCTTGCTCCATCTGCCATGTGGCAACCCTTCAGATATTTAAAGATAACTGTCATATCACTTCTGAGTCTTCTCCAAGCTGAACATTCTCAGCTCCCTCAACTGTTCTTCATAGGGTTTGGCTTCCAGACCTTTTGCCATCTTGACTGTGCTCCTCTGATCAAGTGTTTATCAGTTTAGAAGTAAAACAAGAACACCTTATATTAAAGTTATTTCTAACAGATTTGGTTGACTCCATAGGTATGCAGGAGTATTTCATTGGTAAATGAAAGACATTTTTTTTTGAAAATCTGAAAGACTGAGCTTACTCAGTGGCCTTTTGAGGAGTCATGGAGTGTTGAGTGTCATTTTGAAATGGAAAATGGAAAAATTGGGTTAGAGGTGGGATTGCAGGAGACTTCTCAGCTGAAGCTTCCAATAGGTTACAGTATCCAGAAGGAAAGGCAGTTGTTAGTCCGTCTCTTCCATGATCTTCTGCCGTAAATAAAAAGAGTCTGAAGGATGCTGTGTCTGAACAAGTAGTATTTGAATTTGTGTGCATGTACACCTCACTTAACGAAGTAGATTCTTTTCCTGGGTATTCTTGAATAGAAGATTTGGTACCTGAGACAAAAGTAACATGGACAGAATAGAGATAGGTTCCTAAATCCACAAAAAACAACAACAACCAAAAACACACCCCTAGACTTTTTATATCCATGTGAAATGAAATAACAAGATTAGGCAAGCCTTTCACAGACAAACAAAAACATTTTGAAACTTCTACAGACCACTTGAAGGCTGCTTCCAGAATCTATCCAGGGATGACTTTTTTCTTTCACCACCTTCCACTTTTCTTATGATTCCCATTTTTCCGGCCATACTTACAGATGTATCCTTTTTTAAAAGATGCTGGGAGTAGCTGATGAGACAGTCTTACCTGATCTCCAAGTTGCTCTGCATGCATGCTATGCAAGGAATTTAAAGGCAGCTGCAGTTTACCTTCTCTATTGTAGGCACGGATTGGCTAGAGCAAAATCCCACTCTGTCCCATTTCATGATTTGTTTATAGTGTTGTTTATTGGACACACACACGCAGTGTGTTTTTCCAGCCCTCCTTCATCATTCTGCCATTGCTAATGCTACTAAGAAACTTCCAGCTAAACAGAGGACAAAGATGGCTGGCAAGCATAAAAAAGCTGTTTTAAAAAAGGAATTCCTTTATCAGAAGGTTTATTCACTGAAACATGCCTGTATTTAATTGGTGTTCTATGCTGACATGATTGTGCTGGTGTAGGTGTTGGTGGCAGGAGGATAAAAGATGTGGGCTTAGTGAGACATGAAAAAAGGAAGGAGTTGGAGAAATAGGCTGCTTGGCACTGGAAGATTTTGTCTGCCTTCATTTATTATTACTGTTCAACCCTGGTAAAATTGCAACTGCTGGGACAGTTTCACTAGCAGGTTTTTGTCCACTCTTTATGTTCCACTTTTCTTCCTTTTTGCTATAAGCCCACCTGAGGGGTGGGGGGAATCTTTGCTTTACTGTAGAAAAGCAAGAGGAAGAAAGCTCACGTAGCTTCCCTTGGAAGGGAATTTAATGGGCTGGGAGCAGCTACCAAAAAGACCATTTTAGTGCCTTTGCCAAGTGTGCTTTTGAGGGTGGAAGGACTGAGAAAAGGGCCTTCCGCATTGATTTCAAAGCCCTGGCATACTGCTGTGGGAGTGTGTTGTTCTTCAAATGGCTTGGACCCAAATTGTATGACAAAAGAGGATGAAGAGTTTTCAACATGTTCTGTCTGAGCCTGAGTTGAATCTTGTAGACAAAACAGAAATAAAATCTCAGAGGAATTGTATGTCTTAAGACACCGAAGTGGAGAAATATGTAAGTGAGATTTACCAAAGTAAACAGGGTGAAAAGTATGTTTTATGCATATTTAACTGTCCCACCATTTTCAGTGGTGACATTAGATTTCTAATGTACATATTAATCTTTTTTTATTGTAGGTGAAAAACCCTTTGAGTGCCTGATCTGTAAGGCCAGGTTCACTCAGGCTGGAACTTTGAAATTCCATATATTGCACAAACATGGAACAAATGTGCCAAAATATCAGTGTCCACACTGTAACACAGCTGTTGCCAGGAAGGGCGATTTAAGTAAGTTCCATTTTTGCCTTTTTGAAAAGTATGTTCTTTGAAGTCAGTGAAGAATTACTGTTGGCATCCTGATCAAATTCTGACTTAAGAAAATGCAGTCCCAAATTTGGCTTATTTGTTTCAAGTCGATAGCTAACTTTCAGAAAGTAAGCAATTATTTCTTCATTGTGGAGAGTGTATGTGCCTTCAAGTCATGGTTTTTCCAGTCTCTTCCTCTGAAATGTATCCTACAGAAATTGGTATTTACTGGTAGTCTTGTTACTGTGGTTATGCTATGTCTGGTGAGAGCACTAGATATCTCTTGATATCAAATAATTTGGCCTTTATCTGACCTTTCTCTGCCACCCTACTCCACGTGTTTGCAAGGGCCACTGGATGAGCACGTAATAGGCGCGGCCGTTGTACATTCCAAACCTCATTTAGACAGGCAACTTAATGCCTCTCCAGTGCTTCAGGGACCATTCCTTCTTGCAAACCTGCCTTGCTCAGCGCGACTTTACACAAAGACGCCCGGCCGAGTGCCGAGCAAGTCCTTTATGTTGGGCCATTTGCATACTGGCCATACTATTGTCATCCAGCGATAAGCTCATCATGTAAAGCCTGACCTTTTCCACAGCCTTTGTCCAGCTCCAAATTTCCTTTGTTCTCACTGAGCATGGCATGGCCTGTAGGCACAATCCACCCTATAAAAAGTCCCTGATTCCGAGTGCTCCTCAGACTACTTTGGATTTCCATCCCACCTTGTTGTTGGTTTGTCTGAAGAACTCCCCTCAGCAAGCCACGCTGAGTTTCCTCCCCTGCAACCTCCGCTTCTCTCCAGGACTACAAGATAAGGTGTTGTATTACCCACTCCCCTGAAACTCTCCATTTCTGTTTCCAGTTAGCGGTGTGCATGTGTTGTCTTGTTTGTTGTTTGTCTTTTAATAAAACTGCTATTTTTGTTACTTTAAAACTTGTCTGGCTACTCTTCTGACCTGACGCCGTAGACATAGGGTTAAAAGATCCTAGCTAAGTTACCCTGCCTCTCGTTTAGCTTAAAAGAGTGCTCAAGTCTAATTTCCCCCATCTTGTGTTTTATTTGGTTATTTGGGCACCCCTCCCGGGACCCCAGCATACAGGGTAACATGCAAATACTAACCAGAACTAACCTTGCTTGACTTCCAAGATCAAACAGGATCTGGTGCCTTTAGGGTATTCAGTGTGGGCAGCATGAGAAAATATTATTTGGGCAGTAAACCACAGAATATCTGTTCCTTTTCTTCATCTGTTGAGTTTGAGAAAATGATAAACTGTACCTACCTCTAATCCTCTATGTGCTTTGAGATCCTCAGTTACTGTTTTTCATCTGTGGATCAGCATCAACCAATCCTTTAGCACTCTGACATTCTTTTCTTCTTAATCTGTACTGACTTTGCTGAGATTGCTGTGTGTTGTCCTGTATTCACAAATTCCAGCACTGAGGTGCCAAAGCAGAGAAGGCTCTCTCCCATGTCTTCACATTGTTCCCACCTGAGGGACACAGACCCTCCAGCAGATTGCAGCTCTTGGGTAGGCATATATAGGGAGAGGTGCTCCTTCTAGTATTGAGGTCCCAAACCAGTTAGGGTCTTAAAATGTTATGATCTGACTTCAATTTCGTGCTGGAAACATAACTGACAATTCTTTGAAAGGACATGAATCTGAAAACTCAGGCAGGCTCCTTTTGAGTGCTAGAGTATAGAATTTTACAAATTCTCCAAATTAGCCAAAAGTATGATGGGATGGAACATTGGGAGGCGTGAACCACCAGAACAATATGGGGAAAAATCTAGGGCTCTGTTGTGTGCAAGTTGCTCTGTTGAATTGTATGAAATGAAAGAAGACATTGTGACAGGGAAGTCTGTGGAGGGAAATATTTTCCCTACCATCATATCATCACCACCACTACTACCACCTTAATTGATTATCCCTGGGATCTGAGATGCAAGGGCAGCACCCTCCTTGCAGTGGTATTCCTGGTGGCATTCCACTGATTGTGTGGAACATTGGAGTGGTCTGTGACCAGGAACACCACTGGCCCCCTACATCTCAGATACTGCAGGCACTAGTGTGCGATGGCAGAGAATGCTAATGAATTTGCTTTGTTGAAAAGATGATGAACTAGGACACTTTCGAGCCCCAGACTTTGGGACTTACATGCTAGACCATCATCAGTTTCCCTGATTTCAGCCCTATGAGAGCTGAAGAGTGAGTCAGCCAGCTGTGCAGTAACCATTAAAAGTCTACTAGAAAATCATTAAACTAAACACTGTAGTTTTAGTGCAAGAAATGTGGAAACATAGGAAAGCTGCCTTATACCGAGTCAGACCATTAGCCAGTAGTTCCAAAACTTTGGTCCTCCAGCCATTTTGGACTTCAACTCTCACAATTCATTACTGTTAGCCAGGCTGACTGGAGCTTCTGGGAGCTGAAGTGCAAAACACCTGAAGGAGCAAAGTTTGGAAACCACACACTATATTGTAAGATTTGACCTGCAGCCAATGTTTCAGCCAGGATTCATTCATAGCAGGGCTATAGCTAGAGGAGGGAGACAAAATGTGGGCATTGCCCCCAAATAAGAATTCAGTTCCCCCAGTGAAATGTTGTTTCACTCCCCAAATCTTTAGCATTGTATGAACTTAAAGTTCCACTTGATCTGTTGTAATTTTAGAGTTGGAAATGACCACAAGGACCTTCTAGTCCAAGCTTCTGCTGTGCAGGTATATACAACTTAAGCACCCCTGAAAGAGAGTTTAGGTATCAAAAGGAAAGGGATAGGCAGAGTTACTAAGAAAAGATGAATGCAGCAAATGTGAGAATTACAGGTATGATGTGTGGTATGATAAAATTTATGAAAGGCATCCCAAGCAATCTGTTCAGTGTGGACTGCAGTATATCTGCAGTATATCTTCCATTCATTGCAAGCGAGCATCTATAGGCACTTTGCACAAGCCCTATAGGTCTGGCATCTTCTTCTGCAGGGCTGTTTGGTTGCAGTTGCCCCCCTGCCATCCCCATTAAGGGGTCAGCACCAGGTTCTTTATTGCTCTGAGTGGCAGTTTAGAGTGGTCTTGCCCAAGTTTTGCCATTGTGAAACTTGGAACAGGATCAGGCATGATTTCATGCCAAATCTCGCACGAAATCTCATGAGATTTGGAGTGAGACTTGGCAAGTCTATATATAGATCTGCCAGCATGCTAGTTAGCCATTATCAGCTGAACCACTGCATGACCCATCCTCCCACCCTGTCTTGTCACATGGTGCCTAGTATTTCCCCAGGCTGCAACTGGTCGCCTTTTGGGCTGGGAAGGAATTTTCCCATGTTACTGAAGCTTGGGATTTTTGTCTTCCTTGGAGTTTCACCCCTTTGTTTGTGGGGGGTTTGTCATTATTGGTCATTGCTCCCTGTGCATGTTAGCACTGCTGTGCACCTTTCCTGACTGCGCTCTGTTCGTTACACTTGCTTTGTCACAACTGGCAGATAGGGAGGGGGAGAGTGGACATGGGCATAAACTTTGGGGGGGGCGAGCCCCCAGGAGTAAATTTAATGCTAAGGTGGAGGGGGGAGATGTAGGTGAATTTGGGGGAGATGTAGGTGAACGTACATCAGCACACCATAGGAGATTGATCCCTCACCCTGGATAATACAGAATTATTCCCCGCTTGGATGATACAGCATACCTTGCCAGATGTTTAATTTACAAACGTGGCTACATGTCCCACCTGGGCATTTTCTGGTTCATGAAAACTTCAGGTACTGTGTTCCCTGTGTATTACTTGGATATACTTGATCACTTGCTGATGCATGTACCTCATGAACATGTTTATGTATGTAAATTTACTAATTACTGTATGTTGTGTTTGCATTAAAGTTGTGCTCAATATTTAACCCATAACATGGTGTCCAGCCTCACTGTCTCTTAGCACAACATGCAGATTTCCAGATTTATTTATTTTTATAATAAGGTGAGGTGGCACCACCTTGTGGTTGTTCTGAATTAAATGAACATATGTGGCAGGGCAGCCCCAGAGCCTTGATGAAAGCATATTCTTGGTTGAGATTGATGAACCCGTTAATTTCCATTCTCCATCACTTTTCCATCCAATTTCTGCGTCTGTCTCTGCTTTTTTTTTAAAGTATGAAAATTTGCATTGATTTTCACACTCAGTTTTCTGTAACATATGCATCTTGTTTGAAGATTTCTTTGTCAATGTATGCATTTTTTGTAATATGCACATTTTTTGTCTGCTGTGTTGAGCCCAGCATTGCATCATTGAATTCAGAGCGGTACATGATCTGGAAGATAACTTCTGTTCCAATCTGCATATTTGTCTGGGAAGTGTAGATAAGGATAATTTGCTTAAAAGTGCATGCTAAATTAAATTCTCCCCCTTGCCAGTTTCTTTATATAGGTCAGGCTGGGCAATTGTTTGCAGGGGACAGGTTATTTTTACCTCAGACCATGGGCTGCACCCACCTTTTTTTTTTCTCAACCACATTGTGACCAAAAAAGTTACCAGAAATAAAGCAAAGTGAAAACACCCTCCTGAGCATAGCAGAGACCCCACTCCCCCCCCCACATTACCATTATTTTTTCCTTCCCAAATGTATGCTTTGGGATGTTTAGCATGGGTTTTGGACTGGGGGTGGGGGAATGCTGATAACAGCTGTATTTAAGAGGCCACTCCCTCTATGCAGTGGTCTCTGTCTGCATAAATATAATTCTACACCATCTTAACCGACAACAGACTAACATCTGAGGCAAAATGTAGGCCTGTGGCTCTTAACACAGTCACTTTCCTTTTCCTGTGTGATTTTTGCAACAGAAGAAGTCAATGAAGCTTCAGAAGCTTGCATAATGTATTTTACACTTTGGAGATGGCCCAATAAAGGTATCACTACTTTGTGGATTTTGTTGTATTTTGCTGCATGGCCAACATGACTACAGCTGAATATGTTTCCAGGGGATATTGAGGATCCCTTAATAGGCTGTGATGCCATTCAGAACCAACTGTACTGGACTGCATGGATCAGTGGTCTGATTCAGTATAAGCTAGTTGTGTACATTCCTGTGTTTTGTTGGTTCTTTCTATCTTTTTACTTTAGAAACATGTTCAGTCTGGTTTATTAAATTATGTTATGGGCCACAGCGGGTGGAAATGGCAGGATATAAAATGTTAAATGGCCTGGCACAGAGCTTTTTGTGTGTATTAGAGCTTTGTGGGCATTGGATCACCTGGTAATTAAGTGCCTAATGCTGTAATAACCTTAGGTGTTAGTTTTATGCTTGGACAGCACTTCAGACAGGAGAAGCAGAGGAGCACCTCTATATAAACTGGGGATTTATCTGTGTTCCCCAGTTTTGTGCTCAGAATAAGAATAGTATTACTTTAGAAAGATCAGAGCATTTGAACACGGTATGTAGAAGTCTATGTAGACCAAATAGGATCTGCAGCAAAATGTTGCAATGTGAAGTCTTCCTGTTAAAATATGCAGCTAGTCAGCTATGCCTGCTTCCAGAATAGTCAGCCCTCCACATTTGCGGGTTTCACTTTTGCAGATTAGATTATTCACAGATTATTTGCTGTCACCTCTGCTGTCTCCCTATGCCATTTTGAATAGGGACTGCAGGCCTCGTGAGACTGAGAAACTGTGAATGGGGCGTGTAAGTCCCTACTAAAAATGGGATGGGGCAACAGTGGAGGTGGCAGTAAGCCCTACCAGCCAGCCACTTCTGCCTTGTGAAGGAACTCAGATGCCTCAAAGGAATCCATGGCGGGCTGAATATGATGATCATACTTTTTTTCTGTGTTAAATATGGTTTGGGAGGGGCTAGAGTTTTTTTAAAGTTTTTTCACTTTCACGGAGGTCCTGTGCCCCTAACCGTAGCAAATGTGGAGGACTGACTGTACTGCATTTTCTCTCTCCATTCCTACCCATTTTACTCTTGTTTGAACAAAAGGTTTCTTGTATGTACCTTTGAAAAACTTGAAATTGGTGTAGCATGCCTATCACAGAGGTGGTGATGCTTTGGCTGTCTAAGAATTGGCATTCACTCCCCCCTACCATTGTTAATAAAAGCGGTGATGATTATTCTAGAGATCCATAGAATCAAGGTGTGGGGTTTATTTTATGTATGCAGGAAAGGTCTGAATTGTTCAATGGAAATTCATATATAGTACATCCATGTGTCTATGCTTGCCCTTGAACATTGCTGCAGTGGAGTGTGTGCATGCCTACGTGCATTTTACTTTTATTTATTCTTGTTCATATGAATGACTTAGTATAAGTCCAGAGGGAGTTGAAAGAGGATGAGGAATTGCAATGGAAGTAAATTCAGAGCAGACATGGAAGGCTTCCTCTGAAGTGGCTGAGAAGAGTTTGTGGCCTTTTAGTGCAATATGGGGTTGTCCTAAAGCATCTATTAATATCAGAACTTTTATATCTGCATTAAAAGCAGTAGTTAATGGTATGATTCTTATACCTTTGTCACATGAGGTAAGTAAATCGCAATTACAGCAGGGTAATTGTGTCTTTGGCTGGGGCATAAGACATGATGCCATTTCTCTTCTGTTCTTCTGGTGAGACACCATTTATTTCTTTTACAAACGAGATCATTAGCGGATCAAACGAGTTGATTCTCTTCCTGCTAGCTTTCTTCACTGTCTAGTTTTCACAACCAATACACAGAAATTGAAAATGCAATGGCATGGACAACCTTGACTTTGGTATGCAATGATGTATTTTTACACTTGAGGATCTTGTCTAGTTCCTTCATAGCTGCCCTTCCAAGTCCTAGTTTTCTTCTGATTTCTTAGCTGCAGTCACCACTCTGATTTAATGATTGAGCCAAGGTATGGAAAATCTTTAATTATTTCAGTGTCTTCATTGTCTACTTTAAAATTGAACATGCAATTAGCTAGAGTGTGATTTACCTCTGTGCATTGTTTGACGTGGTCCATTGTGGCCATGTGAATTGGCCCTGGTTCTGAATCCAGTGTTGAACTGGAGATCTAGAAAAGTGTTCATTTCTGAAATATACGATATATTCATTTATAAGTTGACGTTGTGTATAAATCGAGGACAGGTTTAGCAGCCAAAATTACGGATTTTGCTATGACCTGTGAATAAATTGAGAGTTATTCTGTGGAATGGGGAAAGCACTAGTGCTGCCTCAAGGAGGTGGCAATTCCTGGCAGCCACCATTTTCCTGCCTCATCATTCAAAAAGGCCTTTCACCACTCTACTCAGAGAAAGAGATGCTTCTTTTTTGATAAAAGTTAAGGTACAGTAATAACTCTGATACAAGAAAAGGAAACATTCTCTTCTCTGAGTAGAGTGGTGAAAGATGAGATCTTGCTCCATCCCAGAGGAACCTAAAAGAAGCACCAGTGCCCGCTTTCAGTGCTCCTTTGAGGAAAAGCACCAAAGAGCTGCCATCGCCATTTTCTTACCCAGGAATTCAAAAAGACCAGAAGCAGCACCACGGTGGAGAGAGTAGAGGGGTTTGATGCTTCACTTAGGTTCTCCCAGGACAGACTAAGCTCTTAACTTTCACCATTCTACTCAGAGGAGAGGATTGTTCCTTTTTCTTAATTATTGTTTTTATCAAAATAATATATACACAAGAAAAATAATATATAAGATTTATCCATTAGATAAGCAGACGAAGGTTTTTGGGGCTGATTTAACTAAAGTATCTAGGCTTATATATGAGTATCTACAGTACTTTCCCCCACAATGTTGATATAATATATTGACTCATGATTGTGGGTGTAATTTTTAGGTGGGGATGAAGGAGTCCACAAAAATGCTTTAAAAAATTGTTCAGTAATTTTTTTCTGAAAAGGAAGAATGAAACTATGGCATACCTCTTCCAGGTATCCATTTGCGAAACCTCCATTCTTACATTGAAGTGCCACTGAAGTGCAATTACTGTGAAGACACCTTCCATGAGCGTTATGCTTTCAGACAACACAAGAAGACACACAGAAATGAAAAGAGATTCAAATGTGATCAGTGCAATTATGCATGCAAGCAGGTAATTAAGACAGAGTCTGATTGCTGATTTGATGGGATTAGTAGGGGGACATGTGTTTGCTTTGATCACCAAAGCAGCTTATTGCTGTAGCTAAACTTCTGTAGGACATCTAGGTCTGCTGGTGCAGATGGGATATATTTTAAGGCTTGTGGTTTGTGATCTCCTTGTTACAGCACAGATGTTTGCTGTCAGTGTAAGTGGATGAGAAATGTTGTATTGGAAGCTTGTCATCTATACTACAGGCCTAAAAACCTTAAAGGCACAAGATCCTATCTGATCTTGCAAGCTAAGCAAGGCCAGCCCTGGTTAGTACTTGGATGGGAGGCCACTAACAAATACCAGCTTTTGTAGGCTTTATTTCAGAAAAAGGAAATGGCAAAACCACCACTGAGTATTCCTTGCCTAAGGAAACCATATGAAATTCACAGAGTCACTGTAAGTTGACAAGGGATTTAAGGGTGTGTGCACGCACACACACAAACACATACAAACAAATACCTAATGGGATACCAGCCTCTGTCACTAGTTTTGCAAAGAAAGAGAATCACCCATGATCTGTATTCATTCATGCAAAGGGCATTTGAAAACAACCTGTGGGGTATTGGAACATGTCCTAGCAGCTTAGGTCCCTCTTTTAAAAACCATCCATGCTCTGATAAAATCAATGGACCTAGCTGAACTGGACAAACTGACAACACCACTAAGAGAAAAATCAGTAGTGACTTTTTTTGAAAGACTTTAACGGGCTTCTTGCAAGAAAGGGAATATAATGTCCCAACTGCAGGTTTCAACAATTTGTGGGTTTACGAAAGTAGCAGTTGAAGCATGTGAGTGGTATGTGTAACTAGAGAAGTTATTTTATAGAATCATTCATAATCTGGGTTAAGAAAGCTGGAAACTATTTTCAATGTTTTAGTGTCTTCAGACATTTTTAGTATTTATCCTTGTTTTCTTTTTCCTTCTTTGTTAGTTTTTTCTTGTTGTGGGTATTTTGAAAACTTTTAATAAAAATTTATTTTGAAAAAAAAATCAGCCATTCTGCAGTGACAGCTGGTGGGTCCCATGTCAATAAGTTATTACTCTGCTTCGGGTTTGGATACCTTTAATGGGACTTTCCAAGGTGCTGACCTATCTCCATAAAATAGATTGCAGCACCTTGGATAACTCCTTGCTTAAAACTGCTGGCCATTGGTGTCACAGAAGGATTTCCTATGGCTCCTCATGTTGTTCACATAGAAAGTAGAGCAATCCTTGATGATTGTCTTTCATTCAGTATTGGCTAATCAGTGCATAATGTGTGCTTCCCACTTTTTTTGCTAAGCAAAGAAATGAACATCAAGAACATGGACATCAAGATTTTAATAATTTAGTGATCCTTCCTGTTGTTGTTGCTTATTATATTATTATTATTAGCTTGATGCTGGGGAGCATGGAAGCCTCATAAACAGACTTTGGGGTCACGTATCTCACCAGTCACATTTCCCCACCATTCTCTTAAGTGATGGCTCTCCCCATTTCTAGGCCTTTGTTTGTTTTCATTTTGGTCAATGCTGTTTTCTTTCTTCTAACTCTCAGGAACGTCACATGGTTATGCACAAACGGAGCCACACAGGCGAGAAACCCTTTGTTTGCCTCTCTTGCAGCAAGTGCTTTCGACAGAAACAGCTTCTGACAGTCCACGTCAAGAAATACCATGACTCCAACTTCCACCCCAAAGTCTATCAATGCCCTCAATGTGGCAAGGAATATTCACGCTGGGTTAGTGACTTACTATGTAAAGAGCCTTTTTAGAAACGTCTGTAGTCAAATCTATCCATAAGTGGGTTATGTCCTGTAGTCACCCTGCAAGGGCACTTTAAAGAAAGCCTGAAATTGGGAGCAAAATTCAACAACGTAACAACCAAAGGTTTTGTTATTATTGCTTGACATCGAGTTGCTGCTGCTGCTGTTGTTTTTGTGTGCCTTCATATCATTTCTGGCTTAATGGCAAACCTACCATGAGATTTTCTTGGCACTGTTTGTTCAGATTGGATTTGCTATTGTCTTCCTCAGGCTGAGTGTGTGTGACTTACCCAAGGCCACTCAGTGGGTTTCCATGGCTGAGCAGGGTTTTGAATCCTGGTCTCCTGAGTTCTAGTCCAACACCCAGACTACTATACCATCCTGATTCTCTTCAAGACAGAGAGGAAGAAAGCATCTCTTTTCTTGAGATGGTGGAGACATGCAGCCAGCCAGAAGAGAAAGGCAGGAGCAGAAAGTCCATTCCTGCGCAAAATCATAGATTTGGAAGCAACCCCATAGACCATTGAGTCTGGACCCCTGTTCAGGGCAGGAAATCCAACTACGGTATCCCAGTAGATAGCTGTCTAGCCTCTTTCTGAAGACATCCATCTCTCTGGGTAATTGCTTCCATTGTCAAGAAGCTCTTACTCTCAAGACGTTCCTTCAAATGTTCAAGAGAAATCTACTCTCCTGTGACTTATAACCGTTGGGCCTGGGCCTGGGCCTGCCCTCTTGGGGAGCAGAAAACAAACCAAATTATGTCACCCCTCAGTCTTCTCTTCACCAGGCTCAACATACCCAGTTCCTCATTTTCCTCACATTTTGTTCACCATACCATCTTATCATCCTTCTTTCCCTTCTCTGATCCTGCTCCAACTTGCCTATGTTGTTTTGTTATTGTGTGCCTTCTAGTTTTTCCAACTTACGGCAACCCTAAGGTGAACCTATCACTGGGTTTTCTGGGGCTGTGTATGTGTGACACACCCAGAGTCACCCAGTGGGTTTCCATGGCCAAGCAGGGAATCAAACCTTCATCTCCAGGGTCATAGTCCAATGCTCAAACCACTGCCCCAAACTAAAAATCACAGGGCATTTAAAGCACTATAACCGTGTAGTATGGAAGGGCTCCTAGTGCCCTAGATTGCAACTGTGGATTCAACCCACACAAGGAATCTGTCACAGTCCCTCTCCTTGCAGCAGCGAAGCCCTGTGGAGATACTGTTGCTGCTGCTAAATGACTGGGGATGGGGAGGAAAGTGAGTGGGTAGAAGGGGCTGGCTTTCCGTCCCCCTGTGGTTTGCAGACAGAAGAATGATGATGTTCTTGTTCTTCTGCCTCTCTCACATAGAAACAGAAGGAGAATGGAGATACAGCCCCGGTTGCCCACTCATCTCCTTCATTTTCTTCCTCATAGCAGTGGCTCCATGGGGCTTGGCAACTACAGTGGGGGTAGATTTTGGATGGGATGGAAATGTTACTAATAGGGTTCCAGCCTTGGTGTTTGGTATACTTGTTCCCCTTCCTCTTTATAAAATTGCCTAAAAGCTCTTTAACACAATCATAACTGCTATTAACTGGGTTAGTAAGTGGCTTTCTTTTAATTTTTTTTCTGAATAGAACAACATGCATAAGCATGCTGCGAACTGTAAAGAGGAAAGAGGTGTTCAGCCCAGCAGAGGAAGAAAGAGAAAAAGAAAGAAGACAACAGATCGATCCATGATAACAAACAGGAAGGTAACAGTTGCAGCAGTTTCAGAAGAAACTTGCAAATTATGCATAGCCACCATTCCAGATGTTACTTTTCCTAGAATAATTAGAACAAATGCTGTTATAAAAATCTAATAGCTAATCAGTCCTGAATAATGCCCAGTATCTCCTGTTTTAGTAGCTGGTTATTCTGTTTGGCTTTTCAAGAAACATAACATGATGAGACAGTTTAATAATAACATCAGGAGTGTTCAGGAGTACAAATGCTCCTCCCGCTGAGCGACGGTCTCTCCTCAGTTCTTTCTCGTCCGCCGTCGCGTACGGAAGGTTCTTTGGCTTGTTCCTCGATTTTCTTGTTTGGCTTTGGTGTCTTCACGGTTTTCGGACTATTTTTGGACTGTTTCTGACCTCTCTCTCGGACTTCCCCTCGGACTTGGTGTTTTTGGACTTTTTCTCTCGTTTCGGCGTTCGTCTTATGTCCGCGCTGTTCAAGAAGTGCGTGTCCTGCGGGCGCAAAGTTGCCCTCAACAACGGCCATAGGGAGTGTCTCTTCTGCTTGGGTGAGTCCCACAACACTCGGACTTGCCCAATTTGTCGGGATTTTACTTCCCAGACCCTTCGTAACAGGGCCTCAAGGCTGAAATCCTACTGCTGGGAGCAGTCTTTGAAGGCGATTGACGAGACCTCCTCTTCCAAGATGGCCGACAAGAAGACGACCACGCCATCGACGGTATCGGCGGCTGCTGTACCGTCCACCTCATCGGTATCGGGCTCGGTACTGGCGAGAACGCCGATATTGGCGTTACCGAGGATCCCGAAGCTGTCGGCGGCTGCCAAGTCAGCGAAAGGATCCTCGACGGTGAGGAAGGCTGAGGCGCCTGCCAAGGAGACGCCTCCTAAGAAGCACCCTGCTCCGGATGGAGACAAGGGCAAAGAGAAGGAAAAGAAAAGAAGAGGAAGGAGAAGAAACGCTCCCCGGCTGGGGACATTCACCCTCCCACTCCTCCTCCGACTCTGGAGCCTTCCAAAGGGCGAGGCGAGCCCGTCGATCTCTCGGACGAAGAGATCAAGGACGTTCCCCAACAATGCCCGGACTCGCCTGTGGCAGACCCTCCAACCCTGGTGGAGGACACCACCCCCTTTTCGAGCCGTCGCAGGTCGGCTGACCTGCAGCAGAGAGAGACCTCTGCTTCCCCGGAGCGGCGCTCCACTTCAGCTAGGTCTCGGTCTCGGTCCCGCTCTTCGGAGTGCCCGGTGACCTCTCCGCCTCCTCGGGAGACAAGAGAGGAACAACCTCGCTCGTCTACCTCCAGATATACCTTGGCGTCCTATGTGGCCAGGTACGCGAGGGAATCTGAATGGAGAGAGCACCCGGCTTCTTACCGGTCACATTCTCCATCGTACCGGGATCGGTACCACCGTGACCCGAGACGCTGGGAAACCTTCCGGAGGTCCCGGTCATCTCATCGGCAGCGCAATTCTCGCTCCCGCTCACCTGAGAGGGGCACCACGGTACCATCAGCACTGAAGCTGCTCGCCGTCTGACTACCGCTCCTTCAGCCGTCTCCCTTGCCTCGATATCATAGGGCAAGAGAGCCATCATCCCGTACCGAGCGGTATCGCTGCCTCCCAGGGTTACCGCTATGGCTACGCGCCCTGTGGATCAGTGGTGACCGGCAGGCTACGACCACCACGGCCTGTCAGACCACGCCTGTCACCACCAAGAAGGTGAAGTCGGTTGTGGCCCAACCGAAGCAGGACAATACCACCGTCGCCGTTTCGGCTGTGGAAAAGCCCAAAAAGGCTCAACCGACAACTGAGGTGAAGGACCAGAGACGGTACAACGAGAGGGCTCACCTAGCTCCGAGTCCTCCGACTCGAGTGCGGAGTCTGAGGTCTCTGATGTGGCCTCGCAGGAGTCTCCTCCTCTGGGATTTGGGGCGATCCAGTTTCAGCTCCAGAGGACGTCCACCAGTTCTCTGCCATGCTGCTCCGAATGGCCACTACCCTCGGCTTCAAGATTGCCGAGGCGGAGCCAGAGGATGACGACCCGGTCTTCTCCCTCTTTGAAGGGAGACAACCTGCCACCGCCCCGCGCCTCTTCTGCCCTGGATTGCGGAAGTTGTCAAGTCCGCGTGGGACAGGCCGGCCTCGGCGCAGCCGATACCGCAGCGGTTGGAGCACCTGTACAGGGTGCAGAAGGATAACGCGAGTTATCTCTTCAATCACCCGGCGCCGAACTCTGTGGTGGTCGAATCGGCGCAGACAAAGGGTACTGGCAGACAGCACACTACTCCGCCGAACAAAGAGGGCAAAAAGTTAGACGCCTACGCAAGGAGGTTCTACTCCGCCGCCTCCCTGCACATTAGGCTGTCTAACACTCAGGCTTGCCTCGCGGCTTACCTGAAGAAGGTCCTCGACCACCTTCAGCCGGCGTTGGAGACGGTACCGGATGACATCCGTCAAGCCACCTCGGTCATCTTTAATGAAGCCGTAGCCATCGCCCGGCAGCAAGTCGTCTCCTCTCGGCATGCGGTGGAAATCGCCTCTCGAGTCATGGCAGGATCCATCGGCTTGCGCCGCCATGCATGGTTGCAGCCGGCCGACATCCAGGAGGACACTCGAAGGAGAATAGAAGACCTTGCCTTCGATGGCGAGGGCCTCTTCAACTCCACCACCGACCAAGCGTTGGACAACTTAGTTAAGGCGGGGTTGACCGCCAAAAAGATTGGGCTCCAGCCGGCCACGCAAGCCTGCAGGCCTTCCTCCTTCCGCCAGTCCTGGCGACGGTTGTCGACCTCGTCCTTCCATCGCTCGACCCAGTTGGGCCAGTCGAGGCCGTCCTCTGGCTCGTCGGCCAGACGTCCTTTCAGGCGCCGTCCCGCTTCTTCTTCCAAGAAGTCCTCCTCGGACGCGAAGTCCAGGTTTTGACCTGTCTTGCGGGACTCCCCAACATCCTCTCTTCAGCCTCCCATCAGCCTTCGGAGACCAGCCGACCCTGACTCGACATCTGTCGGAGTGGCAGTATGTCACTACGGACTCTTGGGTGCTTTCCATCGTCCGTCTTGGCTACGCCATCGAGTTTCAAGATATTCCACCTCGAGGCGTCTACTACTCCACTCCGTCGAGCCCGGCACTCCTGGAAGAGATCCAGTCCCTCCTCCAAAAAGGAGCAATCGAGCAGCTCCCGCCAGAAGCCAAGACCACTGGCTTCTTCTCCCGGTACTTCACGGTACCGAAGGCCGACGGTACCCTCCGGCCGATCCTCGACCTCAGAGGGGTGAACTACTACATCCGCCCCAAGAGGTTCGAGATGGTCACGATACCGTCGATCCTGCCCTCCCTCCATCGAGGGGACTGGTTCGCCTCCATCGATCTCCGAGACGCCTACTTCCACATCGCCATTCGCCCGCAGCACAGATGGTACCTCCGCGTCGCAGTCGACAACACCTGTTACCAGTACAAAGTGCTGCCGTTCGGCCTCTCGACTGCCCCAAGGGTCTTCACCAAATGCATGGCCCCGGTTGTATCCTTCCTGCGGACGAAAGGGGGCTTCCGTCTACCCTTACCTCGACGATTGGCTGTTGGTGGCGTCCTGCAAACAGAGACTTTACCACAACGTCCACATGACGTTGTCGCTCCTCACCCACCTAGGACTCCAAGTCAATCCGAAGAAGTCCCACCTCGAGCCGGCGAGGACGTTGGACTTCATCGGCGCTACTTTCGACTCCATCTCCGCCAGGGCGTACCTGCCAGAGACTCGGGCTCAAACCCTGATCCGGGCCTCCGCTCACACCTACACGGCCCCGACGTTGTCTGCGAGAAGTGTCCAGCAGCTCCTGGGCTACATGGCCGCGACTACCGCGGTGACCTATCTCGCCAGACTGAGGGCAAGACCCCTCCAACACTGGTTCGTCCGCATATTCGACCCCCTGCGGGACGAACAGACCATCCGACTGCAACTGCCGGAGGATGTGCGCTCATCCCTCCGATGGTGGCAATCGCGAAACAAGCTGATATCTGGGATGCCCTTCCAACCGCTGACACCGAAGGTGACGGTAACGACCGACGCCTCCCTTTACGGTTGGGGTGCCCACTGCTGCGATCTAAAAGTCCGCGACAGATGGACCGACGACGAGACCGCTCTCCATATCAACGCGCTAGAGCTGCTCGCCGTCTCGAAAGCACTACGAGTGTTCCGCCACGTCGTCGCAGGGCGCACAGTCCTGGCCCTGACGGACAACACCACTGCCGTCTGTTACATCAACAGACAAGGAGGGACTCATTCCACGACCCTGCTCAACATCGCCCTCGATCTGTGGGACTGGTGCATTCGCCTGCACACGCATCCCGTGGCTGTTTATCTGTCCGGGCAGGAGAACACCACGGCAGACGCCCTCAGCAGGGACACCTCATCCCATCATGAATGGTCTCTCTCTGGAGAGGCGTTCAGACTGATTTGAGACCGCTGGGGCGAACCGTCGATCGACCTCTTCGCGACCAGGGAAAACGCGAAGTGCCGCCGATTCTGTTCGAGAGCGGGCCACGATCGCGCTTCTATCGGGGACGCTTTCCAGTTTCCATGGACCGGGGAACTCCTTTATGCGTTCCTGCCGTTCCCGCTGCTCGGTCGGACGATATCGAAGATCCTTGCCGACCGAGCCGACGTGATCCTGGTAGCCCCGTACTGGCCGAGGCAGCACTGGTTCACACCCCTGCTACTAGCTGCACGAGGCGACCTGCTCTGGCTACCACTGACGCCAGGCTTGCTCTCCCACTCCAGTGGCCGAGTCCTCCATCCGGACCTGCTACGCCTGGCCCTCCATGCCTGGAGGATATTGCACTAGACGATCCCGTGCTCGGTACCGTCCTTGTCGCGGCCAGGAAGGAATCTACCCACCGCAACTACCAATACAAGTGGTGATGCTTCCTGGCCTTCGCTACTGAGAGGAGTGAGCCGGCATCGCCTGCGGGACTCGCTACCGTCCTGCATTTCCTCCTTCACCTCCGGCAACAGGGCCTGGCATTTCCATCGCTGAAAGTTTACCTCTCCGCAATTGTGGCATACCAGCCGCCACGATCTGCGGCATCGGCTTTCTTCAGGAACGATACCGTTAAGCGGTTCCTGAAAGGTGTCCACCCAGCGCTTCTCCAAGTGGGTGGTACAGACTATACAGCTGGCGTACGAGCTCGCGAGGAAGCCTCCGCCAGCCCTGCTTCGAGCCCACTCCACCAGAGCTGTGGCAACTTCTGCGGCCCTCCTACGAGGAGTTGACCTGCACGAACTCTGCCGTGTGGTGACCTGGTCCCAACCATCGACCTTCGTTCGCCACTACAGGCTCGACTGCCGGTCGCGCAGAGATGCTCGGTTTGGACGTGAGGTGCTGGCTTCCGTGCTGTAGGACCTGACCCGCCATCCGACCGGTAAGCTACACAGTCTCCTAGTGTATGAAGGCACAGAGACCACGAAGAAGAAGAACAGGTTGCTTATCTGTAACTGTGGTTCTTCGAGTGGTCATCTGTGCCATCATATACACCCGCCCTTTCCTCCCCTCTTTCTCAGGTCCCTGTAGGTTCTACGGCGGACGACAGAACTGAGGAGAGACTGTTGCTCGGCGGGAGGAGCATGCGCAGTACCGGTGTGGGGGAGGGGTTCCTGTCAAGCGAACGAGCTCTAGAAGTTTCCGAACGCTACTGCGCAGGCGCTAAAGCGCCTAGTGTATGATGGCACAGATGACCACTCGAAGAACCACAGTTACAGGTAAGCAACCTGTTCATGTTTCTATGTTAATATATTCATCAGTCACAATCTCAATATTATGAAGGCACCATTTCAGTCACGTCTTATAAAAGAACTGTTTTAGAACGTTACCTCATGAACAGTTTGCTGACATGCCCTTGGTAATGCCAGGAATTCCTAGGAAATACTTTGGGATGAATAAAACATCATGTGGATCCAAAATAAAATTGGTTTGTACAGGAACAAAACCAGGGACTTTCAGAGAATTTTTTTTTCTCATGTAGAGGGACTCAGTCATAAGCTTCATGACTGAGGTGGTACACATGGTTGTCTAAAAGAGATACCCTTGTAAGATCATTAAATCTATGAGTCTGTTGTGTCCTTTGTGTACCATAGAATCCCCCATTCCCCCAGCAACACTCCACAGCTCTCCAAATGTACTTCCACAGGCACTGTGTGTGTGTGTGTGTTTGGAAATGTACTTACACACACACACACACAATGTGTTCAGGGCATGATTTCCCAGCTCACTTTGGTAAGTGAGGCAGCATGCCCTGAGCTCAAAGAATCTATGATCCTGGAGGAGAGTTAGGATGGGTTTTAGTTGTTCCCTTCTGGTGAAAAGTACAATTGCATATTATTCAAGCAAACTATTATGTACGTGCACAGGTAAATTAGGACCAACTTATTTATACTCCACAATTCTCTCTTTCCTCAAGTGACTCCTTGTGTGAACTCTCAGTTCAATGCTTTGTATGCCGTTCCTGTTGGCACGTGGGGAGAAGAAGATAGGAAGGAAGGAATTACCTGTGAGATGATCTTCAACCTGATGGATAAATAGTATGGAAGGCACCTCTTACTTTTGTGTCCAGCAGGCTCAGCTGTATCGAAGCATAAAACGCTAGTGTTCTATATAATGTGTTCTATATAATGTTATTTGTAGGTTAAAGGTTGCTAAAATGGCATTTATTTTGGCATTTGTCCTGTTGGAACCATGCAGGGTAGTTCCACTGTATCTTGCAAATAGCTTTCATGGAGGTTGAACGGTTGGAATTGTTTCAAGTAACTTTGCATCTCTTGCCAAGGGCAAGTCAGTCCTGAATAAACTGTTGGATTCCAGATCATTCCATTGTCTTCAGTTGAGCTGAACTTGAGCTAAACAGAGTTGGAATGAAAGTGTGATTTGAATTTATTCCTCTGTGTCATTGATCCAGGCCTATTTAGTAAGTGTGACTAGAGGCAGATTTCTTTTTCCACCCAAAGAGTTTGGAAGAGCTCTGAGAGAGACATAGAGTTTCAGAAATGTGTACTTCATTCTGTTTCTAAATCAAATGGATTTTGAAGGTTTTGAGGGCCCAAACTACATGTGAACATAACTGTGTCATGTATGGGTTTTTGGGGCAGAGGGTGACCTCTCGTCTCTGTGTACAGCCTTTGATCTGGCAACTATAACGTTAAATAAAATAACAGATATTATTGGGCTCAGATGCTGTACAAATTAAATTCTGGACTAATGACCATAGCATCCTCCCCTTTTAAAATAGTTAATTATTTCAAAATTATCCAAACAAATCACCAGAATAAAATAGAATATTTTATAGTACTTTGTCAGTTGGATGTTAATTTAAGAAAGTGTGATGTATGTATTTTAACATTTAAAAATGAATCAAGGGAAGATGTTGATATTTTTTAACCTCAGAGCTCAGTTTGCCCACGTTTGTGAAGAATGTCGCAGTAGTTCTGATGAAAGAGTTTGTGAAATGTTAGTGTCTGTTTACAAGTGAGAAGGAGAAGAACAATTGCTTTTTCTTTAATAAAAGTTTTTGTGGATGATGTTTCTCAGCAGGTCTCGTAAGCAGTTGCATCTCTGTGACTTTCAAAAACCAAATATCTGAAGACTATCTGAAATAAAACCTTGCCTTTGGGCGGGGGGAGGGGGCTGTTCTCATACTGCTGGTTAATATGAGAGATCTACGGTTCATTCCAGAAAAATCAGAAATAAGAACATTACACAGGCCTGGCTATCATTTTGTAGCTGACACAAAACATAATTATTGGGCTAAATCTAAGATTAGGTCTATTTAGAATGGACCCTATTGAATGGGGCTTGCTAAGGGTAACTTAAATCCTGTTGTCCCAGAAAAAAAGAGAGGTAGCTGTGTTAGCCAGATAGCAAAATTGAAAATACAGTTGGCTCTTCACATTTACAAGTTTTACTTTCACGGATTTGATTATTTGTAAGTTTCTCCAACTGCTGCCTCCCTGCCCTGAAACATTCCCTCCCCGCTTCTTTTCCAGGGGAACTTTCCCTCTTGGTGTCTCCCATCAGGCTACATAGCCATTTAAAAACCGGCTTCTGGAATTCCTCCCCTGTACCAGTTGCTGCCATGCTAGCTAAGGATGGCTTCCAGGCTAATTTTTTAGCTATGCAAATCCTCTCTTGATGCCCCCCACACACTGAAGAAAAGAGATGGGCAAGAGAGAGGACGTATAGGGTCACCATGCAGACTTATCCTTTCCTTCTCTTTTCCCTGACATGGTTTGGACCTTGGATACCCACTCTCCCCACCGTGCCTCAGCCTCTTTCCTCTCACACACAGAGATTTTGATATTTGCAGTTTTTCCACTATTGTGGCAGTCCTGTGCCCCAAAACCTAGCGAATGTGGAGGCCCAATTGTATATATCGTGTTGATACATCTATTTGGCCAACACAAGGAACAAAATAACTGATGAAGAAGCCAGTGGGGTTTCAAAGCTGACATGATATATTTTGCCCTGTATGGTTGGCCTAGTAAAGGTATCCCCAGTGGCCATAAGAAGTGGCCAGTGTGCATTGGATCATTCTTGATGGTGGCGTGATATGCATCTTTGCAAGTCTCTGACAGAGGTTCTTTGTGCCTCTGCAACATAGCTAAGGATCTGTAAAGTTATACCATGTTGACAGCAACATAGAATATCAGCCAAAATTCATTCTTAAGTAAAAGCCAAACAAGCTGGAACCAAAACAAGCAGTTATGGAAGCAAGAAGCATGTTCTTTAAAATTCTTGCAGGGACATACTGAAGTGCTATGACAGGAGCGTGCCTCAAGATGGCGGTAAAATTTCATTTCTCTAATGGGTGTAAAATTGCTATTTTCAAAGGGCTAGCCCTGTTAAGCCTGTTGAAACAAAATCTCCAGTCTTCTTGTAGCCTAAAGTTTAGCAACTGCACTGCAGCACAAGCTTTCATGGACCTGAGTCCTGCAGCTCATAGGTTTATGAATGGTAATTCAGCTGTTCTCACATTGCAATCTGCCAGTCACATTTCATTCTGTTTTGCTCCAGAATGGCTACTTGATGGTCAGTGACAGTGGCCTCAGAGGCTGAAACCTTCTCTCCCTAGTTTACCAATACTTTTCTCGTCCTACTTTTTTTTCCATGGAGGCCCAGTGTGGTGTAGTGGTTAAAGAACTGTACTGGAACTGGGGAGATACTGCGTTTAGTCCCCACTGAATCTTGAAACTCTATGGTTGAACTTGGGTCAGTCACACAACCTGACCTACCTCACAGGGTTGTCCTGAGAGTGGCATGAAGAGGAGGAGACTAAGGTATGCTACTTTGATCTCATTGGAGGAAAGGCACAATATACGTGTGATTAGTCAATAATTGCTGGTACTCTGTTAGCAAGTTAAGCAGATATACATCGAACTTACACAGGTGTACCCTTTCTATCTATCTCTCTTTTGGTCATTGTGCACATCCTCTGCTTTCATTACCCAGTCAGCCAAACTCCCTGTAAATCTACCTTTTACCTGTTGCTGTATCTGACACAGCCATATAGAGGCCAGAGAAGAGTCAGCAGGGGGGATGTCTGGGAAGAACCTGGCTATGTCCCTATAGCCAGGTGCACAACAATGACATGATTCTCTAGGACATCCAGAGAATCCCTGGGAGGCCCCAGAGAATGCATTCACTGATGCAGATGGCTATAGGAAGAGAACCAAAGGTTTCCCAAGTGCCCACCGCCCGCATCCTCTAGCTACTATGATGGCCATGTTAGGGTGGACATTCCCACCCACCTCCTCATGCAATCAGTCACCAGTGCAAGAGGGAAATTGCAACAGGGGTACCACTTCTTCCTTTCACAATGGAGATGGCTCTTAGGGGTGTGTGGGAACATCAGTCAGCTGCTTCCTGATTGATATAGAAATAGACCTCTGTTGTTTACAGCAGCTGCTGCCTGCTAAGTCAGAATTGCAGGATCAGGAGAGAAGACACAACATAGCTACATAACTACATAGCTGATAGGGAATTCCAGCCCCTATTTTTGTGTGTGTAAGCTGCCATGAGTTGTAATCTTGAGGAGAAAAGCAGGATATAAATAAAGTTCATTATCATCATCATAATCATGGCCCCTCTATTCCATGGTCTTCTCTCAGCCAAACATACTCAGTTCCTTCACCCTTTCTTCTGTCTTCCTTTACACACTGCTGACAAACTTGCTGTCTTCCTCTAAACCTGTTCTAGTTATGTTTACTCATCTCACACTTTCTTTTTTTCAGCTAAAGCTTCCAGAACAGAACACTTCAGAGTGTACTTCATATGAGGTTTGGCTCATGCAGAAAAAAGTTGTACTGTTATTTTTCATCATTCGGCAATCAGGGCCTAATTCAAAAGTGGAAATCACATGGCCTTCCAGATGTTGCCAAACTTCAGCTCCCATCAGCCTTGGACTGGTAAGGAATATTGGGAATTAGTCTAACAACGTCTGGAGGGCTGCATGATTCCCACCTCCTGTCTAAATCCAATTACTAGTCCTAAGTAAAGTAGACTTACTGAATCAGTGGCGTTTATGCTAGTGCTGACATATCATTTAGCAATTAATTCAATAGGTCTACTCTAATTGAGACCAAGAATTGGATTTAGGCCCATGAGCACTGTTAATGCAGCTTTTAATTACACTACCTCTTTTTTGTTGTTTCTTATACCTGCTGGTATCATATTGTAGGCTGCAGCTGTTAGTGACCATAATGGCTGTTTGATTCTAGGAGTTGTAGTCTTTAAAAAGTAACTTTTGTAAGCTCCAGCTGCACCCTTTTCAGAAGGTGATTTTCACATTTAACTTGCAAACCTGTTCCCTGGTGTTTTAAAACATTTGTTTTCGTGAGGCCAAATATGACCTCCACTACAGCCTTCTCCACTTGGACAGTGTAAGTAACATCTTTTGGGAAGCTTTTTCTGTCACCTACTAGGCAACCAAACCAACCCTGGAAACCTGTTTAATGAAGCAATGCTTCCCAACAAATGGCTTTACTCAGTTCTGGGAGGATTTTTAAAAAAATGTTTTTACTTAAATAGCCTACTATTGTTTAAAATCAACCACTGAAACAGTTGAACTCTTTCTAGCACTGAGTGGTGTGGCTATAATAAAAGAAAAGATAAAGAACATTGTTAACAATTTGTGATTCAACATTTTCAACATGGCAGTTAAACACTGCCAATGTTCTGAACTGGTTTTTCATTGCCACATACTTGTCACTCATTTGCAACAGCCCCTTGCTGCTTATTTATTCATTTGTTTATTTTTATCTCCTGTCCTCAGCTCATTTCTGTCTTTGCTTTATTTAGGTTTCCATGCCATCAGGGCAAGTAGAGCAACATAGCTTCCAACTGTTGTCCTGATTTGGCAAGGAACTGCCAAAACAGTCCTAAACAATCCTCTGTCAACCTACTTTAACAACTGCTTTTAAAATGTCCCAGTTTCTCTCCTCCCTTCCCATGTTCCTCTTTTGTCCTCAGCTTACTTCAGTTGCTGCAAACTAAATTCAAAGTACAAAAATAGTTTCTACTCTGTTAATTCAGCAGGAGGAAGAAAAAGAGAGGAGAGAGTCTTGCCTTTCACTGTATACACAGGCAAAACCAAACTGCTACAGTCTCTTCGAACTTGTCTTCCTCATTAATAACTTTTGCCATCCTCACCGCATTCTGATGTTGTTTGGCCACAGATGTCTCTGTTTTCATTTGTGAAATGTTTGGAGGGTATGGTGCAGAATTTCTCCTATCACAATGAAAAAGTGCAGTAAGATCTGTCTCGACATTTTAGCCCAAGCTTACTTAGGATCAAAACAGGTAATTATAAAATCCCTCAGTCTGGCTCAGGGCTATGCATACAGAGGAAATACTCTTCCATTTCCATCCTTTTACCTACAATCAGCCAAAGCACAGTTAGCTAATATGTCTTCAGAAGCTGCGTACATACACAGTTCCGATTAGAATGTCAGTGATTGCATCCACTGTTTGAGGAAAAGGATCTGCAACAGTTTTATTTTATTTTATTTTATTTGACCTTGGGAAAAGTATATCCCATCTCTGTACACAAGGATCAGCAACTGATCAGTATGAGAGGTTGTACAGTTGAGTGGAACCTGGTTCAAATGTCCTTTGCATTTTTCAGGATTTGAATGAATAAAGAAAGTAGTACTTTGCAAAAGTAGTGATAGAGGCTGGTATTTTGTTAGGGGTGTGTGTGTGTGTGCGCGCGTGCGTGCATGCACATGTGCGTGCACATATGTGCACCTTCAAATCTGTTGACGTACAGTAACTATGAATTTCGTAGGGTTTTCTTAGGCAAGGAATACTCAGTGGTGGTTTTGCCAGGTCATTCCTCTGAAAGACAGGCTACAGCACATTGCATTCATTGCCCGTCTCCCATCCAGGTACTAACCAGGGCTGACCCTGCTTCTCTTCCAAGATCAGACAGGATATTCACATTGTTGTAAAGTGACTTATCAGCACATAAAGATGAATTGCAACAATGCATAACATCTGTATTCCCAGAAGAGGAACAGAGATGTAGTTATGCCTTCAGAACTACTGCACAAGCAGCAGAGCCAGAGGTGTGCCTGTTGTGTGATGTGTCCTGTAGCACAACAAGACTCCCCACGGCATATTGGGGCATCCCACATAGTGTCACATTGTGTAGTGGCAAACCCTGTTGTACAACAGGACACTGTAAGAGATGTCCATATGCACATAATCACAATTCAGTTTTTAATAATAATATCCTCCTGCCCTTCCTTTTTTAAAATTTTTTTAAAGGATCTTAAACATGTGTAAACCCTTAAGTCTTTCTTGAGAGTAGGGTTATCAGACTGAAAACTTTTAACAGTTGGGTACAAAAGGGAATTTCAGCAAGTGTTATTTGTCATGCATCCAGATATCAAGCGTCATCTACTGTAATTCCATCTTCTACGTAACCATTAAAGGGACAAGAGTTATTTTTACACTGGCAGCCCTATTTAGGAGACCAAATTGATGGATGTTTGGAGCCCAATACGTAAAAGGATGCTCACCAACTGTATGGTGTTTCTGCACAGGAAACACATTTTTCTATGCAGAAAATAATATTTCTGCATGGAAATATTATTTTCTGTACAGATGTTTTCTGCACAGAACATGCTGCTTTACGTGTAAATCAGCCATGAGCACATTTTGTGCTAAGTAACTTCCCAAATTACATCATTTTCCACATAGGAAACAGCTTTTTCTGTGCAGGATGTAATATTTCTGCATAGAAATAGTATTTTCTGTGGAGAAAATGCTGTTTCTTGCACAGAAAATGCAGTTTCCTGTACAAAACATCCACATGTGAATTTTGTGCAGGAATTGTCATCAGTCTAGAATTCTTGACAATTGAAAAACATGTTTTTCAACAATTTTTCAAATACTAATGAATATTCTTTTCCATTCCAACCATGCTTCAGCATTTAAGTTCTTGATTTCAGCAGTCTCTTGTTCAGTTTCTTTTCCAAGTTACCTTTGTCTGAGCCATTTCAGTTCACCTTTGGTTTGTTGGATTAGAAAACTGGCTACAAATAGCCTTCAGTGCTGTTTCTATGGCACTCGACACCTTCAGACTCCCTCAGACATCCATTCTCTGGTCCAAAAAGGGCAAATCAGAGGCCTCCCAAGCAACACTTCATCTTTTGAGTCTTCCCTCACTATTTAACGTTCAAGAAAACCCTATTTTTGAGAACTAAAAATAGACTTCCAATCATTTCTGCTTTTTAGAAATTATTTATTTGTTTATTTATTTATTTTGGGCATTCCGTTCAACTGTAGAGCACAGGGGTGTAAAATAGGACCATGGACCTACTTCTGTTGTCCTCTTTTGGTTCAAAAGAATGTTTTTGTCTTCTAGAAGTCAGCATCCACATCTGCTTCGTACCTCATTTCTTGGGCAATTTTCTTTTAGCCTCACCAGTTTACCTTCTAGGAAGTGGGTGTTTTGTTACTTACACTGCCCAGCTACAGAAGCCATTTTTTAAAAAAGATAAGCCTCCCTGTCCTTAGGGCAGCCTCAAAGGTTTAACACTCTTGGTCTAACCACCTCACTACACTGGTCTTTAAATCAGCTGGTTATTTAAACTACTCTATCTCGAGAAAAGGAACATTTGTATACACAAACAGCTCCATTCGTGGGCCACAAGACTTTCAGATTTGTTTCAGAGATATGTGCAAAGTTCAGAGTTTCCAAGCACTGCTCTGAGAGAGAGGGAAGACTGCAGCTGTGTCCCTGTGCTTTGCTTGTCAGGAGGGAGAGCAGCCTTAGTTGCAAGAAGCCGCTCTGTGTTTGGTTCCTTGCCATCCCATCTGGCAGATGGCTGCTCGCTCCAGGAGGTCATGCACACACACACACACACACACACTGTCCGGCTGCTGAAGATTTCTCCCTCTCAACAGCAGGCAAACGAGTTGGAACAATACGTTACTCTCGGGGCCCCGTGATGAGGGATGACAGGTTACAGGGGACAAGGCAAAGGTTATTGATGAGAAGATCCGTCCAGATAATTGCTATAATTATATCCTGGGGATTCTGCGCCCATCAGATGCATTTATGCTGTAATCCTCTGATGATAAACACAAGTCTGACAGAGAACTTCCATACTTGGCCTTCGAAACTGCAGCCTTCCCCTTCTGTACAAACAAAGGGAGAGATGTTCAGTACAATTTTTTAATAGCCAAGATCTGTCCCCCCACCCCCACCTTTTTTCCTTCTTCTTTGCAAATGAAAAAAAAACCAATTGTTGTCACACTCTATGGGAAAATGACTAAATCTACTAGGGAAGGACTTACAAATCTAGGAGGGGAATTACAAGAGGGCATTTTGACAAGATCCCCCTTTAACCCACAGTCATCCCTAGATCTCATCTTGCAGGTTGGAGCAATAGGAACTATAACCATAATTTCAGTTTTAGAATTGAAATGATTAATTCTGAAGAATGAAAAAAAAAGCAAAGAGTTAATTTTTCTAAACTGTAATTGTATAATTATAGGGGGAAGGAGCTGAAATGATAACTGCCAAGTTTAAAAGTGACTGATTGCCAACATGTTACTTTTCCATTTTGGGAGTTAAAAAACAGATCCCACAAAAATCCTTTGAAACCCAACATTTTAGAAGTATTGTGCAAATGTTACCCATTGTATTAAAAAACAAAGCATTACTGGTGGCTATATTTCTATGGGATTAATATATGATGCTTTCATTACCCTAGATGTAATGTGTTCTAAGCACTGTTGTTACTTGTAATATGTTTTTGGAGCCCTGGTGGCACAGTGGTTAAATGCTGGTACTCCAGCCACAACATTGTGAGTTCGATCCTGCTGGGCTCCAGGTTGACTCAGCCTTCCATCTTTCTGCAGGTTGGTAAAATGAGTACCAGTTTATTGGGAGCAATTAGCTAACACATTGTAAACTGCTTAGAGAGTACGTAGCTGATAAGCGGTATAGAAATACATGTGCTATTGCTATTGCTATGTTTTTTTCCAAATTTTGATTAACAGTGTACAGTGCAAGTAATGTGCAGTTGTTCCACATATTTTGAGACTACAGAAATCTCATTTTAGTCAGACAGCTGAATGTAACATTTTTATTGGATGTCTGATTCTTCTAACATACAAGCAATAATATTTGGCACTAGAAATATGTGATAAAACACAATACAAGACAGTTTGGTGTCCAATGGTTCTCAAACTGTGAGGCAGGACCCTAAGGGGGCGGGCATTATAGTTGCTCAAGGAGGACTCAAGAAAAGTCAGCCTGCAAGTACAGCCAATATGAAAAAGAAGGGCAAGCTCTGTGTGTGTGTGTGCGTGTGTGTGCGTGCACAACGTTGAGGATTGACTTGTCTCTAAAAAGTAATGCAAACCATCTACCCCTGTTATGCCTTCCTCGAACCTCAGACACAGCAAAAATTCACTTCCCTTTTTTATGCTTTTCGTGCTCAGCTTCTCCAAACATTCCTTTTTTGGGCATCAGGTGCATGTCCCTTAGTGACCATGAGAACTCAAGTGTTAAGATGGAAGGTACATGTGGCACAAGGAGCCTGTGAGAGAGGAAGAGGTGTTGGAATAGGATGGAGAAGTGCGATGTTGGAGTGTTGCAACATCCTCATATAGATGTAGAGGGCTAAAAAGTTTGAGTACCACTGCTCTTATTAGTTGATTGTAAGATGTTCCAGTGAATTCAACTTTTTTCAGCTTGCAGCATATATCCAGCTGTGTGTTAACAGGCTGCTTTTCATATTGTGAAAACCACCTCCCCATTGTATAATATGGTTTGCTTTGGTTACTGAAGGATGGCAGGGAAAATGAGACTCGCTTTGGTAACCTGGTGCAGTTTTAACTGTTCTGCTCTAATACACAATGGAATTCTTGCATGTCCAGGCATGTTTCTGTCTCAAGGTGACAGCAATTAAAATATCAGGAGAACCAGAAGGCATCTCGGAGTACAACAAACTTTGATTGAGGAATCTAAATTCCCTGCATTTCTCAAAACCAGACCAGAGAATATACAGAGAATATACAAAATATAAAAAGTAAACTGCATGCTATGTTTTAAAAAAATAAGTTGTGTATACTTGAAAATTCTCCCCTACACACACACACACAAAATGAAACATGTAGATTATGGCTGCTATGTGTATGTACAGGGGTGGGTAAACTTCCTTCCCCTGCCCCTTGCATGGATTTAAAGACAAACCCCTTCATTGGTGTCAACAGAGATGTTTTGGTGTTTTTTTAAGCAGGCAGACAAATTTAAGGAGAAATATCTGTCAGGAAGAAAGCCAGCACAGTGCAGTGGTCTGAGCACTGAAATACGACTCTGGAGGCCAGGGTTCAAATCCCTGCTTGGCCATGTAAACCTACTGAGTAGCCTTGGGCAAGTCATAATGTTGGGTAGCCCTCCATATTTTAGTAATGGGATATTTAGTAGGAGTTAAGTAGCAGCTTGTTTGTAACAGAGTATGGGAACCAGAGACCGTTAGATAAACAAAAAGCTAGAAATGCACTGATAAGCACAGCCAGTCTGCACTAAGACTTCAAGGTCTCTTGCAGGCAGAAAAGATGTACTCTGTCTTTTATGTTTTGTATTTTGCTAATTGCCTCCAGTTCACTCACTGAAGTCCTGCACGATGTATCATGCTCCTAATAAATAGTGTTCTATGCACTGTTCTATTTGTGTGTGTGAATTCAGTTCCTGACACATATTCTCTCAGCCTCTGAGGAAGGCAAAATGCAAAACCCACTTTGAACAAATCTTGCCAAGAGAACCCCCGTTATAGAATCATCTTAGGGTCAGCGTAAGTGGAAAGCAACTTGAAAGCATACAACAACAAAGCTGTCAGAAGGCCAGGCCGTGTCCAGCTGTATATCTTGCAGTCAGATGTGCATAAGAAATACCATCCTCCCAAGGGTCATCTGACAATTTGGAAGATGATTTTTTTGTGTGCTTCCAGCTACAGAGACATAGCCAGATGTTACCCCCTCCCTTTTCCCCTTTAGCCATTAAATGGCACTGGAGGGCAGGAACGGGGATGTTAGGTAAATGGGGTTTTTGTAAAAGGTGGTTCTGGGTACCTCCTTCAACAAAACCATATATAGCTATATTTCTAATGGGATTCTGGCCAAAAATTCAGACTAATAGGATGCCAAGGTTCTGTTAGGTGAAATATTTGGAAAGAGAAGTTTTTATAAATGGGGATATAATTCATCATAAGTTTTGTTCATGCATGCAAAAATAAATAATTTTGCGGTTTATTGTTGCTTTGTTTCTTACCCACCTCTTCCCAAGGCTCAAGGCAGGTATGGCATAAATTAAAATACAATTAAAAACACATAAAACCATTTAAAATACAAACATATAGTAATTAAAATACATCATAATTAAAAATAGACTGGGTAAGCCTGTGTCCCCTACAAAAAATAAATCTGAATAAAAAGAAAAAAAAAAAAAAGATCTTGCATAGTGGTTTCACTCCTCCTCTTCTTTTCAGTGGTGTGTGCTCAGGAGAGCTTCCAGCTGTTCTGATCAGTGGTGGGAGGGCACTGGATTTTCCAGCTCAGACCCCAAAAGGCAGGTCCTGATCAAAAGAGGCTTAAACAGTTTAAACTTCTAGAACGCTCTCACACACCAACTCAAAAGATGACCTGGGGGCAAAGCATAAGGACTGAGGAAAAAGATCTCGGGGAAATAGTTATTCAGTCTCCCAGGTAACACAAGCACACTGAAGGGACTAGACAACAGGCATGTTGATAATTAACAAAGGCAATGCTCCAAAAAAGGTTTCCAGAGTTCAGTGGCAGGACATACACTTTGGCTGGTACCCTGTTAGAGACACACATAGGCATAATTTAGCTTTATGCCTGTGTATGTCTGTTTAGGGGGTCACGCTTAAGGTTGGTATTACCTTCCTCCAAAGCCCTCCTGATCTACCAAAAAGCCAAGGCCTTTTTCACATGGGGTTTTTAAAGCTTCCCAGTTCGTCCTTGGTCGGGTGCCTTTTACACGTTAGAGAGCATTAAACTTTCTGCATTCTCACACCAATCTGAGCGGGGGTGACCAATCTGCATTTCCCCCACTTTTCAAAGACCGGATAAAATGTGGTCTTTTCCTCCAATCCGCGCTCGACGTTTTCATGAGAAAGCAGCGGGGGTCCGGATTCGGCGGGCGATCAAGAGAGGGAGGGATCAAGGCGTGGTCAGGGGCCCAAGGACCGCCCCCAGCACAAAGCGGGCGGCGCCTTTTTCCCAAACCCGCTGAGGCGCCTGCAAGGAGGAGGCAAACGGACGAGGAAGGGAAAAAAAGGAAGGTTTCAGCGGCTCAAGGAGGCGGGAAAGGGACGAGGAAGGGAAAAAAAAGGAAGGTGGGTTTTTCCCCCTTTAGCTATCCTTTGTCCGTGCGGCGTGGAATTGCGGGTTTCCGGGGGTTGTGTTCCCCGAAGGTGCCCTGATTTTAAATATGGGGTCGAGGGGGAGGTGATGGCTGGCGAGTGGATACACTCGCCGAGGATGGCATGGCAGGATGCTTTTAAAGGTTGGGGAAAAAATTTGGGGAAAGCTGTGGAGGGGGGCAGGTAGGAAGGGAGAGAACGCCCAAAACGGGCCTCCCGCCAAACCCGTTCTCCAGGTTACTTTGGAAGCGGGATCATGGGGGAAGGGAACGGGATGCTGTGTAAATTTGGGGATGGCTGCTGTGCTGCTCCGGCACGAGGTCCCCGTGCAAACTTTTACGGGGAAACGATTATTTTTCTCTGGGGACTGTTTGGCGCCCCCAGAGAAAAATGGCCCGTGGTAATCATCCGTTTTAAACCAAAATTCCCGGGGGTGGGGGTGGGGGGGGTAGTGGCTTCTGTTTGACCCCTGGAAATAGTTATTTTTCGAGCGGCCGCCATTAATGCAGTCACTCCCCATAAGGGCCTGCTGTGTTGTTTGTCTGCCCCCCCCCCCGCCACATGCAGAGGGGGATGACCCTTCCTGCCAGGGCAGGAGACTCAGTGGTGTTTGGGGGAGGCAAGCATTTCATCTTTATCAGTCCATGTGGCTCTGGGAGGGAGGATCCCATGGGCAGAGAACCAGTTCCTGGGACTATTGTATAGGCACAAAATTTTACATCGTTTCCAGTCTAGTTGTGCCAAAATTTAAGTTGTTGAACATTAGCTTGAAGCTGTTGATATCACAAAAGCTGGAAGGTTATCTCCCCTGCTGTGAATATCTGCCCTCTGAAGTTATAAAACAAGGCAGTTCCCTTTGTCAGTTCGTACTGTTTGCTTTGTTTATAAATACTAACGCCCCTCCTTGTCTCCACAGGATGGGAAAATTCCACCGTGGAGTGCGCATTCCCAGTGCAAATCTTCCCAGGGAGTGTTGACCCAAGCTGAAAAGTCCACGCTGACACCACTGCCCTTTCCAGCACTTCGCCAAACACGCAATACAGTTTGTCTGGCTGGCAAATTGCACAGCGGTCCGTGACGGGAAAACAGTGGCATCCCAAACAAGGGGCCACACTACCAAACAGCTTTGCAGGGGAGGGCTACATGAAAAGGAGCCACACCCCTCTTGAAAGAATAAATTTTTTAATAAATAAATGTTTCCTTTTTCCAAAAAAATATATTTTCATAACTACATATTTACATAAATAAATAAAACAGTGCTGTACAGGGTGGATGTGCGTTTGGGAAAGGGCGGGGGGTTTTCCAACATTGGCCTTGGAACGTTCTACTCCTGGGCACAGGGGTGTTCCTCCCCGGTTTCCTCCACCCGTCCGTGGCCGCCCCGGGTTTTCGGGGATTTTCTTTGGTCTGCTCCCCAAAAAAGGGTGAAATTCGATTAGGCATGTGCACATCCACAGCAGCCTTTCTGAAGGAGGAAACTTTATTGTGTCCTTTGTTGATTGTTGGGGCGTTAGGGGGGGAAATGAAAAAATAAGCCAAGGGCTGCTAAAATAGTGGTTTTCCTACCTTCCATCCCTGGCATGCCCTGCGTGTCCACGGGGGCTTGGTGGCCAGGCGCATGGCGTCTTCTGCCTATGGAAATGCCACAGTAAATCAGCGTGGGTTCTATTTTCAGTCAGGGTGCACCCCCCTTTTGGGGGGGGATACACGACAACCATTCCCCGGGGGTTCCCATAGCCACACAGGCGCAGTGTGTTGCGCTTACTACGTCTGCCACCGGCTGTCCAGCTGGGCCCCCCCGCCGCCCTCCACAGGCTACGCATCACCTCGAAAAAGGGGGGCCCTTTGGCGGGGGGGGCGGGTGTCCGTTGTAGGAGCGCAGGGCGGCGTAGAACCGTCCGCGTAGCTCGCTGAAACGGGCCCAAACCCCTCCTCCACACTCCTTTTGTGGCCATGTCGCGTAAGGCAGTGGGCAACGGTGTGGAGGTGCTCATCATCGTCTCCCCTTGTGTGGGGGCGCATCAGTTCCGACACCCCGGGCCACACCACCTTACCATGGCCAACATCTCCCTGGTCTCGAATTCAGACCACTCCCAAAGGCCCCCCCCAACCGGTCCGGCCGCCATTTCTGCAGGAATGCCCCCCCCCGCCCCCACAAACAAACCACGCGGCCGCAGTACCAGCAATTGTCCACTAGGGGATTTTTTCGGGACCCCTTTTCCCCGGCGCCAGGAGGACGCATGCGCGAAACGCGACGAGAGGAAGGAAAACAGAGGGAGGAGCCATTTTTCGTTGGGGAGGGCGTGTAGGGGGGAAAGGAGGTTTGCGAAAGGAACAAAAAACCCAAAAGGTAACATGCAAAGGGGGGGAGCACACGCAGGGGAGTGACTGCAGCGTGGAGGGGGAAAGGGTTTCCTTTTAGGCGACAGCCCATAAGGCCAGGAGGCTTGGCCTGGCGCCATACGGAGAAAAAAAATCTCCTGGACATTTGGGGTGAACGTAGGTTCCAGAGGGACCCCCAAACCCTCCCTTACAGAAATATAGAAATTTTCGAGGAGATTGCGAGGGAAATGATTAGAAGGGGACATAGGCGGACCGCTGAGGAGTGCAGGACGAAAACTAAAAGACTGCGTGCAGCCTACCGTGAGGCTGTGGCGGAAAATAAACGGACGGGCGCACCCAAAGGGCGGAATGTCCCTACTTTGAGGAACTTTCCAGGTTTTTGGGGGGGGACGCGAGTGCCGAACCTCCAAGAGTCGTTGAGAGCTTGCAGGTCGCCATGGGACCCGAGCAACCAGCGAATGAGAACGCGGCATCAGAAGGTACGTAGGGCAGCGAGTCAAGGGATTTTCCCTTCCCCTATATGTATTTTTTGCCCCCCCCACTAAATCCGATTTTCCCTTTTTCAGGGGGGGAAACGAACTGATGAGCCAGGAACTGTTTGAAAAAAATTCTTTGATGGGGAGTCATCAGGTGAGGCTGCATGGGTTTACAATACATTACATTTTGATTTACTCTACAATAACCCTTCGTGGTTTCAGGGCAACGCAGGAAAACGGAATAAAAAAAAACAAACCCAAGGAGGCCCAAAAATCAACAGGGGGGTACTGTTTTGGAAACCGGGGTTTTTTTTGTTTTTTGGAAGCGCTTTCCTCTTTTTTCCCGCAAAATCCCCCTTTTTTTTTTTCCCCGGGAACCCCTTTTCCCCTTCTTTGCTTCAGGATTTTTAAAATTCCGAAGGAGGGAAACCAAAGGGGGGGAAAAAAATGACAATGCCATTTCCACACCACACTGTTACAGCGCAGCATTCCCCTTTTAGCATCCTATGGGATTCTGTGGTATGTAGTTTAGGGAAGGGTATATAGAATTCTCTAGCCAGAGAGCTCTTTGGCTTTAGCAAACTACTAATCCCACAACTCCACAGAATGTTGAAAGTGGGAAAATGCACTGTAACAGTGTGGTGTGGCTCTCGTCCCAGGCCAACCACTTATAGCCTCCTGCAGCAAGGTCTAACTATTTCGTTTTACCTCCAAGCAGGGATCAAGAACAGCTGCCCCACAACTATGCAGGTTGAAACTCCTGCACCGGGGAGTTCTAGCACCACGGCTGCTGGTGAGTTAAGGTGTCCTGCAGCCGAAATATTGCTGCGGGGAGTTTATATTGCATCGGGGTAACCGTGGTATGATTTGTCACCACAGGTTTGGAGATTCAGAACATGGCGTTACGCGGCGGCCTTGATATGCCCATTGTACTTTTCGAGCCTTCATGGCCGGGACAACCTCAGCATGCTGTTATCTTCACAGTTAAAGTTTCTGTGCATCCGTTAGGGCAATTTGGGGGAAAGGCATTTAACACTCTGCCTGTTGTTGGACTGCCATTTAAAGTTTCTTTTGGGAACCTTCCAGTTGGAGGCTGAAGCCTTACATGAAGCAAAGGTACATGACTGTGACAACTGTTTTGTGTGGTTTCTATCTTTCTACAGTTTTTTGAGTACCTTGATTTCAAAAAAGGCTGTCTAATCGCCACTTGCTCATGCATGTTGTGTCCTAGCTCTGAATGATAGTAGGTTTATTTTTAAACTTATTCTGGAAAAGATGACTGCCCCAGCACTAGCCCGGACAGGGAGAGCGAGATGCCCACGGCGGGCCCCCCCGTTCCGCCTGAGGATGAAACAGGAACAGAACCGCAGCGGGGGGCCGGGGCAAGGCGTTTGCCTATGCAAGGGCAACCTTGGACTTCATGCGCGAACACGAGGAGAGGAGCTTGCAACAATGGCCATGGGGTCGCGGGGCAGGGGGGCTCGAGATAGCGACAGGGCAGAGAATGCGCGGCAGGAGATAATATCAATTCTAAGGGTATGCGCCACTGCCATGTCTAATATTTCAGATGCGGTAACAGCCGTGGGCGGAACAAGCCCCAAACACCTCCTGGCTCCTCCTGGTCCCAACAGCTAACTTTTGGGGAGCACAGCGCAAACGTAGCCGGGAGCAGCGAAACGGCGGCTCCCAGCCAGGAGCAGGAGGGAGGGAAGGGCAAGGCCGCAAGGGCCAGGAAGCCACGGCAAATTTATAGCCCTTGAGCACTTTGTGGGCCCGGCACAGGAAAGAAAATCCAGGCCTAGCTTTTCCTTCCCAAGCGGGCCAGCGATGTACTTGTTTGTCGATGAGAACTGTTCATAATGGAGCGTTCTTCCCCCCAAAGGGGTTTTTTTTAAACCGCATTTATCAAAACAATCAAATAAAACCTATTACCATTTTCAAAAACAGACGCAATATTTATTTGTTATAACATTTTGGGTTAAATGGCCGTCCAGTAACACAAGAGATCAATATAGTCCAGGTACAGCTTGAAGGAGGACCCACTCCTCGCTGTGTGGGGGAAAGCTCCAAAGGGGGGGAAAAAGTGACAGCTAATTGCAGTCGCCCGCAATTATATTGGCGATAGCGTCCCTCACCAGTTCCCCTTCATGGATCCTCCTGGGAAAAGGGCATGAGGACGAGACTCCCTGTCGGTGCGGGCCCCAGAGTCAAGGGGGCTGGCTTCTGACACGGGGTGGAGAAGGTGCCCTTTGCTCTCACAAATGTTGTGTAGCACCACACAAGCAGACACCACGGGGAGGTAGTTCTTCTCCGAAACGGTCAAGGGGCCGAGAGACACCCCCATCTGGCCTTAAGCCAGCCAAATGCGCGCTCCACAACATTCCCCACAGTGGTTGAACACCCTGTTGTAGGCTATCTTCTTGGGGGTGAATGCCCCGTAAAGGTTTATTAGCCATCTCGACAGTGGGTATGCAGGGGTTTGCCCAGAATAACTGGGCCTAGGTGACACCGTCTATGGTGATGGGCGGGTTCCCCCGGGGCCTTTTCCAAACCTCCATGGCATGCCAGAGTGATGAGTGCCTGAAAACGAAGGCATCGTGCGTTCTTCCAGTGTAGCCCAGCACGATGTCCACAAACCTCCCCGAATGATCCACTGTTCCCTTTGGAGAATGGAAAATGCGCTCTTCCTGTTCACAAATTCTTCCCCGTGCCCCTTGGGTGATCTTCTTTTTGTGCGTGCCATCCACAGCTCCAACGTACTGAGGGAAACCCATCTGGCGGAAACCATCCATAATCTGTGAATGTAGAGGGCAAAAGGGAAAAAAGTAGTCAGTTTGCAGCTGGTTTGAGGTAAAAATATTTGTGGTGGCGCACGCGCACACACCCCAATGGGACCTGGTTGGCCTAGTGTCTTGGAGGACAGGACACAACTTCATTGCTTGGCCCACACATTAAAACGGGCACCAAATCCAAAGAAATCGCGCGCTCCCCATGGGGTGATAAAGTAACACTGTGGGGGAAAAAAAGGCAAGCCTCGCAGAGTGTACCTGGTTGCCTTCAGCAGTTATGTCACGCTATGGGGGGGGCAAAGTGCCCTGCTGCGTCCCGCTCATCCCAAGGGGCCATGATGGCCGAGATGGCATATACTGGGTTTTTCTGGAACGCCCCCCAAAACCCAAGGTCCACAACCACATCCCGCAGTGCCTCCACAGCTAGCTGTTTTCAGCCGGGAAATTTTTAAAAGGGGGGCTTTTTGCTGGCAGGCCTTAATTAGATAATCCGGATACCGGGAACCCCGTGGACATCCATGCACCTTCTTCTGGGTGGCAATTTGCTTAGCAACTCTACAGTCTTGGCGCCAGTTCACTGCAAAACCCAACCTCTTCTCCCAGAGAAAACCAAACCCCCTCCTCCTCCCATTTAAGCCCACTGGGTTTGGGAATCAGCGTACCTACCCTCCGGTAGTCCCCCCCAAACACACAGTGGATGCAAGGAGTTCATGCTCGATCGAAAGGGACACCTCGATCACGAACAGACACCGTTGACACTCCCAGGCCAAAAAATGTTCGCGGCTTCCCGGTTTTCAGGGGCGATGTAAGCCACCACACGGTGATGGCCACCCTCTCCTCTACAGAAATCGCTTGCCTCATCCCTGGGGGTTTTTCTTTCAAGGTAGGGAAAGCAGGCGCCCCGCGGTTTCAAAAGGGTGGCTTTCGTCATCCGGAAGTGGTACAACCACTGGTAGTCATCCCATTTCTGCAGCACCTCCTCGCTCCACCACGCCCGCCCAACCGCTCCCAAACCCACCACCTTCTGGGGCGCGGGACTTCATACAAGAGAGGTGCAAGAATTGTGTAATACAACCTTTGAAACGTCTCATGGGGACACGGGCGGTTCCTTGCGAGCCTGCGCCTACTCGCACCATCTTCGGGCCAGCAATATTCAAGCGCTCCTAACAAGGCTGCAATTGCTGTCATAAACGGGGCAAGGAGCCCCGCCATTCCCCCCAACTGCTCGCTCGCCATACTCAAAACAGCAAAAAGCGAGCGGGCAGGAAAAGTTTTTTTCAAAAATTTCCGCGGCGTTTTTAACAGGCGGGGGAGGGGGTGGATCCTGGGGGGGGTGCGAGGGGACGGGGCGTGCGTTTTGGCGTCATCGATGACGCCCAAACTTTTACTTTTTGAAAAAGGGCACCGCCAATCAAACGCTAGGTAGGGCGGGGGAAAAGGGCAACGTTGGGAGGGGCTATGGCCGCGCTGTGTGAATGCGATAATGCCCCGCCTAGCCTCTTGCCGATCGAGCCATGAGAAACGACAAAAATTTGGCACGTTTTAGCGGGGATTGGGAAAAAGCCTGCCTGGATCGCGGTGGGAAGATTTCAGAGCCCCGTGTGAAAAGAAACATCTGACTGTGTTGCCATAACTAAATGCAAAATGGTTATATCAGCTGCTGAGACCTTAGACGATGTAATCACTTTATATCTGGCTAGAGGAACATAACCAGATGTCCCTGCAGTCATCCCACTCTCCATCAAGCATGGAATGACCATGGGGGAGGAGGCTTCAGCAGCTGTACTGTAAGTCCAGGAGGTGGTAAATGGCTCAGCTTAGTGTTGCTCTGCATGCAGAACTATTATACCATGCTGAGCCATGCAGAATTGCAGCCTTTGAATGCAGAAGATCATAGGGTTGGACCAAGCTTGGAAAAGTTACTTTTTGGACTACAAATCTGAGAATCTAGCCAGTGCTGTTTGTCAAGGACTCCTATCTAAGACTTTGGAGAGCTACTGACAGTCATAGATGATAGATGAGGCTTATTTTTTGTATTGTAATTGCCACAGTCCCATACCAAACATGCTGCTTGGTCCTGAAGTTGTAGACCAAAATATTTGAAGAGGCAATTGTACTCCACCTGTGATGTAGATAATACCAAGCTACATAGAGCACTAGTGTGAATCCATATCATGCAGCTTCCAGTGCAAATTCAAACTTTAGAGCTCATGGCCAAAGCATGCTGCGATGTTCACTAGGCACAGAAGGCCTTTTTAAAAAGATCAGCTAAATACACATTAGATACATAACAAATGTTAGTTTCCCGGCTTAGAAGTGCAGCTGCTGCTATTACTTTAAAGAATGTGTTGTTGACCACCGAATACTAGAGAATGTTCATATCTGCTTTCAGCCCAGCTATGATGCAGGGTGAATTATTCCTTAATCTACATAGTCATTTTTAATCAATAAGGCTGAATTGGCAGCACATAATAAAACAGAACAAAGAGTGATACTTTTATTGGTCAACCAAAATGCACAAAATATATCATGCAAGCTATTGAAGTTCCACTGGTCTCTTCATCAGGCTAAAGAAGTTTAAAAGTCATACAGGAGAAGAAATGGGATGGTAGATTGTAGATTGTAGATCTGAGGGAAATGTTTGCTTCTGTTGCTTCCCTCAGACTTCAGCCTGTGTCCTGAGATCCACAACTCTAGAAGAGAGGTCAGGAAATGCAATCCCAGTGGCCACTGTTGTGGGAAGGGGAGGAAGCAGTCATGCTTCCGTTTTATTTATGTCCGGGTCAATGACTTGCTGCACTTAGTACCTGCTCTGTTTTATAAATGAGATTCTCATGCATGAGAATGCAACTCCCCTTCCATTCTTTTTGTCTTTTATATCAGTGATTCCCAAACTCGAGTCTTCCAAGTGTTTTACACTTCAGCTCACAGAAGTCCCAGCTGCCTTGGGCAATGATCAGTGATTCTGGGAGATGAAGTCCAAAGCACTTGGAAGACCAGAGTTTGGGAAACACTGTTTTAGACTGTAAACCTTCCAGGAAATGACTGTCTCATTTCTGCTATTGGTGAGCCTTCCTTGGATCTTTTGGGGCTCCAAGAGCAATGCGAAAATATGAAAAAATCAATATTGCAGAATGTAGAAAAGAGAGAAGAAATCCTCCACAGAGGCAGCAGTTACATGGAGAACTTGGTCTTGTTATTTTTAATAGGAGCATATCTAGTTAACCACAAACAAGGTCAAATTAGCTGGTGTATGGAAAGTTCACTCAAGGATACTGACTAAAGGAGATTGCCAGGGGAGAGATGAAGCTTGATAATGACAGAAGAAATTCCACTACTCCTATCACATTAACATTCTTTTTTAATAACTAAAAGCTTGCATGGATTAAATTGTCCCCACTTGTGTTTTGAAATGCCGTATTCAAATTCCCCGGGGTTTTAAATTGATCCTCTAATGATATACCCTTGTGGTCCCTGCGGATGTAAGTGGATGTGCGCTGGCAATAAACCTTGGCAAGCTTGCATCCTCCTTTCTGTGCCTTCTAACATGTGCATTTATGGGAAAGTGCTGTGTTTTAGAGATGAGGATGGTGATCACACTGTGTTTGTTGTGTCTTTCTCACATAAGAGAATTCTTACACCTCCTCTGAAACCTTCCTGGTGTAGCTTCAATATTATTAAGATTTGTCCCTCAATTCCACAATGTATGGGTCCTTTCATACTACATAGTTATGGCTTTTTGATACGATTTTAATTGCCACAGCTCCATCCTATGGAATCCTGGAAGTTGTGATATAGGGGAAAATACTTAGAATTGTGAGCTCTAGAGCCTCACCAAACTACAAGCCCCATAGGCTGTAGTCATAGCAATTAAAGTAGAATCACAGGGGTATAATTTTGTAGGGTGAAAGAGCCATAAGAACAGCAGTTAAAATAATTTGATCCCAGGAGCAGAGGGAAGAAGCTATTGAATATTTTGAAACAACTAGTAGTAAAGGCACTTGCAGTGTGTAGAAAGCTTCCTATCTACTCGGTCAAACTACTAGTCCATCTAGTTCAGTGTTACCTATAGAGATCTGTTACAGTTTTCCAGGATTTTAACAGTATACTCAGGTCAGGTAGAAGTTTTTCTGAACCTTCAGAGAAGCTGGGGATTAGACACACGTCTTCAAACTGTGACTGATATCATACATCAGGGGACATATGGAGACAAAACCCTATATGGCTTAGGTTCATATCTCCTCCTATGGAAAGGAGCCAATGTGGTATAGTGGTTTTAATGTTGGACTAGGACTCTGGATGACCAGAGTTTGAATCTCCACTCAGGAAGGCAAGGACATCCCCCCCTGAACAAATTCTGCCAAGTAATTGAGTTGCCATAAGAAATGACATGAAGGCACACAACAACAACAACAACAACAGTCTCCTTATATGAGCCTATTCAAATTCTTAAGATTGTCCGGAGAGGCCTTTCTCTGTGTCCCATCACCTTCTCGAGCTCAGAAGAAGGAAGAGGCCTTCTTGGTGGCTGATCCCAGAATTTGCCACTCTATCCCTAGGGAGGCCAGAATGGCCCCATCCTTGCACTCTTTCTATCAGCGCATTAAGACATCTTTATGCTGTCAGGCTTTTGGAAGCTGTCTGGGGCAGGCTTGTAATGCTATGTGGTGCTGTTTTTTTTAATACACCAGCAACATGATGTACAAAATATGTTACTCAAAACAGTGTACTCCACAAAATACTGACACAGGAAAGTTGAGGTGCTTTCAGAGAGAGGGCACTGTTATAGTGCTATTATTCCACTTTTAACATCCTCTGGAATTCTGGGTTTTGTAGTTTACTGGGGCCAAAGAGCTCTCTGGCTGAGAATTCTAAATACTCCTCCTTAAAATGCAAACGCCAGGATTCCAGAGGATGTTGAAAGTGGAATAATAGCACTATAACAGTGTAGTGCAGAAATGGCCTTAGACTCCAGAAATCCATGATTCGAATCCCTGCTCAGACATTGAAAACCACTGGATGACTTAGAGCAAGCCACACCTTCTCAGACTTAAGAGGAAGACCATGACAAACTTCTTTTGAGAAAAAAAAAAGGTCTTATCAACCCTATGGTCCTTTCTGCACTACACTGTTATAGTGCTATGATTCCAATGGAATCCTGGGATTTGCAGTTTAGAGAAGGGCATTTAGAATTCTCAGCCAGAGAGCTCTTTGGCTTCAGTAAACTACAAGCCCCAGAATTCCACAGGTTGTTGAAAGTGGAATAATAGCACTGTAACAGTATAGTGCGGAAATGGCCTGTGATAACGGTCATCCGAAGTCAGAGGAGACTTGAAGGCCCATAATAAGAATGGCAACCAAGAACCTACAGGAACAAATACCTCAATCTCCCAATATATTTGCCCCATCTGGAGGAGCACAAAGTGTAACAGTTTCAGTCTTCTAGAATAGCTTGCATTAATTCAGACTGCAAAGCGTTAAGTGGTCCTTGCGCACATCTTCTGCAAAGTGCCCTGTTAGAAGTAAGTATTAATTACAATGAGAGCCCTACGGATACAGCAAAGCTCTCATGCGTCTGAGTGGTATTTAACACCAAGACATTTTAATAAGCAGTTGAGGTAGATGAGTCCTAATAAATTACTGTGTTTGGATGGTGAAAGTCAGTATGAGAGTCAGATGGGGGCTGGCAGCTGATGTTTTAAAAATAAATAGTTTTAAATTGCAGGAAATTACTGTAAGGCACTCTTTGGTGTGTATCACACAACATCATGTGCTTGATAAACTAGGTTGCCCCTTTGTCTCTTGTAGATCCTTACATTCCTCCTTTAGGGTAGGATGGAAAAACTGCAGGTGTAATGCAAATGCAAAGGATTCTACCAGAGAAAGTGGAGAGGGCAAAACATTGCAATGTGCCAAACAAGCGAAAACAGTATACAATGGCATGTTTTCAGCTGTTGAAAGTTTTACCAGCAATTTTTAGATATGTTTGGACAAGCCATCTGTAGGCCCAGGCTCAGTGTTTAGATAATGGGCTTTTATCAGCTCAGATGTTCATGTAGTGTGCATTTTTGGCATGGGCTAACTAATGGCAAACAGATTGTTCTTTGCTTTACATATCAGAGTGAGTAATTTCTGTACTGCTCAGGCATTTTGCTACTTTTTTTTTCCTTTTTGAAAAGAAGATATGCTTTGCTCAACATGAGTGATCAAGTTTTGCACAGGGTCAGCTTGAAGAGAGTAGAACCTACAAATCTTAGGTGGCATAAATAGTGGCATAAATCAACACATCTAGCTCCTGTAAATCCAAATGTCTAAGTTACATAATTTTTCGCTTTCAACTTACATTTTTAACGTAAGCTAAATGAAATTAAGCATGAGAATATTTATTTATTTATTTGTTTGTTTGTTTGTTTATTTAACTGCCTTGTTTTTCCTGAATAAAGCTGTGTGGGAGCACATAGAGTATTATGCATAGCAATGACAAGTTGAATGTACTGTGGGTCTTTTCCAGAGCTTAGACAAGTTACTTTTTGGGACAGCAAATCCAGAATCTTCCAGGCAGCTGGCTGTGCTGAGGGATTCTGACTGTTCTCATCCAGAAAAGTATCTTTTCCTAGGTCTGGTGCTTTAAGTGTGACTAAGTTTGGATGGAACCCAATAAAAACACAGAGAAGTGCAGCAGATAAAACCTCATCTGTTTGATATAATGCAGAAAGCCTTTCTAAAGATTATGGTTTTTGCATTAAAGTTAAAACCTGAGAAGATTGAAGTGCTATTGATTATAGAAAATCTGGCTCACAGACTGGGCTTCAATCTGTTCTGGATGAAGTTGCAGTCCCCTTGAAAGGTTCAGATGATGCCTTTGTACAACTCTGCTTAGGCCATTTCCTTACTAGACTGTTATAGCGCTATTATTCCACCTGCAACATCCTATGGAATCCTGAGGTCTGCAGTTTCGGGAGGGGCCATCCGGCCCTTCCCGAAACTGCAAACCCCAGGATTCCATAGGATGTTGCAAGTGGAATAATAGTGCTATAACAGTCTAGTGCGGAAATGGCCTTAGTGTACCAGCTACAACTTTTTCTGTGTTGACCAGATTTGACTACAATCATTTGTGTTATATAATATCTTGACTACTGCAGCACACTCTATATGGGGGTTACCCTTGACTAGTGTCTAGGAGTTTCCATTGGTGTCAGCTAAATGGTTAAATGGTGGACATCCATTCATTCATTAATGTGTTGTTCAACAACTTTTGTTGTTGTTTTTGTGTGCCTTCAAGTTCCTTCTGACTTACAGTGGCCCTATCACGGGGCTTTTGGGGGGCTGAGAGTGTGTGATACGCCCAAGGTTATCCAGTGGGTTTCCATGGCTGAGCAGGGAATTGAATCCTGGTCTCTAGGGTCATACCCTAATGTTCAAACCACTACACCACACTGACTCCCACTTTTATTCATTGCTACTAGCTTTCTCAGCCCAGTATATCCCTTGAAGTTCAAAGAGCTTGATTTCTGGCTAACCTAAGGGGCTGCCTCTATCATGAACCTCTCCAAACAGTAAGATTTTCAGGAGAGGCCCACTTGAAAATACCATCACCACCAGAGTCCTATTTATGGGCAAGCTGAGGACGGCTCTGAGGATGTGGAATGAATTTCTCTTGTACTTATGATTGTTTTCCCCTCCTCACTGCTTGTAGGAAGGGTGTAGACATGACACACTTTGAACTGTTTCAGTGTTTAGTGATCAGTGTGATGATTTCACAGTGGTAGGGATTTTCCAAGTCACTCTTCCCATAATGCTATGGTCTTAGGGGGCACCTAAAACCAGGCATTCATGGATCAGGGAGCTTACACTCACCTTTCTCCATCTGTCATGATATGGTTTAATTGACAGATATTAATTGGCATGAAATATAAATCACATAGTGCTGTGACTGTATGGCCATGTGGTTAAAAGAGGACTGACTGGACATGTGTGTGCGTGTGTGTATGTGTGTTCTGCCGCCCCATTGCCTTTCCTTCTCCCTCTGCGAGTTCTCAACACAGCGAAGAGGCAAGAAAATGGGAGAGGATTGCTCCAGGGCACTGGGAAAGTGCATCATGCATGCGTGCTGCTGCCCCATTGCCTTTCTTTCTCCCTCGCGTGAGTTCTCAGCACAGCAGAGAGGCAGGAAAGTGTGTGTGTGTGTGTGTGTGTTCTGCCACTTCATTACCTTTGCTTCTCCCTGGCGCAAGTTCTCAGCACCAGCGAAGATGCAAGAAAATGGGAGGGAAATGCAAGGGAAGGGGGAGGAGAATTGGGGGAAGCATGGGTGCCTTCCAAATAATCAAATCTGTGAGAGTCAAACCCATGAACGTGAAGAGAGAACTGCAGTTGGATCTTGCGTGCATGTGATTGTTAATCTCTCCATAAAACAAACATTCTTTGAATTTCCACCTGGTGTTCCTGCATTAATATCAGTATACATAGATATAAAATATCTTGCTAGGTTACCCCTCTCTCGTAGGCTTCCCCTTGAGAATATTCCACTGTCAAACAGCTCTGATTGTCAGGAAGTTCTTCCTGATGTTTAGGTGAAATCTCTTTTCCTGTAGGTGACAAAGTACTTCCTTTGCACTGGTCTAAACTCCTGCCACCACTGAGTTTCACTTTACGGCCAACTAGTGATATTGTACATAACTTTATCCATCTTTGCCCTGAGGTCCAGCTCTCGTACTTATCCCTTTAGGTACCTCATCTTCTTCCAGATTTTTAAAAAGAAGCTGGATGTCTACCTCTCAGGCAAATATTGGCAATGGATTCTTATTTGATTCTATAGTTCTACTCTTCTCCTCATTAAAGTTCTATTCCAGACTTTTTGCAAATTAACCAATTACACAGTCTTCAAGCTGTTTTGCAAAGAGGCCAAATCTTTACCAACTGCTTGTCTTGCTTTTCATTTTTATTTCTTGTTTGGTTGTTTGAAGTTCATCCTCTTCTAATCTTCCTTTTCTTTTAATATACAGTCTTTCATGAGAGGAATGCCCTTGATACCAAAGGTTACCATCTAGTTTATACTGAACCATGTGGAGTACTGCTGAGTTTATTTAAAACTGATAATTTAATTTTTTTTTTATATAACCAATTAACTTGCTATGGCCTCACCATGACCAAATTAGATATTATGAAACATCCCTTACAGAATCTTGGGTATTATGAAACATCCCTTACAGAATCTTGGGTATGATCCATCCGCAGTCAAAACCATTTAAATTCTGTTGGTTTCAGTGGGACTTTAAAAGCACCTTCTTTTGGCTTAAACCTGATAGGATTTGCTCCTGTAAGATCTAGCGATTACCTCTAATTTAGATGGATTTAAAAAGAAATTGGATAAGTTCATGGAGAATGGGATAAAGCTAAATTTATGAATTTGCTTTTTTTATTTTAACATGTGTGTTCCACCTTGCAAGGCACCAAAGGCAGCTCACAGCATATTAAAACCGCAGCATTCATCAAAAGCATGGTCACAGTCCATGAAACAACAGTCTGTAGTAAAGCACTAAAACATTAAAAAGTTACTCCAGCAGCAGTTGAAACAATACAAACCTTATAAAAATTTATATACTGTTCTCAGTTCCGGATGCTGGTCTCAGCGAGGCTGTACCAAATGAGTCAGATGTGTATATGAAAACCTTCTATTAAATTATATATAGGATCAAAAGCAGCAGAAAATATGAGGTTGAAACAGCGGTGTTAAAAATACAGGCTACTAAATTTTTAATTAAAAACAGCTTGGAAGAGAAACTCTCCAAGGTTGTTGTTGTTGTTTTAATTAAAGTAGGAGCTGTAACATATCTGCTTAGGGACAGAGTTCTGCAAACATGGGGGCCACCACCAAAGGCCCTTACTGAAATCCTATATGACTTGTTACATTAAGTAACTTTACATAAACTCAACTTAAGTTTATTCTGCTTTAGCCAACAAGGCTAACTTTACATAAACCTAGCTATGGAGCAATGGTGCTAACAAACCACTTTACTGAATTGCAAAGGTGTGTAATGCAGAGTTTTCCAAACTGTGGCCTTTTCTGCACTTTGTTTTTGCAACGGGGCAGAGCGTCCTCCAGTGAGGACGTTTGCACTTGGGGGCGGACTGGGTCTGGACTCCACCAACCAGAAGCCACCGTTTTTGTCCCCGGGGCAGTGTGTAGCGCAGCCACGCACTGCTCCGGATCAGCCTGGATCCTCCGAGGGAGCACGCCAGTCCGGTAAGCAACAGAACAGGGTGTTTTCTTCGCCAAGTGCGAAAAAGCCCTCTGTGTCGTGACTCATTAGTGTGTTGGCTGCAGTCTGTAGGTGTGTCGCATGAACATAACGGGTGGAGGGGCTGCCTCTTCCACTGCCACGGTGGGCTAAGCCTGGGTGAAAAGGCTGCCTCTGCTGCCACCACCCTGGGGCAAGAAAGACCCTGGCAAGGGCAGAGGTAACAGACCAAGTATGGGTGGAGGGGCTGCCTTTCCTACCGCCACCGCTGGTGCCCTGGACTGAGAAAGACCCCAGCAAGCGTGTCAGTGGGCCAGACTCAGGTGAAAGGGCTGCCTCCACTTACTGAATTACTTACCGAATTACTATATTGCAAAATGATGCCTGTCTAAAAAGTGTGTCACTAAAATGAAAAGTTTGGAAAGCTCTGGTGTAATGGGACCCCAGCAAGAATGCCAATGCACATTGGGACTAGTGTGCAATGTGCATCAGTGAACATGCATGCCAATGTAGAATGCACATTGGCATGCATTGTGCATCAGTGCATGATGTGCGTTGCACAGCAATGTGCATGGCATACTGATGTGCATTGTGTACTGATGTACATAGGTTACTTTGTTGGCTTTGTTATGTAGTAAAGCAACAGCAGCCCTCTACTGGACATGGACATTACACACCTGCACACTTCTAATTCCTGCAGACAGAAGTTCACTTATGAAGACAAGGACCCAACAGGATTCAACGGCCTGTCTTTAATACATACCAGGCTACAGTGGCAGCTGGTAGATTCCTTGTCAGTGGGACAGAGAATCCACTCCAGGTTTTACTTGAAATATAAAGGTACTATCCAAACTACTCTTGAGTAATTCTTTTAAAACAAGAGTGGGCAACTTTGTGGAGGCCAGAGGGTAATTCCCCTCCAATTTGTCCTGTGGGTCTTACCCCAACTTCACAGCAAGTTCAAATATGTCTGTTTTACTCAGCAGCCCTTCATAAAACTGTGATGGGAAGTGACACATCAGTTCCTATCACCATTGTAAGAGAGATTTGAGAGGAAAGTGAAAGTACTTGGGAGTAGTACAGAGTTTTGGGGTGCTAATGAGGGTATTTGTTGCCTGTTTTCCCACATTTAGAGAATTTCTGTTAATTTTGGAGCAAAAATTGCCTGAAAATCAGGTCATTTTTTTTAAAATGGAGGGAGTTGTGGGACATTGGGGGACTGAAGGAGGGCTTCAGGGCACAGAAAAGTGGGGTCCAGTGGCCACATGCAGGTTGTGGGTCCTGCTATGCCCACTCTGCTTTAAAATTTGGACTGAAACTCAGTGTGAAACACAGAAGCCAGCAGGAGGCTAACTGAAATTGATAGTAGCTTTGTGAACATAAACTCAGAGGCCATTCTTAAGAGCCAAAACAGTGTGAATGCAAGCTGCTGCAGGAAAGAGAATGGATTACATAGGCCTTTGCCTGCCTGATCCAGCAAGCAAATCCCTAACTTAAGCTACAATTGTTTGTTTATTTTTTGAATTTATATCCTGCCATTCTCCCAAAATGGGATTCAACAGAGCTTACAATAATTTAAAACAGAGTATGGTAAAAAAAACAAAAAAGGAAACATTATTTCACAAAAGTTAAAAGATAATTCAATAACAATATTATTTAAAAAAATGATTAAAAACAGTTTAAAAGATTTTAAAACATTTAAAATTTAAAAGGTAAAAATAATAAAAATCCAGCACACCACTTTACAGACCCACTAGTGCTCCATAATTAACATTCAAAGCCCTGCCTGAATAAAAACGTTTTCGCCTGCTGATGGAAAGACAGCATCTTTACCTGCTAGCAGAAAATTATATAAATTTAACTCATAGGTCTTGAGCCAAAACACAGCGACCTAGACATAGAGGAGGCTTCTAGTTCAGTCTTCCCCACTCTAGTGGTCTGCAGGTATTTTGGATTACAATTTTCACCAGCTCCAACCAGCATGCCAAGACTCAGGGATGATGGAGGTCACAGGATGAGAGCCTACAATGGAGAAGCAACTGGTCTCAGCTTGGGGGCTTTCCGCCCTACACTGTTATAGTGCTATTATTCCACTTTCAACATCCTGTAGAATTCTGGGATTTGCAGTTTAGGGAGGGGCATTTGGAATCCTCAGCCAGAGAGCTCTTTGGCCTCAAAAACAACAAACTCCAGAATTCCACAGGATGTTGAAAGTGGAATAATAGCACTATAAGAGTGTAGTGAGGAAAGGCCCCAAGCTGAGACCCGTTGCTTCTCCATAGCAGGGTTAGTACTTGAATTGAAGGCTGCCCATGAATACCAGGTGCTGTAGGCTGTATTTCAGAGGAAGGAACTGGAAAAACCACCTTTGAGTTTTCCTTGCCTGAGAAAACCCTACGAAATTCATGGGATCATCCTAAGTTACCAGGGGACTTGGAAGGCACATACACACACATACTAGTAAGGCCATTTGGATTTCACCAAGATTTTAATCTAAATTAGGCAGCTATACACATTGATTTAGAAATAAGCCCAACTTGATCTATTAATACTGTTAATCTGTTAATGCATTTTTAAAAATCTATTAATGTTAATATTTTTATCTTCCTGCTGTTTGAACCTTCTTTTATCATACAGTTTAATTTTAAACAATTTTCAGTTTCTTTTTTTCTACTATTATATTTCGATGTGTTTTATTAATTGTGTATCCCAATTTGAATTTATTGTTAAAAGCAGGCTCTAAAATTTAAAATAACTAAATATAAATTTTCTAGGTGTACTGTTAAAATTAGCAGGAACCCATAAAGCAGCATAGTTCTCTTTCATTGCCTTTTGTCTACTTTCCTGAAAAAATTGTAATACACATTTATATCTTATTCATTTTAAAGTTTATACTTTGTAAGGGGAGGATGTGTGTATGAGAGATTTGCCATTGCAGTCTTTAGATCATATATATTGGAATAGTCTCATCAAGGTCAGCTTTCAATATGACAAATTTGGTTATAAATGATTCACAAACTGGTATAGGTTTTCCCAGCTCCGATAACTTCCAAATATCACCTACTGAGGGCACCATTGCTCCAATAGAATCCAATTGAGGAGTCCGTGAAAAAGGAAACGGCATTTTAAAGTAACAGTTCTGTGTATCCAGATGGACACCTTGTTCTGCCTTTTGGACATGCAGTGGAGACACAGGGATACATATAATTTAATGGTTATTTCACTGACTAATGCTAGAATATAATGTGCACGAATGTATTTGCAAATGTGTATTAACCCCCTTTTGTTTATCACGTCATCTGAAAAATATCTGAACTGCGTGCAGTAAAGAAACTTCCACTCATGAGACATTTAAATGAGAAAATGAACATCCAGTAACAATTTCTTTTCTAAAAAAAAAACCCATTGAGAAGGGAAGATAAGAGGCACTTTCTTTAGGAGAGACAGTGTCGCTGAAGACAGTTAGTAGCTTAACCTCAAAAGAAATACAGATTTTATTGCCTGAGTTTCATTATCATTACCATAAATTTTCCCAAGTCTAACGTTTGGAACAAGATTTCTTTCTGAGCAGGATGGAAGGAAGAGGGCATCTGCAAATCTGCTCACAACCCAGCAGCTCTTGCACAGGAGCAAGACATTAAAACACACACAGATACACACACATTGAGGGTCACATTGTGATAATCACTCCAGCAGTTTGTCTTTCACTCTAAATCAGTGGTTCTCAACCTGGAGGTCGGGACCCCTTTGGGGGTCGAACGACCATTTCACAGGGGTCGCCACTCCTCAATCCTGCCCCCCTTTTAAAAGAAGGTGGTCTCACAGCCAATGGGAGCAGTGCTTCTGAGACCCCTGTGCTGGGAAGAGGGGAGAGGAGGCATGCTCGGGCATTTCCCCGTCTTTCCCTGCCTGGTGGGAAAGCACTGGAGGAGCCTGAGGTGGAGCCGGAGGTGCGGAGAGTGGGAGGAGAGAGCTGGAGCCTGAATGTTAAGGCAGAGGTGAGGACACCGAGAGGAGAGAGCTGGAGCTGGAGCGTTAAGGCGGAGGTGAGGGGAGGAGACCTGCAAACCCCAGGATTCCATAGGATGGTGAAAGTGGAATAATAGCGCTATAACAGTCTAGTGCAGAAATAGCCAGGATGACTTTCTCCTCTCGCTTTTGTTGTGCGTGGACCCTTGGCGCTTGCCACACGCACGTGTTGTGTTCTTCGCCCTGACTGTCTTGCATTCCTCGCTTTTTGTATGTCCAGCGTCCGCACTCCCTTTAAGGGAGGGAGGGAGGGAGGGAGTGAAACAAAACGCGCCTGCTTATGCCGCCGCCATCTTTCCTCTCTCCCTGTCCTTTCCTCCATGCACCTCGTGTAAAATGTGGGCTGTTTCGGCATTGCCTTTGGGAGTGACTGGTTTTTTGAACTGTGGAAACCCAACATTCAGAACTAGAACTACTGCCTTAATTCTGGCATTGATGGACGCTTTCTGTGCTTAAAAAAAGGAGGGAGGGTTACCAGTTTTTAGGCATTAGAAGTCTATCCAGAGCAGTGATTTAGGACAGTGTTTCCAATCTATTTGATGTTGGAAATAACTAACTAACTAACTAACAAATAAATAAATAAATAATAACGAAAATGATTTTATGGTTGGGGGTCACCACAACATGAGGAACTGTATTAAGGGGTCGCGGCATTAGGAAGGTTGAGAACCACTGCTCTAAATGGTACAAGGCTGAGATGAATGTATCTATTCCCCTAATTTTGATCCTCAAACTGAGAAAGGAAGCCTAGGTTTTCAGCAAAGTGAACCATGAAAAGAGAGATGCAACCCATGAATAATAATTGTCTAATTACTAGTACAGTCTTCCACTTATTTGACAGGTTAGGGACTGCAGCACTGTTGGAAAACAGAATTGGTTGAAAAGTGGAAACAGTGTACTGTACTGTAGGGAGCTTGAAGGACTTAATGGAAGCTCACTTGGGCCCAGCCACATGTATGCTGTTTGCAAAGCCTCTCAGCTGGCTTGACACCTTTTCCCTCCTCTTAGCTTGCTTTGCAAGCAGTGTGTGCATGTGAGCAGTTCCAAATGAACCTCCGTAGGCAAGAAAAACTCATGAAAAAGTAGAACCGCTGTTGAAATAGTGGACCTTGTCTTTAATTTGCAGGCATCAAATAAATCAAGTTGTCAGATAATGGGGCATCAAAAGGTGGAGGGCATCCTGTATTTGTTAGTTATCTGGGAGCCTTTCAGAGTGAAGGACATAGTAAAATATCAGTACATTGACTGAGATTCTACATCACAATCTGTGTTTTGTAATTTTATGACTCCATAGCTACTTGACAGAAAATGCAATGAAATTCTGACAGTGAATTTTGACGATGCACATCTGGGCACTGGCAAGGGTATTCTGATGTGCTCACATGCTTCTGATGTGCATTGAACACTCCTGATGAACACCAAGCATGTCTGATACATGTTAGACATTTCTGATGTGCACTGGGCATTTTTCAGGTTCACTGGGAACACGAGATGTGTATTCGGCACTTGTGAAATGCCTTAGGCACTCCTGTTGCACGCCTGTACTTCCTAGTACCCAGATGAGTACTGGGTGCATCGGTGCCCATGACACATCACATCTATGGCACATCAGTCACTCCACTACCATCGAACAATGGACACCCAGATGTTGTAACATCATGGGAGCACTTAGGTGAACGTGGATGATGCAAAACTATTCAGTTCTATTTCTTGCATTCATCAGTTCACTTACAAAGATGTAAACCCCATGCTGAATTCTAGAGCTGTTTAGCAACAGCAACAACAAAACATACTGGTTTTGTACTAAACATACTGCAGAATTCTTTTTAAAAAATCAACATACTGCAAAAATTAAGTGAGGAGAGAACAGTCAGGAGTGAAGGAGATTTTTGTGTGGAAGGATCATGACCTAGTTTGTCTGCTCAAAAAAAGTTCCTAGGAGCAGAATTCCTTAATTTTAATTGAATGCCGTTAGTGCCAGATGCTGGTCAGTGGATTTCTGGATTCTGCAAATTTGCAGTCTGTCTTCTGCTAGTCTGTCTTATCTGATATGAAAGGAAATAAAAGAAAAGAGAAAAAACAAGAACCATGGAGCATCTTAAAAATGAACAAATGATTAATGGCTATTTATTGGTACATGCCTGAGGAAGTAAGTGAGTGTTCTGTCTTCTTCTGTGTTGTGTTGTTCTTCTGTATTTTATCAGATATTGTAATCTGTGTTTTCAGGTATTTGTGATTTTATGTGTGTGTTTTTACGCTAAGTGCCCTGGAGTCCTGTGAGAAAGAGCAGGATATACATCAAATAAATAAATAAAACTGGGAAAACCTATAAAAAGGTATTGCAGTTCATCCTGCCAAATAGACTTTATTTCTATCCTGCATTTTAAAGCCTGTTCTTTCTCATCTTTTCCATCTTCTCATTGTTCCTAGTTCACTGCTAAGCAAGCAGCAGGCTGCTTCTAAAAATACTCCAGAAGATCAGTGAGGGTCAGATGAAAGGCAAGGTTCCTTTCGGGCACCAGGACCTGGGAATGGCAAGTCTTTGTTTGATATTGCTTCTGCATAGTCTAAACAGGCAGTGGGTATGTTTAAAAGTACATTGCACAAGCCAAAATCCAGAGAGGTCTTAGATCTTGGACTACTGAAATGGAAATGATCTCTTCTCTAATTTTCATTCTTTATTTGCAGTGTTTGTTGGATGTGTGAGAGAGGAAAATGGGGAGGGATGTTCCATACCCTCCAATATTTCACTGATGAAAGCCAGACCATGTGTGGCCAAGCAAAATCTAAGTATAGTCAAGAAGGCAAATATTATTAATAAGGAAGAACACACATGCTAGGAGGGGCTGCAGTAGTTGGCTTTTGTCTGAACCTACTGGTAAGGGCAAGATTTCACTCCCCCACTCCTTTCCTCCTTGTTGTGTTAACTGAGTGCAAACTATTTTTGGAACTCTGTTTGCAGCAAGGGAAGTAAGTCAGGATGAAGGGGAAAGTGGGAGAAGGAGAGTGAAACTAGGGCATTTTGAAAGCAGCCGATAAAGTAGAACAACAAAGGATTAGTCAGTACTGTCCTTGCCAAACTAGGACAGTTGGAGGGCATGGAGTTCAAAACTTGCATTTCAAGCTATTCATTGCAGTTGTTTGCTGGCAGTCTGACTTGGCAAGACAGTTGAAGAACTACTGGAATATGTTTGCACTAATGCCCTTTAGTTACATTATTGTTCATTTTTATTTCCCTGATTTCCTCATGGTGTTATTGGCTAACACACACACACGTACTTCATTTAAGCCCACAAAGCATAGTTTAGGGATGGGGCATCATTTTACTATTGCCATTGTTGGGAATTAGAAATCTTGGTCAATCTAGTAGAAATCACCCAGACTTCTGCTGGTAGACCATACTCTAATTTCTGCCAACTCCTGGCTTGCAATAATAGTAGTAAAAACTAAAATAGGGTTATGAACTCTAAGAAATACAAAAAATTGAATGCAGCATAAAAAGTTAAGCAACCTCTACAAGCAATAAAAAAATAAAACTATCTTCATCTAATTCCAGGAGGAGCACAAGGAAGGAACCAGTTGAGTGTCTGTGGAGAAAGATTTCCCCGACCACAGTGCCAACAGTGAAAAGATCATCTCTTCAATAGCCAGGAGGAATTATTTTTGAGGATTTTCTTCATATGAAGAAACATTTTCTTACTGGGATTTGTCAGCTGTCCTTTGCACTTTGTTGTTGTTGCTGTTATTTGTTGTCAAGTTGACTTTGACCATTTCTGCATTACATTGTTACAGTGCTATTATTCCACTTTTAACATCCTGTGGAGTTCTAGTGTTTGTAGTTTACTGAGGCCCAAGAGCTCTCTGGCTGAGAATTCTAAAAGCCTCTCCCTAAACTGCAAACCCCAGGATTCCATAGGAGGTTGAAAGTGGAATAATAGCACTATAACAGTCTAGTGTGCAAATGACCTTAGTTAAGTACACTTAGCTAAGCAGCTGATGGAGAATACTGGTAAAGTCTTTACTCTGACAAGCTGGTATTTATAATTAAGGATAGTGAGACAGTCCCCTTCTTCATCTGAATGTTGTAAGTGAACATTGCTTTCTGTGGCAGATCATGGAGCTTTACCCAGCCACCTCATATCTGCAGACTTCCGTCCCCAAACAGTATAATTTGGCACTTACATGGGATATGAATAGACCATGTTGGCAGGGCTTCAAGTTACAAAACAGGTTTTAAAACAGGAATTGAAAAACACTTTTTCCCTTAGGGTCTCTCTAGGACTGAACTGTGTATTTAAAATGTCAGCCACTCGAACTGAGCTGATACATCCTATAACTGATAGTTGTCTTTTGGTTCTGCTTTAATAAGAGAATTCAGAGAATTGACTTTTTCTGGGGTGTCTGAAATGTGGAGGTCAGCTTGTAATGAACCTTTTCTTCCTGCTCTGAACGTAAACTGAAATAAGCTGAGATCAAAGAGAGAAAGAGGGAGAAGGAGATAGAAACTTGAATATTTGAAAAGCAGCTGGAAAAGTGAGATTGACAGAGGCTTAATTGGGACTCTCCTTGTCAAATAGGGACACTTGAGGGTATGTTCTGTTACCTCAGTAGCTAGACCAGCACCATGAAATGGAAGCCAACTGCACTGGGAGTTGAATCTTTCTTCAAGCAAGAGTGGTGGGACCGGCCACTTAACTCTGCCTAATGGTAGGGCCAGCCCGGCCAGTGCCCCACAAAGACAAAATATGCTGTCCGACAGCAAGCCCTGGATTAGAGCCCTACATATTCAGAACTCTTTTTAAAAAACAACAACAACAATGCATACAATTGCCTCTGAAACACCATAAAGAAAATGGAAGCTAAAATGGACTGGTTGCCAGCGTAATTTTCTTTTCAGTTGCCTATCATGCCCCAGGTGATTATGGTTTACTAAGCCTTCACTTTTTTCACACATGAATAAATTGGAGGAAGCAAACCATTTCCTGTACTGTTAACCTATTTCCTTCACTCACTGTAATTTCATCTCAACTCTTTCTTCTGGTGGTGAAATATAAGAATGTAGAAATGATTTCTTTATGCACATCAAAGTGTTGAGTTGCAAGAATCTTGAACAACTTCATATAGCCCAGATAAAAAGGTTCTGATATTTTAAGGAGAATATTTTTTGAGCTGACATCAGGAACCAAAGGCCACATTTGAGGGGCAGGGGTGCAGTATACTATATTGCTTCCTCACCACAGAAAATCCTTTAAGGAGGAAAGATGGAAGAGCTCCCAAGTTATTTTGACTGATAATGATGTTTGAAGGCACCTGGATTCTTCTATTTGAATATCCATAACATGCAGATGTGAGATGCTGACTTCTTGCACTGAATCCATCTCTATTTTGGGTTGAATTTGGAAAAGGAACAGTACCATTCTGGACTTGATCTCCGGGGTCCTGAGAGCTGTGGTCCAAATAAGCAGCACTAGTTTTACCATAGAAGATGGAGACAAACCAGGCAGGATGGACCTGTTTTTAAGTTTATGATGGCAAGGTTCAACATTGGCAGGCAAGTAGTTACTAAGTTTTACTGTTTACAGGTATGTTTTCAATCAGAATGCAATACAGTGCAAACACAATACAAAGCACAATAGAATTAAAGCACAATGCAATGCATTAAAACAATTGTCAGCTGGAATCCTGTTGGGATTTTACATCTTCTTAAATGGGCGTTCATCTGTGGGAATCAGAATTGGGCAATTCCATAACATCCAAATCCAGTAGAGAGCTGCTGTTATGTTACTATGTAACAGAACCTGCAATGGAACCAATGTGCAATGGGATGTATATTGCATCAGTCTCAATGCAAATCAAGCACTCTTGTTGGTGTCCTATTATGCATCTTTGCAATTCAGTAAAGAGGTTTCTTAGCAGCTCTGCTCTGTAGCTAGGTATACATAAAGTTATGTAATGTAATGGTCATATAGGATTCTGGTGGTGGTGGTCATCAGCAGCAGCTGCAGCAGCAGATGGTGGTAACCATCTGAGTACCCTGAAAGCAACAGTAAAATAATGCTTATTTAATACCCTTCTGACTGATCATTCTTGAGGCTGTTCAACTGCATAGGAGTCCTGATGGTCCAATCTTACCTGATCATTTAGGGGAGGGGTTCAGCCCCCCCCATTTTGGGGTCCCCTGAGATGAAGGGACTCAATGCCGTTCCCTCAACTTCAGCAGATGTCACAGAACACAGATGCACAATGTGCTTATGGACTTCTGTTAAGTGAAACAGATAGCCTCACACCTGAACCTCCTCCCCCAGTTAAGTTCATTCTGAAAGAAGCAACAGCTGCCTCTGGAATGATTAAGGCAGCAGCGACAGCAGTGGGGGGAGTGTATTTGCATACACTTGCTTAGTTTATTTTAGTAATTGCACACCATAATGTTAACATCAGTGGGCTTGTTGCAACTGCCATTCAAATGATAGGGAAATTGCTACTTTATCCAAAAGTTCCTCTTAAATAACAATAGAGACAGATTAGCAAATGGTTCAGCTCCGTTTGTCTTCTGCTCACTTTTTGTCCTTCCCCCGACACCTTTTTTTGCAATAGACTTTAATGGTATATGAACAACGCACATGTGTACTCAATATCTTTCTTTTCCAACTGTTTCCTTCTCCCATTTTAAAAGGTTTTTTGTGCAAACTGAAGTTGCAACCCCCTGATCCTTAACACTCCAGCTATGCTTGTGATACCTATTCAGGCTAGGTAATGTTTGGAATATAATTTCCATCGATCACTGAACACTTGGGACAGAAAAAAGTGAACTTGCAAAGGTCCTCTCTCTGGCACCTTGCAAAAATTAAAAAGAGCCACAAAATCAGTGGGATTATTTAATTTTATTTACTGTGTTCGGTTTCTGTTTCACCTTTTTACAGGGCAGGTAACCAATACTATGTTATTTGTCTTAAGCCATTAATGTAAGTGGCAGTTCATACAGGAAATTGTCTAAGTCTTTCCCAAAGGAGCTTCCAATATAAAATTCAACATAAAGGAGAATGAAGAAAAAAATCATTTGTATGATTTTTTTCCAAACAACAACAACAACTGGTGCCTGCTTAAATTTGGCCACGGACTGTCAGAAAGTAATCCAGAAAATATGTGTTCAGTCTCAAAGCTTGACTATAAGGGAACGGAGTACTAAATGGTAACTATTTAGTACTAATATGTTTGTTTGTTTGACTTATTTGTTCAGAATCAATGTAGTGCAGGAGTCTGAGTATTTGACTAAGAGTCCAAGATTCAAATCTTGGAAAAATCCAACTCAGTCATAGAATTCATATCTTATGCATATAAATCAGCAAAAGTACTTTGTGCTAACCCGTCCTGTTTGTGGGGAATGTACAATAAGTTACCCTATATGCTCTCCTTTCACATATTCTTGTTATTAATTGCAGTCAAGTTGACTTTGACTCATGATGACCCTGTGAAAGCCTACTGTGTGACCTTGTGTTCATCACACACACTTGGCCTCAGAAAGCCTCATGATAGGTTGGCCTTAGGGTCAGCGTGAATTGGAAACAGTTTGAAGGCACACAACAGCAACAACTAGAGGAGAAACTTCCAAGACACCCCCTTAGCAACAGCCTTGCTTAGGTCTTGGAAGCTCAGAGATGTTTGGCTTTTAACCACCTTCTATGGAGGTAGGACAAGGGATGGCTAGATCCTCTTGGAATTCCAGAACAGAATACATGCATACCTGAGTTATCAAAGCCTCTGGTAGCAGAAATCCTTTTTAAAAAGGCTGTTTATCTCCACCCAGCACCCCCTTTTCTTCTGCATCTGCTGTCTAGCTGGAGGCTTGGAGGCTTTTAAGCAATGTTAGCGTTGGAAGGATGGTGAAGCAGGGTTGGAGAAACACCAGCTTGTAGTGCCGGCTTGCAGCAGTGTGTCTACAATAACCAATGCAATACAGCTGGAGCTGGGAAAGAGTAAGATTCTACTAGCCCATTTTACTGTAGCTGTGTGTGCCTGCAGGCAAGGTAAACAGCAGCTGCCTCCAGAATCCTTTACTGAGCATGGATGTACCACAAAATAGAAGGGGGACGAGGAGGTACGTCTACCAATCCAACTGTTGCCAGATTGTCCAAAAAATGTAGATCTATACATTTGGCCCACAGAATGGAGACCGTAACAATAGTGCAGGCTGGTGAAATATAAAGGCATCCCTAGATGCAACCTGGAGTAAAACTTCAGGCAGTCTCTAGAAGGTTCAAATGTTTTTGTTCGCTTATGCAAGACTTACCTAAGCATGTTGTGCACATTGTTAGTTTTACATAAAAAGTTTGCTGAAACATGCTGGATTGCTCTTCCTTTTTGTGACATAGGAACCTTTCCCTTTTGTTTCCATGTTATTTCTGCTTCTGGTACCAAACTTTCTGTAAAAGAAGTGATGCCCAGGAACACATCTTCTTTGTTAACTGAGATGTACTCATACTGTGTTCTGGGACAGAAAAAACAAAATAATCCATTGGGTCCCTTACACCTCTGTGATTCCGTAACACCAATTGGGTGGGGGTTCCCTGCAAAGCCACCTGCATTAATAATAATAATTTCCAAGAAATAATGGTTCATTACAGGATTATTAGTTCACAGCCTTGAGCAGATGAGAAATCATTTTTCACCAGCTCACTGAGCTAATTATTCCTTGATTTCTAGATGTATAATTTAACATATGATTCACGTTTGATCGTGATCTTCAAAGCTTTATTTTCTCAAGGCATTTGTTTTTCCAGAAAGAATCTGTTTAAAAACCTGTCCCATCCAAGGATGGTTTTGCATGCAACACACATCACATTTCACCTGGACAATTTGCTAGAGAAGATTGAAAAGGTGCTAGTGTGGGAAGGTGGAGAATAGCAAACACTTAAAGTAATTCTTCAGCCTGTAATTCCCTTCTGAGATGTGCTAAGAGGATGGGAGTGAACAACCTTCCAGATACAATTGAACTGCAGCTCACATCAGCCCTACTTTTGCCATCTGCAACTTACTGGATTTGTAGGAGAGATATTAAAATATTTGCTGGAATCCTAGATCACCTACTCAGTTAGAGATGTAACTAACTAACAGCCTTCCCAGTCTACCTTAAAAGCCAGTTGCCAGATCAGTCAAAGGAGATCCATTCAGCTGACAACTGGGGTAGAAGGACATTTCCATGCCTTTCCCAATGGTGAGCAAGGTTGCAACAAGGACTCATGACAGGGGCCCTGCTTCTGATTGTCCTCCTTGCACCATCACCAGCTGAATGGACCTCTTTTGCTTGATCTGACAGCTGGCTCTTAAGGTGGACTGGGGCCTACGGGCTTAGAAGGTAGGCTGTGATTACATACGATTAGTGAATACAGAGGAGTTATGGATCAGTAACTCAAGGTTACAGATCTGCAATTGCAATACCGAACACCATCCATTAGCTTTATCACAGGATATCTAAAGTCTGAAGTAACCTTCTTTGGAACAGGAGCGTAACTCCCCTTTAGGTTGTTGTATTTTGGATGGTTAATGCGCAGAGGCAAGAAACACAACAGGACTACACTAGTGGTCACTGGTGGCTGCCATATAAGTAGGGCAATGAATCTATTCTGAGTTTTAATCTGAAGGTACTATCCAAGGTGCTGAACCTGTTTTGGGACTAGCATTCAACACCTTGGATAGCTATTTTAATGTTCAGGATAAAATCCAAAATAGATTCATATCAGGTAGATAAACACACACACATCCAGACATGGGAGTCATCAGCTGTCATTGAACTACATGTATCTTTTTTTTTTTAATATTTTTATTAAACAACATCTATTAATTCACAATGCACCTTTGAATTATCAAATTTACAATATAAAAACAAGCTTACATATCGTGTATTTCATATAATCTGTACAATTCTCATATAACTTCCTCTCACCTCTCAATAGAACTTCTATTTTTCTAACCTATCGTGATCTCAATAACCATATGTACTCCAATGTAGACCAGCTTCTTTCAACTACATATATATAATACAAATATATGTATATGTATATGTATATATACAAATATGTATATAAAATACAAATCCAATTCAAATCAAATCAGCATACACTTGTTCCACAATTCTTCCCCTATTCATTCTCTATATCCAATTTTCCTTTTATCACTGTCTTAATTGATCTCAGATTCTCCAATTTTTTTATCTGTTTTTTATCTTGCAGATTAAGTGTAAGATCTTCTAAAATGATAAATTCTAAAACTTTTTGTAACCATTCTTGTATATCCGGTATTTCCTCTTTTTTCCAGTATCTTGCATACACAATCCTGGCTGCTGAGACCATATACAGAATTATATATTCATATCTAGAGTATTTCTTATCAATCTGGTGCAGCATGTTCAAGAGATATATTTCAGGTGTCATAGGCATCTCTATTTTCAAGATTTCTATCAATAGTCTGTGAATGTTTCTCCAGTAAACTTTTGCTTTTAGACATTTCCACCACATATGATAGAAAGTTCCAGTATCTCGCGAACATTTGAACTACATGTATCTTAAGAGGGTTCTCCTTGGCACCAATCCAGATGACCATGTGTTGACTGGTTAATTCAACAGTGATTGCATATTTTTAGATGTGGATTAGAGATCATTGTGGTTGTATGATGGAGTCATGTCGTTGGAGCTGGACTGGGAAAACTCATGATCAAATCCCTACCTGTTGAATTAATCACTATCTCTCAGCCTTACCTCAAGATAATGTGAAGATAATATCAGGGAAGGTACAAACCTTGACCTCCTCAGAGGAAAAATGGGACATAAAGAAATAAATGCAGTTAACTGGTAAGTGTGTGGATATGGTTTGACTTAAGAACAGTTAGAGAGGGGCAGGGAAATTATTATTAAAGGAACGGAGATAAGTGCCCGCTTTGGCACATTTTTACAGCTATTTACTGATTGTTGTTCAGGAGCACAATTACAGCTGTGAACAGCTGAATGTACTTGTGTGTGTGTGCCTTCAAGTCACCTGTCAACTTATAGCATTCCCATGAATTTCATAGGATTCTCTTGGACAAAGAATACTCAGAGGTGATTTTGCTAGTCCCATCCTCTGAAAGATAGCCTACACCACCTGGTACTCATTGGTGGTCACCTATCCAACTATTAATCAGAGCTGATCCTGCTTAGCTTTCAAGAACATACAGGATCTGGCATTGGTGTTATCGTTGTTGTTGTGTGCCTTAAAGTGGTTTCCAACTTATGGTGATCCTAAGGTAAACTTATCATGAGGTTCTATGTGATGCATCCAAGATGTCCATGGCCAAGCAGAGAACTGAACACTGGTCTTCAGGATCAAACTACTACAACACAGTGGCTCTCATCTGCAATGTACAATGGCCAAAAAACTGAACAAACATGGGTAAGGAGCATGACACCAATGGGATTCTGGCCATAGTACCCCAAAGTAACATTTTTACTTTGAGGTTTTTCCAGTTTTTTGATTTGGGCTACTTATAGGAACAAGAGTTGCTGAGCACACATGAAGATCGGATCTGATCCCTTGTAAGAACTGTAGTTCTGATATCAAAGGAGGATCAGGAGATTGATGATTCGGCCACCCCCGCCTCAGCTCTTTTAATTCCAGACAGCTGGTTGTTGAGACAGCTAATAAAAACATAAATGTGCTTAGTGGTTGGGAGCTCTGCTAGTGTCCAGTTTCAAGAAGATTAATATCCTTATTCTGCTCTCAGCTTCAACAGGCAAGCAAAGGATAATCCTCTTTGCTGGAATACACTGATGGTCTCGCCGCGATCTGCTAATAGGATCGGCAAAAGTGCTTGAGCTTAGCGTGGAAAACAAAACAAAACAAAATAGGAGACGATAATCTTGTTTGTTCAACCAACTATGAACTGGGATCATCTCAAATCATGAGATGCTCATTGGAGATGCTCTAAACCAGGAACAGAAACCCATTTTCTGCCCATGGGAACCTCCAGGGACCAAAGAGACAGTCCAAAATGCCCCTGACAAAAGAAAGCACCAGAAGTCCATTTGAAGAACAGGCTGAGCGCCCACCTCAACTGTACACTCATGGAATTATGTGATAATTGTGCATTGGTGAATTGCAACACTGCACAATCAAATCTGTGAATAAATTTGAAAGGTGTTATTGTAATGCTGATATATTTCTGACATGCACAATTCAATGTTAAAGCAAGTGTTGCCTAGGCCATGCCATTATGTGTGGAGGTACACACATGCTTGTAGAGCCATTGCATTTGCAGATATGTATGCTGCTGCAGCTGCTTATGAATGTGCATGAGACACACATTTGTTTGTTTTCTTGCTTGCTTGCTTGCTTGCTTGCTTATAGAATTTATATCCCACCTTTCTCTCAAATGGGATCCGAGGCAGCTTGGATACCATTTGGTCATGCAGTTTTAGTTGTACATTTGGCTATACAATCGGATGTTTGTTCCATTGCACAATGTTGTCATTGAATGCAAAGGTTGCGTAGCATAATCTATGCATAACTCTATATTTAGAAATATAAACTAAGCAGCCCCTGTGTGAGATCTTGATCAGTGTCTTATTTCTTAAAATTTAAGGTCCCCCAAATATCCTAGTTGTTTTAGCTCTAGTTAAAAGATCAATTGATATCTATGTCTGGGAAGAGGATCTGCCAGCCAGGGACCCTAGAGAGTTTTTGCCAGAATCCATTTTGGGTTTTAGTCCAAACTGTACAGGAACCACTGAGGGTGCTGAAATCTACCCCCCCCCAAAATAGGTTGGGTACCTTGGATAGCTCTTTTAGAGTTCGGACAAAACCAAATGTGGATTTTATCCTTTGCTGCCCCAGAGGCTGAGCCAAGTCTAATGCTTTTAAGTTAAAGGAGGAAAGGTTTTAGAAGGAATTTCCTGACCGTAAGAGTGGAATGGCGATGGAACTGATTACTTAGGTATGTGGTGTGGTCTATTTTTTTTATTTTTTATTTTTTATTTTTTTTGATGTCTCCAGAAAAAGGCTGGACAACTATTTGCTGGGGATGCTCTAACTGGAGTTGCTGCATTGAGCAAGGGGTTGGACTCAGTGGCCTATGAGGCCCCTTTCAACTTTATGGTTCTATGATTTATAGTCCTACTAATATGAAAGCCTCCATCCACCACTGAATGGATGGATGGATAGACAGACACATAGACTATAGCCTAAATCCAGTTGAGGGTCCCAACTAGAAGAGATTTGTTGACTCAATGGGAATTTGGTAGGTTAACACTTATGCCTGTTCCATTGATTCAGTGGTTCTATTCTAGCTGGGACTAGCAATTGAATAATTTTACCAACAAATCTCTTTGGAATATATGATTTATGTGCAAAGGAGCCAACGCAGGTTAAAAACTTTGTCATCCATATAAACAAACCAACAAGATTATGCAGAGTTGCTTAGGAGTAAACTTCACTCAAGATCATGTTTCTCACTTCTGACTTCACTGGTTTAACCTGCAAAACACTCTGCTTTAACAAAAGACTTTCATGCAATTGAAGTGCAAACAATCTTGCAAAGAAGCAATGCCATTTAAACTTCTATCATGATGAAGAAATCCTGAGGGAAAAAATGGAACCAGCCTCTGCTTGATTATTTTCCTCATTCTCTGTTGTAAATCTCAGGGGTGGGGATTTCCAGATGCTGTTGGACTACTGTTCATATCAGCAATGATCAGCATAATGTTTCATTCCCAACAACCTCTGATTTGACAAACATTCTTCATCCTTCATCCATCTTAATCCACCACAAATAATAGTAAAACTTGAAAGCATCATTATCATCTGATTCACTTACCAGATCCAGAAGGAGGCTTGAACTAAACTGGCACTCTGACATATGACACCATTATCTCTGCTCTAAAAATAAGTCTAGGAGCTGCATTTGCTGCTCCCCATTGCATCACTGGCAGCTTCTGTACTTTCTAAAGGTAAAACACATGCAGGAGAACATCCTGTCTGCCAACTATTTATGGACTACTCTTCCCATCGGTCTCTTCCACTGATCATGTTAGCAAGGGCTGATGGGAACTGGAGTCCAACAATACCTGGAATGCCATGGGTACCTCAGTAATGGTGGAAGAAAGTGACAAGGGAGAAAAGGCAGAGGGTCCTTTCCACAGTGCTCAGAAGGTGGTGGGGGAGGTTGGGGGTTTTTTTTGTTTTTTTGTTTTTTTGAGGAATACAAATCCCAGAAATCTCCCCACCCACATCAAAGAATTCTGGGACCTGTAGTTTAAAAGTAACTTTTAGACCCCTACATTTAACTGAGCAAAGTTTGAGCAGGGAGGGTAATAGACTGGGGATTTATTAAGAAATAAAGGCCTGAATCCTGAGGGTCCTAACTAGAACAGGTTCACTGAATCAGCATTATTTGTCTAGATGCTGACTCACCATTCAGCCACCAAGTCTATGAAATTACTCTAGATGCAACTAACCAATAGGATTCAGGTCAGAAAGAGAAGATAAGGTGGGACAATAAAGCCATGGAGTGTGTTAAGACAAAGAATTTGCATTGGAGACAGGAAGGCAAGAGAATGAAGGATTTCAGGAGGTGGATCACACGGTCTGAAGACAGAGGTTTTGTTTTAAGAACCTCAGCAATCCCGTGCTGTTAAATTTACAAGGCAGAATTACAGGGAAAGGCAATGTCTTATCCACCCTAAGCAGGGAAATAAATTTAAGACTTGTCATGTTTCCATCTCAGATGCTTTTTATGGTTAGCACCAGGTCTCACAGCTGACACACACTCAACAGATTAACATCTAATAACTATGCCCAAGCCAGAGTTTTACCTTGTGATCGCTAAGCTGTCATCGTTTATAAGAGCAGGTTTATGGAGTTTGGCAAGCTGGCAACACCAGCTGTTCAGTAAGCCCTCCACCCACATTTCTTTTTCATTCTTCATAACTCAGACATTTCAGAGGCATTCTTCACCATGGAGACCCCGACAAATACAGAGCACATATATATATAAATACTGGTGATTCATGCTTGCCCAGCTTAATGATTTTATTAATGAATGTTGCACATGATGAATTTGGCGTGTTTGCTTTAATATCCTGAAGGCCAAGGGTAATTGCAATAGTAATACTTGAGTGGTTGTCAGTGGTGGCCATGTCCTAGATTTGGAAATGGAATTTTAAAAAGAAAGAAGAAGAAAGGAAGAAAAAGAAAGCAAGAAAGAAAGAAAGAAAGAAAGAAAGAAAGAAAGAAAGAAAGAAAGAAAGAAAGAAAGAAAACAGGCAGAGGGGGGTAGCAACTCTGCCTTCCCTCAGGTAGACAACAGCACCTTGGTGATGCTCAAGTGCAGTTCCCTGCCCCAGGCACTGACTGACCACCACAGTGCACCAAGGCACCACCCAGAGACTAAAAGGAACGCAAGGAAGAAATCACAACCTTTGCTCTCCAATATCTTCAAGAATGCTCCTCCCCAGCACAAAACTGCTCCTGGACATACCTGCTCGGTCAATCAGAACTCTATGAGCATCCAGGGTGAACATGTTGGAACCATGATTTCATCACTGTGAGTCAATGACACAGTTTTGGCCTCTCACCACAACTCTCTGATCAGGCAAAGCTGTAACTGAAAAGGAGAAAATCAATAGCCAAAAGAACATAAGAAATATCAGGAGCAACAGGGCCTTCTTGGTGCCTTCCCCCAGGGTGTGGAATTCTCTCTCATGTTAGGCTAAGCTGTACCCCTCTCTACTTTCCTTTGCTGCCAGACAAAGATCTTTTTATTTAAATGGTTATTTGATGATTAACCAGCCATGCAAAAGGGCTTCTGATAGGAGGGGTTGCTGCATTTTAATCATTATTTAATCTTTTAAATAATGTTAAACTGCTTCAAACTATGGGTGTTTTAGCTGATGATTAATTAATTAATTAATGTGATTTTGTTATCAGGTTTTTAGTTCACCTTCTTCTAACCTTTTTGTAAGCCAGCTTGGGGCGCTTGTTGGGACAAAGGCAGGATGTACATTAACTATTGTTGCTGCTGCTGCTGCTGCTATAGTTATTTATAGGGATAGGACAAATCCAGAATTTTCCGAATTTTTTGAATCCGAATCCCTGGAAGGTTCTGGGAATCCACAAATCTCGAATCTTTCGAATCCTTTTTTTAAAAAGGGTTGAAAAAGTGATCATCCACTTTGCATGTCCCTGCAGGCCCCTCCAAAGCGCCCACACCGGCAGCAGTGGTGGGGGTACAGAGAAGGGGCAATGGCCCTCTTTTTACACCTCTACTGAACCCAATCTAGGGTGCTCATGCGAGTGCAGGGCCTGGGACTTGCAAGAAAGTGGCCATGGCCAGTTATACTCACCCGTGCGGGCCTGATCCTGGATGCTCGTGCAAGCATAGGCCCCAGGGCTTTCAGGAAAGCGGTCGTGGCCAGTCCTACTCACCCCTGTGGGCCCGATCCCAGGCGCTCCCTCGAGCTCAGGCCCTGAGGCTTGCAGAAAAGCAGCCATGGCTGTGCCTACCTGCCCCTGTGGACCTGATCCTGGCCCTGGGGCTTTCAGGAAAGTGGCCATGGCCAATCCTACTTGCCCCTGTGGGCCTGATCCTGGGCACTCACGTGAGTGCAGGCTCTGGTGTGCCCTGCACACTGCTTCTGGCGGAGGGCTGGAATGTGAGCGGGGAAGGGGGGCAGTGGGCACTTCCGGATTCGAAAGATTCTGTTTGCCTATTTTGCCCTGGGGATTCGGATCCACGAATCTCGAATCCTTGCCAAGGATTCGGGGATTCAGTTGGCCCATCCCTAGTTATTTATATCCCACCTTTTCCCCAGTTTGGGACTCAAGGCAGCTTTGTTGTTATTGTGTGCTGTCGAGTCATTTCCCACTGATGGCAACCCTAAGGCAAACCTATCATGGGGTTTTCTGAGGCTGAGAGTGTATGATGTGCCCAGGGTCCCCCAGTGAGTTTCCATGATTAAGCAGGGAACCGAACCCTGGTCTCAAGGGTCACTTACAACAGTTAAACATAGTGGGAAATTAATAGCATATAAAAGTTTAAAAAGCAGTAAAACCATCATAAAATTGAAACCAGTTTAAACAAATTAAAACATCATCAACAATGAATGAAAGTCCAATGCATTATAAAACCCTCTTTTCCTTGAAAAATCAAAGGACTGACAGAATTTTAAAAATTTTAAAAATTGCTTTACCTGCTTGTGGAAGAAAGTAAAGAGGGTAGCAATCTGGCTTCTCTGGGAAGAGAGTTCCAGAGCCTGGGAGCAGCCACAGAGAAGTATTCTGTATTCTGAATTCTGAATAAAAGAAGTATTCTGTATTCTCATCAAAAGTACCAGTGAAGGCAGGAGGACAGAATGAGCAGCCTCCTCAAAACATGAGCAGGTTTCTACTCGAGTGAATTTAAACAAACAAATAAATAATAAAATCATAATAAACGACATTGTTAATGGGATAAGAATTCACCTATAATTTATTTTATGAGGATGAAGGGGCTCCATTTCACAACTGCAAAAATAAAGAATCAATCTGATGACAACAGAGTTTATAATCTAGCTGGAAAAGTCCCCAGAGTTCCATGTCTCTTAATTCCTCAATTGTTTTCTTGCATTTTAACATATTCCTCATAACCACAGAGGTACAGAAAATAAGCAGAGCCAGTGTGACATAATGGTCTGAGCATTGGACGACAACCCTGGAGACTAGGGCTATTTCCACACTACACTGTTATAGTGCTATTATTCCACTTTCAACATCCTGTGGAATCCTGAGTTTTGCAGTTTAGGGAGGAGTATTTAGAATTCTCAGACAGAGAGCAGTTTGGCCTCAGCAAACGAAAAACCCCAGAATTCCACAACATGTTGAAAATGGAATAATAGCACTATAACGTGGCTGGATAGGAGTATGTGTGAAAGGGATCTAGGAGTCTTAATAGACCACAAGCTGAACATGAGTCAGCAGTGTGATGCGGCAGCCGAGAAAGCCAATACAATTCTCAGCTGCATCAATAGGAGTATGGTGTCTAGATCGAGGGAGGTACTGGTACCACTCTACTCTGCTTTGGTTAGACCTCATCTTGAATACTGTGTCCAGTTCTGGGCAACCCAATTCAAGAAGGACATGGTCAAGCTGGAGCAAGTCCAGAGGAGGGTGACCAAAATGGTGAGGGGCCTGGAAGCCATGCCCTATGAGGATAGACTTAGAGAGCTGGGTATGTTTAGTCTGCAGAAGAGAAGGTTAAGAGGGGACATGATAGCCATGTTTAAATATCTGAAGGGATGCCATGTAGAGGAGGGAGAGGGCTTGTTCACCGCTGCTCCAGAGACCAGGACAAGGAGCAATGGATTCAAGCTGCAGGAAAGGAGATTCCACCTGAACCTCAGGAAGAACTTCCTGATACTCAGGGCTGTCCGGCAGTGGAATCTGCTGCCTCAGAGTGTAGTGGAGTCTCCTTCCTTGGAGGTTTTTAAGCAGAGGCTGGATGGCCATCTGTCGGAGTGCTTTGAGGGTGTTCCTGCATGGCAGGGGGTTGGACTGGATGGTCCGTGTGGTCTCTTCCAACTCTACATTTCTATGATTCTATGATTCTATGATAACAGTGTAGTGCGGAAATAGCCTAGGGTTGATTCCCTACTGGCTGTGGAAACTCACTGGGTGACCCAGGGCACATCACACATTTTCAACACCAGAAAATCCCATGACAGGTTCACCTTAGGGTACCCATAAGTCAGAAATGACTTGAAGGCACACAACAACAACAAACACAAAATAATAGAGACAGTGTTGCACAGTGGCTTGAGCATCAGGCTAGGACTTGGAGACCAAGGTTTGATTTGGCCCCATATTTAGCTCTGGAAAAATACTGAGAAGGTCACCTTCCTTTAGCCTTAGAGGAAGACAATGGCAAACCAACTCTGAATAAAATCTTGCCAAGAAAGCTTTATGAAAGGGAAGTCATAAGCTGAAGTCAACTTGAAGGTATGTAACAACAAAAATAGCAATTTTCCCCCCTAAAATATGTGCATACATCTTGCCATTTCTCATTCTCTTTCTTTCTGGAAAGTACAAATGAAATAGACCAGCAGTTCTTAACCTTTTCTTTACCATGGAGCCCCTTGAAATATCATTTGTTGCCATGGGCCACCAAGACTTAAGATTTAAAACGCTAACATGCATCAAATATTTATTTAAAGTAGCTCATCAGGGGTCTTCAGAGTTGGAGAGAAGGGAGAAATAAGTAAATGCATGCACTTCTATTATATTTTTCCCCGGGGGTCCATGGACCCAGAGATTAAGAACTGCTGAAATAGACAACTGGGCTCTGAATCAGTTGGGGCAAATATGTCGGGAGGTGGCAGTATTTGTTGCTTTGTTTCCTGATTGTTTGTTTTGCTTTGTTTCAGATTCAGCTGACCTTTTGCCAATCACATGATACAGTTCTCTGCAGTTTCTTGTTTCTGACCGAATTATGAATTTTTCTTTTAAAACAATAGTCATTACACACATTGTGATGATTGAAGAGAGTGCATCCAGTAGCTTATTCACCTCCCCATTTTTAGGATGCTTCTGCTTTCTTTCATATAACCTCCCCCTTCAAATGCTTCCTTTGAACAATTTTAATTTTAGACATTATCTCTGCAGCCTTAGCATTAAACCAGTTGGCTTCAGTTGACACTGAAAGATTGTCCACCCATCCACCCACCCAGTAGTCAGACTGAGAATTCAAGGGAAGCTTCCAATGATGTCTGCTTTCTTCTTCCCTTTCCTAACCTTTTAATGGCCATTTCCACACTAGACTGTTATAGAGCTATTATTCCACTTGCAACATCCTATGGAATCCTGGGGTTTGCAGTTTTGGGAGGGAAACTGCAAACCCCAGAATTCCATAGGATGTTGCAAGTGGAATAATAGCGCTATAACAGTCTAGTGTGGAAATGGCCAATGTTTTAATTTTTTAGAATAATTCTAGATCCTTTGCACTAATGAGGAAGGCTAATGTGGTTGGAAAGATCAAGTACTTTGGAAAAGGAAGGGAAAGAGGGATGGAGAGATGATGTTGGAAAGTTTCCTCCATTTGAGCCTGATTAGTGTGTGAGTATGTGTGTGGGGTAATCCTTCCAAGCCCAGGAGGCCAGTGGTTTAACACTAAAGCTCTAGAGAGAGTTTCATAAATTAAAAATGAAAAGGAAGCATGGAGTGAAGAGAGAAGGGAAAGAAGAGGTGCAGTTGAGAGCAGGAGAAAAAGGAACTGATATATTTCTTTTCCATCCAAGTACCCCACACTACCACAGTCCTCTTTGATTACTGCAAAAAGAGAATGTTAGACAGGGAAGCAGAGAGTAGTTGCAAAAAGAGACACAAAGCAACGAGAGATGACCTGAAAATATACGGGACTTACTGGGACAAACTGCCAGTCTGGAGGAGCCTTTAGATGGCATATACCAGTGCTGCATGGGAGACAGGTAATTTTTGGAGAGGAGGAGGGAAGAATACAAAAATCTGGACCAGTATCATATTAGTAATTCCCATTGGCTACAACTGCTTCTTTCTTGACTGGAAATTTAATGTAGACAGGCAGCTGATAGCTTGTTGCCCAGCTCTAGTCCATGAATCACTACTTTGAGTAGCACTGGCACATGTGTTTGTGTGTATATGCTTTCAAGCTGCCTTGTTGACCTAAGGCAACCACATGAATTTCATAGAGTTTTCTTAGACAAGGAATATTCAGAAGTGAATTGCCACTGCCTTTCACCTGGTATTCTCTGGTGGTCCTCCACCCAAATACTAACCAGACATACCCCTGCTTAGTGCCTGAGACCAGTGGTGATCAGGTGCCTTCTGGACATTTAGGGCTCTTAGTAGTGACATATAGCATCCTTTTCACAGTTGAAGGGACAAGTCTGTTAGAGCCCAGCTGTGTAGGAGAATTTCAGCTGGGCAAGAAAAGTTTCAGTACTAATGAGCAGACATTCTGTGCAGGCTCTGATGAGATCCCCTTTTAAACAATTCACTTGATCCACGGAGTTGAAACACTATAGCTGACACAGCAGGACTGCTGAATTTGGTTTAGAAAAAACAAGAGACGTTTTTGTAGTACCCAAATTATAACTAAGCTATTCCTCTCTCTCTCTCTCCCCCTCCCCCCACCCTTGGGTGTCCTAAAATAACCACAAGAAAAGCCTCCTGATCAAAAACCTATTCTGATTCCCACCATAGTCAGCCAGATGCCTGTGGGATGCCCTCTTCCACTGTCATTGCTCGGCAACTGGTATTCAATATCAGATTGCCTTTCATCTTGGAGACAGCATACAGTCTTCATAACCAGTAGAGACCAGTGGCTTTCATGTCACTGGGGTGGTGAATCTGTTCTCTATTATAGCCAGGCTCAACATCTTGGACAGACTAAACTCTGGTGCTCAGTGACATGGGAGCCACCAGCCACCCCAATGGTGACTAATCGTCCTTTGTAGTTTTGTCCTCCTGAATTTGTCCATAATCATCTTTAAAGCCAAACCAATGCAAAACACTGTCCTTCCACCCTAACCAAAATAGATAGATAATAAATAACACAGAGCATATTTGAGTAATACCATGGTATAAATAAATGCAACCAGTTCTATTACGAGATTTAAAATTCTATTACTCATTGTTGTGGGTACTCCTTCCACTTAAAGGAAGCTCAGAACAACAGCACATGTCTTCTATGTGGAACATCCTAGATTCACTAGTAATAAGCAGGCAAGGAATTGATAGGAAAAATGATTGCTAGAGACCCTAGAGAGCCATTGTCATTCTGGAAGAAACAAAACAACATTTTACCCAAATGGGTGCCTTCCAGCTCTGTTGAACTACAACCACCCTCAGCCCCAACAATCACTCACCATAATTTTGGTGATGCTGTAGTTCCATTCTTTTGATCAATCAGATTTTCTGCAACATGAAAAAGACAGATAAAGCAGCAGAAGAGCCACAGGGAAAGCACAAGAGTACAGTGGTTTGATGACAATATAGATGCACCCTTAGCAGTAGTACATATGAAAAGGACCTGGGAATTATTGTTGATCATACATTCAATATGACCCAGCAGTGTGATTCTGCAGCAAGAAAGACAAGTAATCTTTTAGCTTGCATCAATAGAACCATAGTTTCCAAGTCAAATAAAGTAATTGTCCCACCATATTATTCACAAATCGGGCCTCATCTGGAGTACTGTGTTCACTTCAGGCATCTCATTTTAGGAACAATATAGGAAGGAACAGCTCTTGCAGAGAGAAGAGGGCAGGTTTGTTCTCTGCTCCCCAAGAAGGTAGGACCAGTCTAATGGATTTGAGTTACAGGAATGTAGACTTTGATTGAATATTATGAGGAACTTCTTGAGGGTAAGAGTGGTTCAGTATGGGAATCAATCACATACAGAGGTGATGAGGAGGTCTCTTTCTCTGGATGTCTGCTTGGAGTCTGATCAGCTATTTAGGAGGAGTTCCTGCATTGAATGAGATATTGGAGCCTTAAGATTCCATGAGTCCATGAGATAAAGCATTTTATTACCGTCTGTTTGCAATGCATATTTAGATATATGAGTCTGGTGGCGGGGGGGGCACATTTAACTACTGTTCCTATTTCTTGGTGGGGGGATATCAGGTTGCGAGGGTCCCTGCCACGGGGTAGTGAGTATGGTCGGTTGGATGTGTATTGAGGTGAATGTATTTAACTATTGCATAATAGTTACTATGTATCCCTGTTAGGCTTTGCTTATTATCCTTTGCTAATTACAACGTATGTATTGCTAATTGCTTACTCCAACCATATATCCAGTGAGAGGGGGAGAACAGAGGAGGACAAAAATGAAAGTGCAGACTACAGAGACACCCATTGATACCCAGACCCTGATGCCTGTGTGATAAGAGCAGAAAATATGCTATCAGATCACCCTGCTCAAGAATGGGAAAGAATGTGCGGCAGGCACGGACCTTGTAAATATTGGAGAGGTAGTGCGGTGTATGGATTTATGGCTCTTGCCATTCATTTGCACTCCCTAATTCATAATGTTAACCTATAAAAGCTTTAACCTGTATGGATGCTTTAGCTTCAGCAACCTCTGTGAAGTATGCTATGCTGCTCATGCTTTTTTTTCAAAATAAACTACTGTCTACCTCAGGTTGGATTTTGTGAAGTGTTGGTTATCCAATACATGACAGGGGAAGGCTATTGATCTCTGTTTCTCTTGGATCTCTGATGCAGTCAAAATGTATAAGGCCTTATTATGAACTTTTAAAATTTTAATTATCAAGTTGGAAAATGAGTAACTGTCAGGCCCCCTAATTAAATCTTTCCTTCATACTGTAGGTATTTTAAATATCAACATTTTTATTAGCTCACTAAAGAAATGAAATAGCAGAGGGTATACCTTAGGCATCTTAAAAATGGAGCACTCTTAATGATGATAATATATGATGACATCTCATTCACAGATGATGTATTTTTTAAAAAATGACAATTCTAAAAAGAGGACTCAGTTCCTCATTCTCCTTTTGTAGGGAGAAACTCATCCCCGCTACCACCTTTGCACCTCAGTGAAGGAATGTTCCAGTTGCCAATGACTTAAATTCTGATTTAATTGCCTATTTTGCTTCCTTCCTCTTCCTCTTTTCTCATGCTTCAGGAGGCCTGCATGCCTTTTTTATTGTTTTGAAGCACCATTTGTACTTTTATGTGCTAAATGTAGGCAAGTTGAGCCCTCAAGATGTTGCTGAACTGCAATCTTCATCTGCCCCAGTAGGGCTGGCAGTTCGGGATCATATTCAGATCCTGACGTTTATAGGCCAAAATCTGAAAACTAGAGATGGTCCCTGGTGATGACAGCATTATACATTAAGTTCTAACCACAGTTGTTCACAATTTGTCATTCAAACACACACAGAAACAGGGACCATTCTGTCTTTGAGGCCCCTTCCTAAACTGCAAACCCCAGGATTCCATGGGATGTTGAAAGTGGAATAATAGCACTATAACAGTCTAGTGTGGAAATGGCCAGAGAGAGAGGGAGAGGGAGTGGGGAGAGAACATATTTTCCTGTTTGGAAATGAAAACAGAAAGCTAATGGGACAGTTCTATTAGCTGAACTAGAGATTTGTACACAGCCCTTTCCTCTTGCCCAGAGCCAGGACCACCAAAACTGGGGAATTTGTACCCTTATCTCCTAGCTGGAGACAACTTGCGAAAACTGGAGACTCAGGCCCAGAGCCTGAGATCTGGCAACTCTATGTTCCATCCAATATGACTAAAGATGAGGATCACTGGAAGCTGCATTTCAACAGCATTCAGAGGGCTGCACCTTGTCTGTCTCTTCATTAAATGTTTCTTGCATTAAATGTGCTCCCCCCATTTTGATTAAAAAATCTATTACATTTGTATGGTAGTAAAACAGCTCTGGGAAGATACAGATTTGTGATGTCAGGAGTACCCACTCAGGAGTGCTGTGCCCAAGAAGGAGCCCTTACCTCTTGCCTGCGAAGCCTGATATATTTAATCCTTCAATGATCAACTTGGACTTATTTTTTCTTGCCAAAAGCATACAGCCCCTCATTTTCCTATGGTCCATTCAAAGTCCTATTCTCTCCTTGGCTACTCCTTTCTTCAGCTCTGGCGGGCAACCTCACAGTAACTTACACTGGCATAAGTTAGATTTATGTCATCACAACTTACATTTTTGCATACTTTCCCAGTGTTCGTATTTGATTTTGCATACCTTCCAAGTGTCCCAATTAATCCTCTGTCATCCCACTTTTTCAGCTGCTTTTAAATGTCTTAGTTTCAATCTCTTCCTCCCACTTTCTCCATTTGTCCTTGGTTTACTTCCCTTAGTGCTAATTGAGTTCCAAGTACAAAGTTAGTGGGGAAAGTAGAGGAGGATTGGTATCTTCCCCTTCCCTGTATTCTTGGGCAAAATCCCCTTTCTAGCCCATGTGTTCTTCTTCATTTGCCATCTTGATTACAGTCTGATGCTGCTTGGCCATATATGTCCTGGTTTTCATCTGTGTATTGTTAAAGGGTATGTTTTTGGTTGCTGTGGAGGTCAGAATTCTATTCCAACCATGTTACTGGGAATTTGGAAAGTCTGCAAGTCAGATGGTGACATCAATTTAGGCCCTTTCCCCATGACGATACTGAGATGCCTCTGCCATGGGATGGCAGTCGTCAGCCAGTCGTGCTTCTTAGAGCTCTGATGGCTCAGTGGTTAAGTACTGATACTTCAGCCACAAGGTTGTGAGTTTGATCCTGCCAGGCTCCATGTTGACTCAGCCTTCCATCCTTCCACAGGTCAGTAAAATGATCACCCAGCTTGTTGGAGGCAATTAGCTGACACATTGTAAACTGCTTAGAGAGCACTTAGCTAATAAGCAGTATAGAAATACACATGCTATTGCTGTTCTTCATGATGTTCTTGTCGTCCTGCTGCCATGAAGTGTCACGCTCATATGGTATTAGAAAAACGGGGGGGGACATTTTACACCTCCCATCATGTGGCACTTCCGTACTTAACCTCGTGTGGAAGCCACGGCCACACAATTGCAATGCTTCCTTCCCCAACACAGCAATGGCAAGTGCCCAGCTGCGCTGTGGAAGGAAGGGGCAGGGCTATCCCACTTCCTTCCACAGGGAGTGAGCAGGTGTGGAGGGGAGCATTGCTGATGCATTCTCTTCTGGATCTGGATTTGCAGCACAGCAATGCGGAAAAGTGTCATCATGCAGAGAGAACCTTAACCAGTTTCAGATTGGAAAGAAGAATATCCTCTCCAATATTTTCTGGGCTAAAGCAACCTCTTTTTGAAGTTTCTCTAGGAATCAATTTCAAAGTACCAGCCTTCTGGAACTCTGCAAGATATTTGAAATTCTTCAGCACTTGGCACTAAGAAAATGCTCAGTCCTGGGGTATTTGTTCCTCCTCCTGGTTCTGTGTCTAATAATAAATAACCCTTAGCATTTCCCTAGTAGTAATTAGTGAATCAAAGTTCTTCCCTAAGCAAGAACATATCCTTGGCATCCACACTGCACTATGATTAATATGTGCAATATAGCTTGCTGTTAGTTTGTGGAACTGAGCTCTGGGTTATATCCAGTGCTGGGATGCACATGATTTTTTGTGTCTCACCCAAGCTTAAAATATGATGGTAACTTTCAGGAGCCTGGTCTTAATCCCTCTGTGGCTAACCTGAGGGATGTGAAACTTCTGACAAGGAAAACACACTTAAAATAGCCTGACTTTAAAGCAGTGAATTTCCATGGCTGAACACGGGGTCTATCTGCTATTATGTCATCAGGTTTTTACTTGGTATCAATGCTCAGTAAGTATTGTCCCTAGCAAAAGCAATAACAATAACATTGCTTTAAATGTAGTCACTTTTTAAGGATAGTTTTAGGGCCCCTTCACACTACACAATTATAGGACTATATTCCATTTTAATTGCCATGGCAACATCATATGGAATTCTGGGAAGCGCAGTTTGCAGAAATGTTTAGACTTCTCAGGAAGAGAGATATGGTGGCTCGCCAAACTACAAAGCCCAGAATTTCTCAGATGCAACCATGGCAGTAAAGGCCATTTCCGCACTAGATTTTTCTAGTGCTACTATTTGAGGCCCCTCCCTAAACTGCAAACCCCAGGATTCCATAGGATGTTGGAAGTGGAATAATAGCACTATAACAGTCTAGTGCATAAATGGCCAAAGTGGAATATTGGGCTATATCTGCATAGTGTAAAAGGGCCCCTTGTCATTTTTGTTCTTGTGTGCCTTCAAGACATTTCCAACTTATGGCAAACCTAAGATGAATCAATCATGAGGTTTCATTTGCAAGATTTTTTCAGAGAGGGGTTGCCATTTCCTTCTTCTGAGGTTGAGAGAGCATGACTAACTCAAGGTCACCCAGGGGGATTCCACAGCTAAAAGTTGGTTCAGCCCCAGGTCTCCCAGAGTTGTGGTCCAACATGCAAACTACTACACCATACTGGTTCATCACCCAAATCATTTAGACAGGCATTTTTTAAAAGTTTTATGCCATTTTCTTATCAATCCTTAGGGTTTAAAAAAAGGGAAAGGAAGGAATAATAAAGTAGCAAGCAGTGGAATGAAAATATGTCAAGTTACTTTATAAGCGTGATAATGAGTACTGGTTGCTGAAGATTCTCATGTCAGTAAGGTGATTTAATCCCTTCAGAGCTTTACTCTGACCGTTTAAGGATTTATCTGAGGTGTTGAACCTATTTGGGAACTGGGCTTAATAGCATGGATAGCTCCTTTGCAGTTCAGACTAAAAGCCAGAGCAGATATGGTCCTACTGCCATGGTGACCAGCTGCCACAGTAGTGAATATTGCCAACAAATTCCTTGACAAGCATTACTAGCAAAAAACAGGAACAGACTGCCCTTTAGAAGTAGTTTTCTTCTTCGTGGTCTCTGTGCCTTCATACACTAGGAGCTTTAGCGCCTGCGCGGTAGCGTTCGGAAACTTCTAGAGCTTGTTCGCTTGGCGGGAACCCCTCCCCCACGCCGGTACTGCGCATGCTCCTCCCGCCGAGCAACGGTCTCTCCTCAGTTCTTTCTCGTCCGCCGCCGCGTACGGAAGGTTCTTTAGTTTGTTCCTCTCACGTCGTGCTTGGCTTGCTGTTTTTTCACGGTTTTACGGACTTTCGGACTGTCTTTGACCTCTCTTTCGGACTCCCCCTTCGGTTTTCGTCTTTTTGGATTTCGGAGTTTGGCGTTTCTTCGTCTTATGTCCGCGCTCTTTAAGAAGTGCGTGTCCTGCGGCCGCAAGGTTGCCCTCAACGACGGCCATAAGGAGTGTCTCTTCTGTTTGGGCGAGTCCCACAACATCCGGACTTGCCCAATTTGCAGGGATTTTACTCCCCAAACTCTTCGCAACCGCTCCGCGAGACTCAAATCTTATTGTTGGGAACAGTCTCTGCGGGCGATAGACGAGACCTCCACTTCCAAGATGGCCGACAAGAAGACGACCACGCCATCGACGGTATCGGTGGCTGCCGTTCCGTCCACCTCGTCGGTATCGGACTCGGTACCGGCGAAAACGCCGATCTCGGCGTTACCGAGGATCCCGAAGCTGTCGGCGGCTGCCAAGTCAGCGAAAGGATCCTCGACGGCGAGGAAGGCTGAGGCTCCCCTTACGGAGACGCCTGCAAAAAAGCGCCCTGCTCCGGACGGAGGCAAGGGCAAGGAGAAGGAGAAGAAGAAGAAGAAGAAGGAAAAGAAGCGCTCCCCGGCTGGGGACGCTCAACCTCCTACTCCTCCTCCTACTCAGCAGCCTTCCAAAGGGCGAGGCGAGTCCGTCGACCTCTCGGAGGATGAGATCGAGGACGTTCCCCAACAGCGCCAGGACTCGCCTGTGGCAGACCCTCCAACCCTGGTGGAGGAGCGCCACCGCCCTCTAGCCGTCGCAGGTCGGCCGACCTGCAGCAGAGAGAGCCCTCTGCTTCTCCGGAGCGGCGTTCGACCTCCTTCAGGTCCCGGTCCCGCTCTTCCGAGCGTCCGGTGGCCTCGCCGCCTCCGAGGGAGACAAGAGAGGAACAACCTCGCTCGTCTGCCTCCAGATACACCTCGGCGTCCTACGTGGCCAGGTACGCGAGGAATCTGAATGGAGAGAGCGCCCGGCCTCCTATCGGTCGCATTCGCCATCGTACCGGGATCGGTACCATCGTGGCCCGAGTCGCTGGGAGACCTTCCGGAGGTCCCGGTCACCTCGTCGACAGCGCGAATCGCGCTCGCCTAGAGGGGACGAGGCTCGGTACCGTCGACGCCGAAGCCGATCTCCGTCGGACCGCCGCTCCTTCAGCCGCTCTCCCTCCCCTCGATATCATAGGGCGAGGGAGCCTTCACCACGGTATCGGGCGATATCGCCACCTCCTAGGGTCACGGCAACGGCGACGCGCCCTACGGAGTCGGTGGTGACTGAGCGGGCTACGACGACGTCAGCCTGCCAGACTACCCCGGTCACCACCAAGAGGGTGAAGTCAGTGGTCAGCCATCCCAAGCGGGACGCTGCTGCTACCACCGCCCCGGCTGCGGAGAAGCCTAGGAAAGCAACACCTGCGGCGACTACGAAGGAGCCGGAAAGCGAGCGGCGAGAGGACTCACCGAGCTCGGAGTCGTACGACTCGAGTGCGGAGTCTGAGGTGTCTGAGGCGGCCTCCCAGGAGTCTCTCCGTTGGGATTCGGGGACCCGATCCCAGATTCTGCTCCAGAGGACGTCCACCAGTTCTCTGCGATGCTGCTCCGCATGGCCACTACCCTCGGCCTTAAGATCGCCAATGCGGAGCCGGAGGATGACGATCCAGCCTTCTCCGTTTTCGAGGAGAAGCGACCTTCCACGGCCCCGCTGCCTCTCCTGCCCCGGGTATCCAGACTGGTGAAGGCCGCCTGGGATAGACCGGCCTCGGCTCAGCCGATACCACAGCGGTTAGAACACCTCTACAGGGTGCAGAAGGATAACGCCGGTTATCTCTTTAATCACCCTGCACCGAACTCTGTGGTCGTCGAGTCCGCGCAGACGAAGGGCTCCGGCAGGCAACACACCACCCCGCCGGACAAGAGGGCAGGAAGTTGGACGCCTACGCAAGGAGGTTCTATTCAGCTGCCTCCTTGCAGATCAGGCTGTCCAACACTCAGGCTTGCCTCGCGGCATACCTGAAGAAAGTGCTCGATCGCCTGCAACCGGCGATGGAAGCGGTACCGGAGGACATCCGCCAAGCCTCCTCCGTGATCTTCAATGAGGCTATCTCCATCGCTCGGCACCAGATGGCCTCCTCCCGGCACGCAGTGGAGATCGCCTCCCGGGTCATGGCGGGATCCGTCGGCCTCCGCCGCCATGCTTGGCTGCGACCGGCCGACATCCAGGAGGACACCAGAAGGAGGATTGAAGATCTCCCCTTCGACGGTGAAGGCCTATTCAATTCGTCCACAGACGAAGCTTTGGACAATCTCGTCAAGGCGAGACTGACCGCAAAAAAGATCGGGCTGCAGCCGGCCACGCAGGCCCGCAGGGCCTCCACCTTCCGCCCATCCTGGCGACGATCTTCCACCTCGTCGTTCCAGCGTTCGGCCCAGTCTGGACAGTCGAGACCGTCCTCCGGCTCATCGGCCAGACGCACGATTAGGCGGCGCCCGGCTTCGTCGAAGAAGTCCTCCTCCGAGACAAAGTCTCGGTTTTGACGTGCCTGGCAGGACCCACCAATACCCACTCTTCAGCCTACCATCAGCGCTCGGAGACCGACCGACTCTCGCTCGACACCTAGCGGAGTGGCAGTATGTCACTACGGACTCTGGGTGCTTTCCATCGTCCGTCTTGGCTACGCCATCGAGTTTCTCGATATTCCTCCTCGCGGCGTTTACTACTCCACGCCGTCGAGTCCGGCCCTCCTGGAAGAGATCCAATCCCTCCTCCAGAAAGGGGCGATCGAGCAGCTCCCGCAAGAGGCCAAGACCACCGGCTTCTTCTCCAGGTACTTCACGGTACCGAAAGCCGACGGTACCCTCCGGCCGATCCTAGACCTCAGAGGGGTGAACTACTACATCCGCCCCAAAAGGTTCAAGATGGTCACGATACCGTCGATCCTGCCCTTCCTACATCGAGGGGACTGGTTCGCCTCCATCGATCTCCGAGACGCATACTTCCATATCGCCATTCGCCCGCAGCACAGACGGTACCTCCGCTTCGCAGTCGACGACACCTGTTACCAGTACAAGGTGCTGCCGTTCGGACTCTCGACTGCCCCAAGGGTCTTCACCAAGTGCATGGCCCCGGTGGTATCCTACCTGCGGACGAAGGGCGCTCCGTCTTCCCCTACCTCGACGATTGGCTGTTGGTGGCGTCCTGCAAACAGAGACTTTACCACGACGTCCACATGACGTTGTCACTCCTGACCCGCCTTGGTCTACGAGTGAATCCGAAGAAGTCCCACCTCGAGCCAGCGAGGATCTTGGACTTCATCGGGGCGACGCTCGACTCGACCTCCGCCAGGGCGTACCTACCAGAGTCTCGAGCACGAACCTTGATCCGGGCCGCCGCTCACGCTCGTACGGCCCCGACGTTATCTGCGAGAAGCGTCCAGCAGCTCTTGGGCTACATGGCTGCGACGACCGCTGTGACATATCTCGCCAGGCTGAGAGCAAGACCTCTTCAACACTGGTTCGTCCGCATATTCGACCCCCTGCGAGACGAACAGACACTCCGACTGCAGCTGCCGGGAGACGTCCGCTCATCCCTCCGATGGTGGCAGTCGCGATGCAATCTCATGTCGGGGATGCCTTTCCAACAGCCGACACCGAAGGTGACGGTAACGACCGACGCCTCCCTGTATGGATGGGGTGCCCACTGCGGCGATCTCAGAGTCCGCGACAGATGGACCGACGACGAGACCGCTCTCCATATCAACGCGCTGGAGCTGCTCGCCGTCTGGAAAGCCCTACAGGCGTTCCGCCATGCCGTGGCGGGGCGCACGGTCCTGATTCTGACGGACAACACCACCGCCGTCTGCTACATCAACAGACAAGGTGGGACTCATTCCACGACCCTGCTCGACATCGCGCTCGACCTGTGGGAATGGTGCATTCGCCTGCACACGCATCCCGTGGCGGTTCACCTGGCCGGGCAGGAGAACACCACGGCAGACGCCCTCAGCAGGGACACCTCATCCCATCACGAATGGTCTCTCTCCGGAGAGGCGTTCGAGACTGATTCGGGACCGCTGGGGCGAATCATCGATCGACCTCTTCGCGACCAGGGAAAACGCGAAGTGTCGCCGATTCTGTTCCAGAGCGGGCCACGATCGTGCCTCCATCGGGGACGCTTTCCAGTTTCCGTGGACCGGGGAACTCCTCTACGCGTTCCCGCCGTTCCCGCTGCTCGGCCGGACGATATCGAAGATCCTCGCCGACCGAGCCGACGCGATCCTGGTAGCCCCGTACTGGCCGAGGCAACATTGGTTCGCACCCCTGCTACAAGCCGCGCGAGACGACCTGCTCCGGTTGCCACCGACACCGGACCTGCTCTCCCACTCCGGCGGCCGAGTCCTCCATCCGGACCTGCCACGCCTGGCCCTCCATGCCTGGAGGATATCGCACTAGACGATCCCGTGCTCGGTACCGTCCTCGTCGCGGCCAGGAAGGAATCCACCCGTCGCAACTATCAATACAAGTGGCGACGCTTCCTGACCTTCGCTAACGAGAGGAGTGAGCCGGTATCGCCCGCGGGGCTCTCGACCGTCCTGCACTTCCTCCTGCACCTCCGGCAACAGGGCCTGGCGTTTCCATCCCTGAAGGTGTATCTCTCCGCGATCGTGGCATACCAACCGCCACGATCTGCTGCCTCGGCCTTCTTCAGGAACGATACCGTTAAGCGGTTCCTGAAAGGACTTCATCATCTCTACCCGCCGGTATCGCCGCCGCTACCGCCGTGGTCCCTCTCGCTGGTGCTCTCGCAGCTGACGAAGCCGCCCTTCGAGCCGATGGCGACCTCGGATGACAGGCTCCTGACAATGAAAACTGCCTTCCTGGTAGCGGTGACCTCAGCGAGGCGAGCGGGTGAGATCACAGCTCTTCATTCCGATGAGCCCTTCACGGTCTTCCACAGGGACAAGGTGGTCCTGAGACCTGACATCTCGTTCCTGCCAAAGGTGGTGTCCAGTTTCCATCTCAACCAGGACATCATCCTGCCTGCCTTCTTCCCGAACCCGACGACACCGTTGGAGCGGTCCCTCCACTCCCTGGACGTGCGTCGGGCATTGGCTTTCTACAAGGACAGGACTGCTTCCTTCCGACAGACGCCGCATCTCTTTGTTTGCTATGGGCGACGTCGGAAGGGCCTAAAAGTGTCCACCCAGCGCTTCTCCAAGTGGGTGGTGAGGACTATTGAACTGGCGTATGAGCTCGCGAGGAAGCCTCCGCCAGTCCTGCTTCGAGCCCACTCCACCAGAGCTGTGGCTACTTCTGCGGCCCTCCTGCGAGGAGTTGACCTGCATGAACTCTGCCGTGTGGCGACCTGGTCCCAACCATCGACCTTCGTGCGCCACTACAGGCTCGACTGCCGGTCGCGCAGAGATGCCCGGTTTGGACGTGAGGTGTTGGCTTCCGTGCTGTAGGACCTGACCCACCGTCGGACCGGTAAGCTACACAGTCTCCTAGTGTATGAAGGCACAGAGACCACGAAGAAGAAGAACAGGTTGCTTACCTGTAACTGTGGTTCTTCGAGTGGTCATCTGTGCCATCATACACACCCGCCCCCTTTCCCCCCCTCTTTCTCAGGTCCCTGTAGGTTCTACGGCGGACGACAGAACTGAGGAGAGACCGTTGCTCGGCGGGAGGAGCATGCGCAGTACCGGCGTGGGGGAGGGGTTCCCGCCAAGCGAACAAGCTCTAGAAGTTTCCGAACGCTACCGCGCAGGCGCTAAAGCTCCTAGTGTATGATGGCACAGATGACCACTCGAAGAACCACAGTTACAGGTAAGCAACCTGTTCTTCTAAGCTCTGACCTTAAAATAGATGTTTATGTAATACTTAAATTAAATGCATGGATGTTTTCATAGCACACATTTTTTCATATTTTACTGAGTCCTTTTTTATTCACTTTGGGGAACTCAGGAGATCAGACATCACCCCCTTGTTTTATCTTTCCCATTTCTTCTATTAGAGCTATATATCTAAACCACATGCCTCTATTGGCATATCTCCTGTCTTTCAGGGGCTTATCAGCTGGCTGTGTTCTATCTGCTCTTTAAAGTATGTTTCTAAGAGAACAAGAAAAGAAGGCAGTAGGGAACAGGCAGCTCTAGATAGAAGAAAGTCATACACTTTTAAAAATAGATTATTCAAAGGGACTGAAGTTGATATGTGAATGGATACTTGGTATGAGAAGAACAATGGCTCTAAAAACATTGGTTGTAGGGTTGCAGATAAGGGCCAGCTTGGTGTAGTGATCTGAGAGTTGGACTATGAGCAAGGAGACCAAGGCCATTTCTGCACTACACTGTTATAGTGCTATCATTCCACTTTCAACACCCTATGGAATCCTGGGGTTTGCAGTTGAGAGAGGGGCCTTTAGAATTTTCAACCAGAGAGCCAGAGAGCTCTTTGGCCTCAGTAAACTACAAACCCCAGAATTCTACAGGATGTTGAAAGTGAAATAATAGCACTATAACAGTGTAGTGCAGAAAGGCCCTTAGAGTCTGAAGGGCCATCTATTCCAGCACCCTGTCATGCATGGACACTCTCCTAAAGCATCCCTGAAAGATGTCCATCCAACCTTTGTCTAAAGACCTCTAGAGATGGAGAGTCTACCACTTTATGAGGCAAACTATTTATCTGTCAATTAGCTCTTGCAGTAAAAAAGTTTTTCCTAATGTTTAAGTAGAATCTGTCTCTCTCTGTCTCTCTCTGTCTTTCTCTGTCTCTCTCTCTCTCTTTGTAACTTGAACCTGTTGGTTTGTGTTCTTATCCGAGGCCATTTCCGCACTAGACTGTTATAGCGCTATAATTCCACTTTCAACATCCAATGGAATCCTGGGGTTTGCCGGCCGGCCCCTCCCTGAACTGCAAACCCCAGGATTCCATAGGGTGTTGAAAGTGGAATGATAGCACTATAACAGTCTAGTGCGGAAATGGCCCCTGAAGCAGCAGAAAACAAGCTTGCTCCATTTTTCACACAACATCCTCTGCTATTGATTTAATTTTTAATGTCTCTGAAGCAAATTTTGCACAATCAGAATTTACACTGTTCTGTAGTAAATCAATTTATTTTTTTAAATGTTTCTGTAAATCTCTCTCTTTTTTTAAGGGTACATGGACACTAGAATCATAGATGTCCATCTGCAACCACTGTTGTTGTTGTGTGCCTTTAAGTGGTTTCCAACTTATGGTGATCCTAAGATGAACCTATCACAAGGTTTTCTTGGCAGGATTTATTCAGAGGGGGTTTACCTTTGCCTTCTTCTAAGGCTGAGAGAATGTTACTTACCTAAGGTCACCTAGTGGGTTTACATGGCTGAGTGGAGATTTGATCCATTCCTTACCCACTTCCCAGTTACCAATGATGAAGAAAGCTAAACTTAGAGGAAACAGAGAAGCTCCAGGTAGATGAGAGATGAGGTCAACATCACTGTTAATCAAAAGGTCTTACGGGCCTTAACTCTGCTGCACCACTCGCTTCCTTTTCTTCATCATTGGGCCTTTCCGCCCTACACTCTTATAGTGCTATTATTCTACTTTCAACATCCTATGGAGGCCTGGGGTTTGCAGTTTAGGGAGGGGCATTTAGAATTCTCAGCCAGAGAGCTCTTTGGCCTCAGTAAACTACAAACTCCAGAATTTCACAGTGTTACCCTGATCTCTGGGGGTCCTGGAAGGGGCGCCCAAATAACCAAACAACAACAACACAACTTTGGGGAAATTAGCTGGAGCACTCACTAAAGCTAGCGAGAGGCAGGGTAACATAGCAGGATCTTGCAACCCAGCATCTACAGGGTCAGGTCAGTCAAGCAGTCAGGCGGTTTAAAGTAGCAAAAACGATGTTTTATTAAACACAGACAAATATTAAAAACAACACAGGCACACAGCTAACTAAAGAATTGGAAATAGGGATTTGCGGAGGAAAATGGGTGATACGACACCTGTCTCGTAGTCCTGGAGAGGTATGAAGATTGAGTTTGTGGATATGGAGTCTCAGTACATGGGACTGAGGGGATGGCTTGCCAGACACAGCGGCAGCAAGGCAGGATGGAACTCAGGAGCGATCCAAGCGGTCCGAGGAAGGTCTTGGAATTGGGGGTTTTTATAAGGTGAATTGTGACTGCAGGCCGTACCTTACTCAATTAGAACAATGCGATTTAGGAGTGGGACAAAGCTTTGGAAAGGTCAGAATTTAGCATGATTGGCTTAGAGCCAAATTAACAATAGTGTAGCCAGTATGCAAATGTGGAGCGGGACAAAGCTTTGTCAGGTTGCCTGCTCGGGGCAGGGTGCCTTTTTTAGTATTGCGCATAAGCAAAAGGGTGTTTGCCGGAGAGGTCCCTGAAGTGATGAATTGGCTCTGTCCGGCCTGCCTAGGTGGAGAATGGAATGTCCAGCAATTATCGGCCGCACCTGTTTACGTGCTCGTCCGGAGGTCTTGCAAGCATGTGGACTGGGGTGGCAGAGGAAAGCCGAATGGTTTGATATCAAAACGATATCAAGTGCTATCTCCGGGTAGGCCTGGACCACAGTAACAACAGGATGCTGAAAGTACAATAAAAGCACTATAACAGTCTAGTGCAGAATGGCCCCTTGTCTGCCAAGCGATCAGATTTTACTAGCACTCCTGTGAACTTTGATTTTTACCCACTCCTAATGTGGAAAGGGTTTTGACATGGAATTTGAGCTAGTGCCCAGGTAAACCTGAATTAGCATGACATAGTGCTTTCAGTATTGGGCTGGGAATCTGGAAAATTAGGAACTGAATCCCTGCTCAGCCACGGAAACCTAATGGGTGACTCTGAGCAAGTTACACTCTCTCTCAGCCTTAGAGGAAGGCAATGGCAAACTGCCTCTGAGATAATCTTGCCAAGAATACTGTATGATGAGATTACCATAAGTCAGACTCAGCTTGAAGACACGAAACAACAACTTGGTAGAACCAATGAACAGTCCTAGAAGGGACCTTGTCTTTCAGCTGAACTCTGCCAGACTTTGAGTCCTGATCCCAGGATGTTCGGACTTTAAATCAGTGTAATCGCAGCCCAAGGTTGTTTCCACAGTACAGAATTATAGCACTTTGATGTCACTTTAAATGCTCAGATTTTTAGTTTCCCAAGGTACTTAGAATTCACAACAGCTCCAATGCTATACTAGAGAATTCTAAGTACCTGAGAAAACTATGAATCCTAGAACTCCAAGGATGATTGTTATGCCAACAGAGGCAAGGTTTCTTGTGTGAGCAAAGTAACAGCAAAGAAATGCAACACATGGGAATAGGAACACATCCACTGAGCCTTTCTCAAAGACCCATAATTGCCGCCCTCAGCACTTGAGTGTTATGCAAGAGAATGGCCTTTTGCAGGGAGGAATTTGTGCTCTCTTCCAAGGCTGAGCTGCCTGATGGGGAAGAAACAGCCTATAAATCAGAGGGCCCTCTCAGGTGCTTGCCTAAATAACCTATTCTGGTTGCTGAGCCACAAACAGGGAGCAACCTTTATGACACAGGCTGCCCAAGTTAATTGGCAATTTAGTTTTTGAGGCAGACAGTGCCGGCACATAATTCTACCCCAGCTGGATTTATGAGTGATGGCAACATAATCTTAATGCCCCCAAAATCAATTACCTTAAAAGTTTGCTCGGAGGTTCTCTCTTATGTGGTGTGTGTGTAGGAGGGAGGCAGAAGAGCCAGGAATCCCTCCCCAAGAATGGAGGGAAAGTTGTGAGTGAGTGGTACAGTGGGTGCATCACATGTAGGAAGGTCCTAGATATAAAAGGCCCAGAAACACCATCTGAAATGCTTTGTGAGTCAGTAAAGATCATAAATGGGCAGCCAAAATGGGACTGGGTCTTCTCTCACCCCATTTTCCATTCCCATAGGCCCACATATGATGAAGTGACCCATTTTTTCCCAAAAGCAGAAGTGAAAGAATGGCCATTTCCAGTGACTGAGGGAAGTTTATTTTGCCACCCCCATAAAAAAATTCCCTCAGGTAAATAACTTTTAAAATGGAGAATTACAGCCCTAAATTAACATTTCTACTGCATGGCTTTGATTTTGAGGGCAATTTTTTTTCTGTGACTGGGTGCTTAGGAGAGTTTGGGAGGTGCTGGAGGTGTTGGTTACCCCCAAGGTGTTCCCCACTTCACATAGTCTGGATAGCTTTGGCAACAAGCCTCCTAAGTTAAAAATGGTACTGCTCAATGCCAGGTTGGTGAATGGAAAAACATCCTTGCTTCAGGACCTGATCCTGGATGAAAATGCCAGCCTGGCCCGTATTGTGGTGATCTGGCTTGATAAAGCTGGGTGGTGGTGGTGGTGGGGTTAACTTCTCCCAGCTTTGTCCACCTGGGTTCTCTGTACAGCAGCAGGTGAAGCCTGGTGGGCAGGGAGGCAAATTGGCAGTGGTCTATTGAAATTCCATCTCCTTCACCAGGTGCCCTGTCCCAGAGGCTGCAGTGAGACCGTTACTAAAAACCTCCCTTGATCTCTCCATTCTGAATAACTATTGCCTAGATGCTAACATTTCACTTCAGGGAAAGGTTCTGGAGCATGTGGAGATCTTCCAGCTCCAGGGGTTTCTGGATGAAATGGGTTATCTAGATTCATTTCAGTTTGGCTTCAGTCTTGGTTATGGAATGGATACAACTTTGATCATCTTGGTGTATGGCCTACGCAGGGAACTGGACAGGGGGAGTGTGTTGCTATTGGTTCTGCTGGACCTCTTAGTGACTTTTGATACCATCAATCATGGTATCCTTCTGGGTTGACTCTCTGGGATGGGTCTTCGGGACACTGTTATGCAGTAGTTCCAGTCTTTACTGGAGGGGCAGACTCAGAAAGTCCTGTTTGATGCCCTGGCTGTTGGCCTGTGGGGTCTCCCAGGGTTCTGTTTTGTCCTCCATGCTGTTTAACATCTACATAAACCACTGGAACAGGTCATCCAGAGTACTGGGGTTCAGTGTCATATGCTGATGACACCTAATCTACCTCTCTTTCCCATCTGATTCCAAGGAAGCTGCCTTGGTACTGAACCTATGTCTGTTGTGAGTAAAGGACTGGATGAGGGCAAATAAACTGAAACCTAATCCAGACAGGGCAGAGGTTCTCCTGCTCAGTCAAAAGGTAGATGAGGGAACATGGACTCTGCCTGTGCTGGATGGGGTTACAGGCCCCCTGAAATCTCAGGCTTGCAGCTTAAGTGTTCTCCAGGGCTCAACTCTGGATATCCCAGTTTCAGCAGTGGCCAGGAGTGCATCTGAAAAGTTAAAACTAGTGCGCCAGCTGTGCTGTTCCTTGAGATGTCAGATCTGGCTGCAGTGACACTTGCCATGATAACATCCCACTTGGACTACTGTAATACATTCTATGTGGGGCTGCCTTTGGAAACTATATGGAAATTTCAGTGGGTCCAAAATGCTGTGGCCAGAATACTGATTAGGGCCAGTTATAGGGAGCATTGTTAAATCAGCTTCACTGGCTACTGGTTCAATTCCAGGCACAACTGAAAGTGCTGGTCATGATCTCTAAAGCCCTATATGGGTAAGGTTTAGTCTATCTGAAAGACCATTATCTCTTACAGAGTTCTAAAAGTTATAGGGGAAGGCTTTCTCTTGCTCCCACCATCATAACAAGCTCGCTTAGTGAGGACATGAGAGAGAACCTTCTTAGGGGCTGCTCCCACCCTCTGGAACTCCCTTCTGTGAGAGGTTTCCTCCCTCCTTTCCTTTCACTGGCAGGCAAAGACCTTTTGGTTTAAGCAGGCTTTTAATGTGTAAGACAGGGAACTTCTTACTGGGATGTTTTATTTGTATTTTTAACTTTTGTATGTCTTTTAAATGATTTTGTACTGTTTTATGTGGTGATTTTAACTGTTTTAAATTTTATGTCTTTTAGCTGTGTCTCCCTGGGAGCTGCCTTAGGTCCTACTCTGGTAAAAAGGGCAACACACAAATGAAATAAGTAAGTAAGTAAATGTGAATGCTTTAGCAGGCAGTATATGGCCTGTGGCTGTAGCCTGCCAAATTCCCACTCCTGGTGTAGTCAGTACAAAGTCTGAAGGACCAACAGAATGACTCAATATAAGGCAAATCCACACACCACGTAAAATTCTGGGTTGCTTATGCATCTCCAGAAACCTAAATTGGTCTGGACATTTACAGGAGTAGGAAAGGTGGTAAGGTATCTCAGGGATGAAATATGAATTGTCTAACCTCTCTGGCTAAACTGGCAAGTGGCTCTAATAGGAGCAACCTCATGGCAGATTATACGGTATTGCCTGCCAATGTAAATCAATGTGCACGGGGGCTTCGGGCGAGTCACATCCAGCCACAGGGGTTTATTTGACATGCACTATTTGTCAGAGAAAATGCCAACATTCTGAGCTTTTGGTTTCAATTACGATTTTGAATTAGTAGGTCATGCTGTTTTCTCTATTTTCTTAATAAATTTTTAGCAGGATCTTAACTTCTTAAAGTTGCAGTAACTATGGGGAAGAGAGGTGGAATATAACCTTCTTGTACCAACCCTTCTTCTCTTATTCTGATACAAGACTCACATGAGACTTCCCTTCATCATGTTTTGAGTTGATATGGCCCCCACTCCACATTTCTGCGGCTGGTGGGGGGAAACACAAAATGCAGAGCAACTTGGGATGAGATATGGCAGCTATCAATGGGTTCATGAAGAGCTTGAAGGATATAGCTCCCATAATCCCCCAACCAGTACTGTTAGTGCTGAGTTAAGGGGGATACAGCTCCCAGAATCTCCCAACCAGCACAGTTAGTGTTGAGTTAACGGAGAAGCATCTTTTTCTGTGTTGTGTGTGCATTCACACAGCCCATAGGTAACACTCGGGAATTCACTACTACATAATCTAGTCTTGGCCACCAACTCAGATGGCTTTAAAAAGAGATCAGGAAGCATGCAGGAAAAGGTGGTATGGAGGATAAGGCTATCAACAACCATAAGTCATGAAGGCTATATCACTTCCAGCATCAGAGAACCAGCCTGGTGTAGTGATTTGAGTACTGGATGAAGACTCCAGAAGTCCAGGGCTTAGATCTTCACTCAGAAAATCACTTTGGGCAAGTCACATTTTCTGGCTGTAAGAGGAAGGCAATGGGAAACCTATTCCAAATAAATTTTGCTAAGAAAACTCTATATGATAAAGTTGGCCTAAGTCAGAGTTGATCTGAAGGCACATAAATCACAGGGATATAAAACAAACCAGCAAACAAACACCAATGCCTTTGTATGCCAGTGGCTGGGAACCCCAAAATGAAAGCAGGCATCCTGGACCTGATGTGTCTGTGTGTGTTGGGCTAAATTGCTTGTTGCTGTTTGTCTACTTGCAGATACTTGCATATTACTTTTGCTGTCAATCATCATTCAAACATATGTAACTGTAAAGACTTTTCTGAGCACAATGTGTTCCCAGGAGTGCTTTCCATGTGCTCAGTGGAACTTCTTTCAAAATAAATGTGTATAGGAGAGATTGCAGGCAGCCTTTATTATTCCCAGGAGCGCTGAACAACAGTCACTATTTTACAATTTCCTAGAAGACATATTCAGAGGTAGCTGTGCTGGCCATGCAACAAAATACAACAAAATCCAAAATCTGCAAAACAGCAATACCTTTATTGGCCACCCAAAATGCCCAAGCTATCAAAGCTTCATTGGTCAAAGTTTCATTGGCTTCTTCATCAGGCAAAGATGTTAAAAATCACCCAGGAGAAGAAAAGTGATGACGTTAAGAGTCACAGGCCTATATTTGTCTTAGATGTTACTTCTGTTGTCAGTTAAGATGGTCTGGAGGGATCTCAGTGTAGGCAGCAGCCGCTCCCCTTCTTAACCACATGGAAACTAGGGACAAAGGGCAATAAAAGGTAATAAAATGAAGTTGAAATTTGATTTCTTTTCTTTTATTGCACTTTGCCCGTAGTGCCTACATGGCCAGTTTTCATCTGTGAAATGTTGGCAGGTGTGATTTCTTTAGAACTAGTGCTCAGCACTTCTTGAGGGGCAACATAACACTACTAGTAAGCCTTGTCATCAAATTCTGGGGTTCAGTCCCTGCTATCTCCAGTTAAAGGGCATGAGACCTTGAGGAGCTTCTAAAAGCTGGACCATAATAATATTTGGCTAGACTGGGGATAACAAATTCAAACCCTGGAATCAAATTTGCCCCCAGGGTTCCAATTTGACTTTCTGGAGTTCCTCAAACATCCATGTCCCTATTTCTATGACGTCACTGTCAGGAGATTTTCCAGCTTCTCTTTTCTGCATTCTGGAAGGTTCAATGCTTAGTTACCAGCAATGAGAACTTTAAAATAAAATATGGTCCTACCCTTTTCACTTTGGCTCCACCCACCACTGGAATGTGGACCCCATGAAACTCTCTATATTTGTAATTGGACCATTAGCTGAAACAGTTTCACCACCCTAGGGCTAAATGAACAATGGTCCAATTTGATAAAAAGCATCTCTTTCTCCTTCATCAGGATTAGCAAATTACAGAACTCAGAATCCTTGGCACTTTCTGCTCCACCCTCCCAACCCACCATAGGGATGGGAAAAGGACGGGACTGTGATGACATTTATGCACAACGCCATCACAGTCCTGTTCCCAGGCGGCACAATCGCACCACAGATCATTGATGGGTTTTCCCCATCAAAGATTGGCAATCATGCCACTTTCCCACTGGGCACCTGCACTTACTTTCTCTGAGGAGGCCCTGAAAGTGCAATGGTTGTGCTTCTTGCCTCAGCACAGCCTGGGAAAGTACTTGTGCACTGCAGCAGGAAGAGGTAGGCCATCTTGCTTCCTGGATCCCGAAGGCAGCCGGTGCAGAGGGGAGGGATCCTGTTACGCTCCCCTCCCGGTACAGCCGATGCCGGGACCCACACTGGATGTGTCCGGGACAAAGTAAGGTGCAAAAAGAGCCCTTGATTGATCAGGATTTCTGATTGCAAGTAATTCATTAGAGTATTAAAATTTGAATGGAGGTTACAACAACCCTCTTTATGATCTTCATACTACATGCAGCAGTCAGTCATGCAAAAATCTGCAGGATGGTGTTTGCATGCATGCCTGTGTTCCCTTTTTGATTCAGCTCTCATGTTGCAAACCACATGCCTCCAAAGAACCATAGAAAAGCTTTGACGGGCTCCTGCCCCAACGGGCGTACAGTCTCAGAGTGAATACAAACAAACAATCAAGGGAAACTGGGGCAAGGGGAAGCACAGCATGTGGACATTAAGTAATTACTTGATTTACACACGCTTTGGCTTAGTTACATCTTAGTTATATGAAGTTACAGCCTTATATTTTCAGATTATGTAATAGGTGGATACTATTAAGCTCCCTCTATTCCATCTGAACTAAGTGGAAAGGGTGAATTTGGCATGTTTGAAGAACAGACTGTCCTTGTCCTCCTCCCTCCTCCTCCTCCTTCCTCCACCCCTTCTCCTCCTCTCCTCCATCTTCACCTTCTGCTCGTCACCATCGCACTCATATGCTTCTTGTAAAAACTTTGGTATGTCTAAATCTGTCAAACAAAACCGGGTGGCAGGTTTTTAACAAGAATCTCGCTTGATGCCCAGTGCCAAATACCCTCTTTAAACAATGCTGAATGAAGGATAGCAAATGCTCTTGTGGTAATCACAGTGTTGTTTGCAGGCCATATATAGGCAAAAGGCAGGGAATTCCCTCAGCTGGGAGGAGACTTGGCGCAATGGTGGGCTCAAACTCCTGACAGAGTGCACATGGACATCCAGGCCAGACACGTCACACATTGATGCCTTAATTGATTCCATCCCTGGCTGCATGCATGGATGCTTAAGAAAAGGCAAAGGAAACCGTGAGAAGCTGACCCCCTGGTTGTTGCTGAGCCTGGCAAGCTTATGCCAAAGGAACCCAAATCCCCTTGGTAGCAGAAGCCACAAACACACCAAGAACAAACACCCTCTCAGTGACAGAGAATCCAACTACCTTGCTAACAATAGTCCCGGGAACAGCCAAATAAGGCTTTTTAATGCCCCAGCCTCATGTCAACAAAAAACACAATCACATGAGGTTACAGTACGAATTGTGCAAAGCTTTTCCTAGAACAGTTAGCACTGGAAGAGAGAGAGAGAGTCTGTCCATTAGCTAGGAAAACATTCCTAACACAGAACTTTTAAGGAGAAGCAAAAGTGCTTCTTTTTCAATGAAAATGCTTCTTCATTCGCCCCTTCTGTGTGGAATTCCCCACAACTCTCCATTCTTTATGTGGTTCCTCCTTCTTGAAGGTCCCCTGAAAAACTGGCTTCTTCTTCCAAAGTTCCCTTCTTTAACTCTTTAGCTTCCTTACTTCAGCCTCCTTGCTGCTTTAATATAAGAGTAGCTTTCTATTTGCTGCAAGATCACTACCAGTTGGCTTGTGGGATTTGTACTATGCTATGACTCTGAGTCAAAGAATCCATACCAGACCTTACTTTCCTGAAGTTTTCTGAAGACACTTTACAACAGGAAGTCATATCTTCCAGGGTGAAAGTCTCTGGCTAGCATCCAGTGAGGGACACACGGATGCGTATCTTATACTACACATGTAGGGCCAAAAGTCACCATTGTGTAACAGACAGATTCTGTTGACAGTGGTAGAGTTGTGCAGACAGCATGTTCCTCCGTGTCTTGTCTTGCAATTGCACCTTCCATGTTCCAGTTGTGTGTTGTACATTGTCATTGTACAGTGTGAGTTGTGTATTGCATTTTGTGCAATACACCTAGTCATTGGCATGTATTGCCCAATGCTGCTATTGTACATGAGGATTGTGCAGTACTCCTGTAGCATTCTTCCCTGTATGGATATTTAGACTATATTGAAGGGATGTTGGATTGCAGCCCTAGAATGTGACTAGGTTGTTGTTCTTGTTGTTGTTGAAGAAATTGCTCTCAGCTTATGTTTAGAGGTATCTTCATCTGAGTTAATATTTAACACAGAAGAGAGCAAACATTTGTAACCCCTTCCTCCATGGTAACAAAGATTGTAATTCCCTTCAGGTATTGGTACAAATAATGTGGTTCTTGTTATTTAAAGCATAATGACAAAAGTTCAATTTAAAGAATAAGGACAACAGTACCTCTGAACATGCACAGAATGTTCTCCTGTCCCTGTTGAGTAATCAAAGTTTGCCTCAGATATGAGGAGAGACTAGAGGAAGCAGTCACCAAGCAATATGGATCTTTCTTTCAAGGATTAAATACTGCTACTGTACCAACAAGCGAAGATTGTCTACTGAAATTTATGGCCTGAGCTGCAATGGATAAACTATCAATGTTGATAAGAGAAAGATCACTGGTGACTTTTTTTTGAAAGACTGGAAATCTCTGATAGGCTTTTTGCAAGAAGAAGACTACATGTTAACTGTATACTTAGAAAAGTATAAGAAAAATAAGCATCTGAAGTATTTGAATGGTACTGAAGCTGAAGTATTGAAGCTGAAGTATTTGAATGGCATTGAATGGAAATTTACAAAGGAAGAAGTTAACTTTCCTAATGTACAATCTACATTAAGAAAGCTGGAAGTCAAGGTATATTTTCTCTTTTTGTTATATTCACCTTTTTTTAAAAAAAATTATCTTTTTTTGTTGGTTGTTTCTTTTTTCTTTGTACATAATTTGATTTTTTACTGTATTTGAAAATGTTTAATAAAACCTTTTGGGGGGAAAAATCACTGGTGCTGTACTCTTCTGAAAGCAGACACAGAGAAAAATAATTCCTATTTGAAAACACACAGCAAAACTGAACTCATTTATGCCAGACAGATGAATAACATCTGGAGATTAGGCAAATTTGTGGGCAATAAGCCATCAGAGGCTATTAGTCATAATGGCTATCTATTGTCTACCACCACCACCGTTGTTTAAGGGGCAATACACTTCTCAGTGAGCCAGCAAGTTGTAATGGTTTGAGAGTTGGACTAATACTCTGGGAGCCCAAGATCTGGATGCCATTTCCACCATGGATACCCACTGAGTGAACCTGGGCAAGTCACACTCTCTCAGCCTCAGAGGAAAGCAATAGCAAACCTCCTCGTAATAAATCTTGTCCCAAACCATATGACTTGAGAGGCCATAAATTGGAGTCAGTTTGAAGACGCATATCAACAACAGTTCTTCTCAGTACCAGATCCTCCAACTTTCCCAATCTGGCAGGGTCATTCACAATTAATTGTCTTCTCACTTTTCATATGTTTCTAAAATGTTTCAGTTTCTCTCTTCTCGCTTTCTCCCTTTGTCCTTGTCTTGCTTAAAAGGGTGCAAACTGAAAACGTAGTTTGCATTCAACTCAGCAAGGAGAAGAAGAAATGAGGTGGCTGAGAGTCTTGCCCTTCCCAGTAGACTCAGACAAAAACAAAGGGCTGTAGACCCTCCTAACTTGTCTGTTCTTCCTCATTAATAACATTTGCCATCTTGAGCACCCTTTGATGTTGCTTCGCCACACATGTCCTTTATGAAATGTTGGAGGGTAGGCAATATCAGTTGTTGGGCAACATGAATGGCAGGGTGATCTTATACTCAAAAAGTCTGGAATCTATGCACACATAACTTGGAGTTATTATATGCATATATGGCTTTTAGGGGGCGAGACCTTGCACAAGAAGCTATTCAGTAGCTCCTTCAACAACCTGCAATCCCCACCAGCAGCTGTCAACCCCATCAAGCCTAGCCATGGCTGGTTACTGGCTAGGTGGACCAAGGAGATGATCAGGCAGCACTCATCTCAACTGCAGCTCTGCAGCCAGGAAAAGAGAATGAGATTGTTTTCCCAGATCTCTCTTGAGTCACTGAAAATATGGAAGAGCAACCACAAGTGCCTGGTCACTGTCCCCACTGCTTCTCCCTTGGCTAGTACAAGGATCCTCCACATCCCTCCACATTTGCTAGGGTTAGGGACTCAGGACTCCCGTGAAAGTGAAAAATCGTGAATAACTCCAAGCCCTCCCAAACTATATTTAACACACAAAAAAGTATGATCACCATATTCAACCCACTATGGATTCCTTTGAGGTATTAAGGTTCCTTCCTAAAGCAGAAGTGGGTGGCTGGTGGGGCTTACTGCCACCTCCATTGCTGCCCCACACCATTTTTAATAGGGTTTTACAAGCCTCATTTGCAGTTTCTCAGTCTCATGAGGCTTGCAGTACGGCAGAAGGAGGAAGCAGAGATGACAGCAAATAATCCGTGAATAATCAAAGCTGCAAAAGTGAAATCTGCAAATGTGGAGGGCTGACTGTAGATGCCTATGGCAGTGTAAATTTGATTTTTTTGATTGTTTATGTCAAGACTGTAATTAAACTATTAGTAAAATTAAAGCCTGTTAAAAACATTGACTGGAATCCAGAATTGCAGTTACAAATTTGTAACTGATCCTTATTCATGAATGCTGTATGGTAACAACTGTGGCACCATTGCCATGATTGTGAATACCCTCCCAAACCAGCTTTACCAGATAGCCCCCAAGCCAAGTGAAGGAGGTTCATTAAGTTGGTGACTGGGGCACAGGAGGAGGATGTTGCCACCCACCTCTCACCAGCCATTGCAGCTGTGAAAATCAGAAGTCCTCATCACAGTCTCCTTGGCTGGCAGGAGGGGGTGGAAACGTCATCCTCTTGTGCCCTGATTGCCAGTGGAACGTACGTCCTTCATCTGATCTGGCAGCTGCCGGGTAAAGCAGGTTGAGAGGGATGAGGCTGGGAGACACTACTTATTGAGCATCCAGGCTCATTAAAAAGACCAGATACTGCTCCTGTTCTTTCTGATTTTATTTACTGTTTATCCCAGAATATTTTCTGGCAGTTCCCAGTATGATCAGGAACTGTTTATACCAACTCCCCAGGTCAGTTTATTTTAACTCAGTAAATCTGGGATTTTTCAGTCAGTCTAGATGTTTCCTTAGTTGTGCATATGTAGGCGGTGTAGAATTCCAGCCATTGCCACTAAAAAAGTATCAACATATAGACAATACAGCATATTATGCAAGGCCCTTTCTCTCTAAGCAATTAATCTTCAAGACCTGGACTGCATGGGACCTGGCTGCCTCGTTCCACTCTCTTGCCATGGAGGTCCTCAGTGAGAACCACCCTCTTGCAAGAGGTAGAAGAAGGGCAACATCAGAGAAGATCAGGGATGACAGCAGGAAACACTGTTTGATTTATCCTTACCCTTTGAGGACACCATACAGTTTTTGTTCCCGTTCTAGACTTAAGTGTGATTTGTTACAAAACTCTTCCAGAAGCTGCTTTAAGAGATTCTCCGGTCTTTGAAATGAGATGTATAAATTTTTGACTAAACAATTGAAGAATGCTTTCCAGTGCTGTTGATTTGAATTTTCAAAATCAAATCTGATAGAATGGGCTGTAAACCACAAAGATTTATGTTGTGATACATCAGTTAGAGGCACCATCTTTGAGGCACCATTATTGGGAGGTGGGTGAGTTTGCTAATGCAAAATGGTTTTTATAATTGTTTGCTAAAGACTCCTGAGCAAACATAGCAGTCCTGTGAAAAGATCCTCTTACAGATTGGGAACTGGGTAAAAGACAGAGAGTAGTTGGCCACAGTGGAAGCTTCAGACTGGGGGATATGCATACTACCTCCTTAGTAAAAAAAAAAAGAAAAGAAAAGAAAGAAAGAAAAGAAAGAAAACAATCCTAAACTGCACTCAATGGATTTAACATATTGTGTATTCAGCCTTTAGCCGGGTTTAGAAGGGGTGGCTACTAAGCTGTTGTGCCTTCATGTCATATCTGACTTATGGAGACCATACGGAAAGCCTATAATGAAATTTTCTTGGCAAGATCTGTTCGGGGCGGGGGGGTGCCTTTGCCTTCCTCTGAGGTTGACAGAGTGTGACTTGCCCAAGGTGGGTTTCCATAGCTGAGTGGGTATTTGAACCCTTGGCTCCAGAGTTGTAGTCCAGCGCTCAAATATTATACTATGCTGGCTTGGCTACTACCGGTAAGTATAAGGGGTATATTATTTTCTATATTGAAGAGAGTAAATTCTGAACATAGTCTGAGCAGTGGTGCATTAAGTCATGATCAGGATGTGCATTGTGAAGAAGGGAATAAGACTGACAACTGTTTAACTAACCACTAGAGTTATGCCTTCAAAAGCAACTTGGGGATGTACTGTGCAGATATAAGTTCACACTGATGTTCACCTCCATCTTGTGCAATAGGATAGCTGATTTCTATAGAACGAGCTGCTATTAAAACCGTAAAGGCAGGCCACACTAATTATGGTGAGTTGGCAATTTTATTTCATGATGGGGCTATATCCTGATGGGGCCAGTGCAGAAAGGGACAGATGAATTGATCCTTAGTTACCCAGAACTGATCACATTCCATCTTAGCAGACTACAGTGGCTTAGTCACTGGGTAGATCATCAGGGATCCCATCTTTTGTTCACAGAAAACAGAACAGCACAGCACTAAGCAAGGCCATGCCTCAGTTAGCTTCTTTTATACAACCTGGGAAGAGGCCATTTCTTTTAAAAGCTGTGACCTTATGAAAGACCAATAACATTGCTTCTTAATGAATATCTAAAATAGCTTTTTTAAGCCTAACATTTGTTAGCAGAATTGTTTGGGCTTTGCTCTGTAACATGAGCAGTGATGTAATAGTTCATGACATTGGATTAGTCACAGAAGACACAGGCCAAGATTTGGGATGGGGAGTGGTAGTGGAGGGAGTTAGAAAGATTTGAGCATTGGGTTTCATTAGGAGTGAGTGGAATGAATGTCACTGTTACGTGCTGTAGGCAAGATCCAACACCACTACCAACATTTCTATAACACAGCAATGGTCCTCTGGCACATATTCAAGGGTGCAAGTGAGCCTGGTACCCATATGATGTTTATATCCAACCAAGGGTCCCAAGGGGAGGAAGACAACTATCTAAATTTTTGGCAGTGCTGTGTGGGTAGTCAGAGATAAGCTGATTCCCATCATTTGATCATGTTGTCACACTTGAGCATCACTTAAAAACAGACCCCAGGATCATGAGACAATGGAGAGCATTTATTCCTCAGTAGCCCCCACTGAGTAATGTGAAGGCAAGTAAATAAACTATAACTGTAAGAATGGCTGTAGGAGAGGCGAAACCTGTCCACTTTTCCCAAGAAATGGGGACCATCTTTAGTGATGTCCCTGGGTGGGATGCTGTTCCATTTGTTCTTGTACATGAACAGTGCCTCTGGGACAAAACAGAGCTTGAGAATTGGTGTCAGAACACTCTTTTGGACTTGAGCTGCCAGAATCCCACAGCCAACATAGCGGTCCGTCTCCTTCTGGACCTAACGCAGGAGCAGTGACTGTCCAATGGAATATTTACCTTAAGCCTCCAGGGACCTTGCTCCAAAGGGAACCAAACCTATGTTAGAACCGCAACTCTATAATTTCTCACAGTTCTGAAAAGTGAGGTGAACATAACTCCTCTTTCTCCTTCTACCACTGGTATCTCCTGCCTTCTACCCCTGACAGGAAACCCCTTTGCAATTTTGCAGGAAATGCCACTGTTAGTTACACAGCTGAAAACACAACCCATGGGCAATGATTCTTATATCATATGCCTCAGCTAGTTGGCCATAATATGATGGAGCAACTGTAGTATGGGAATGTGAGAATTCAATGGCTGGGTCTCTAGGCCTTTCCCCACTACACTGTTACAGTGCTATTATTCCACTTCCAACATTGTGTGGAATCCTGGGGTTTGCAGTTTAGGGCGGGGCATTTAGAATTCTCTTTGGCCTCAGTAAACTACAAACCCCAGAATTCCACAGGATGTTGAAAGTGGAATAATAGCACTATAACAGTGTAGTACAGAAAGGCCCTCTGCTGTAGTGCTTGATCCCATGAGCAGAGCAGAGCTGTTGATTATTAGCAGGGGCTTGAGCTAGATGATGTTTGGGCTCATTTCTATTATGCTATGAAAAGTTACTTCTTTATCACAGTTCCCAGAATCCTTGAGTCATCAAGTCCACTGGCCCTAATCAAAGACGCATGATAACTGGGGAACTATGGAAGCTGTAATCCAAAAAAGCAACTTTTCCAGGCTCATAAGATCCAAATCCACTGCTTTGCTGATTTCCCTGGTTCCCAATCCAGTTATTTGCTTAGTTCAACATGCTGGTGCTTAAATTCTTCCATGGATCCAAAGAGGAGTATCTGAAAGATCACCTATCTCCTCAGTGGATCCTCACATACTAATATCTTCCTCAGAAGCCTTCTTCCAGCTTCTTCCATCACCTGACTTACAGCCAATGGCTAACTGGGGAAAGAGCCTTTTCAATGGGTCATGGAATATTCTCCGCAGGGATGCCAACTTTGATATAATTTTGTCTTATCAGGCCTTCTAATTCGATTTGCTTATTTTTATCTTGACTGATGGTTGTCAATGGTTTTTATGCTACTAGAGTCTCCTGCTTTTAAGGATAAAACTACAACTTCCAGAAAATTTCTCCACCTAGCATACCTGAGAATTCTGGGAACTATAGTCCTCAAATGTTACATTTCCAAGCTCCCAGAATTTTATTTAAATTTAGCCATACATTCTTATAACAGTAAGGATTGTGTGAGCAATCTCTGTGATTCCATTCAGCATTGGCAAATTTTCCAAAATTATAGAGCCCTCCATTGTGATAGCTTCAGTTAAAACTCTCTGTACCGTAAACTAACTTGTTGCAGACAAAGGAACTCAAAAGATTTATTTTCTGTTTCTTCTAGAATCTGGTCAGGAAAATATTTGGTGCTGGGGATTAGCTGCCTTAAGACATTCTTAGCTTTCATTTTTCTTCTTCTCTGGCTCATTGTCTAATTGACTTGTAATTGTGCAATAACAGCCACCCGAAACCTAATATGCAAACAACTCTCTAACGTCTGCTCTTGACCTGTGGCAAAAATCACAGTGAGACACAGCCACCTGCCCACCTGGCCACAGTTGACAAAGCAGGCAGGGGCAGAAAAATAAATAGCAACCAAGTAGATAGGCTTTGTAGCTGGATTTGCTAAGAAACTAGCCCTGAGAGGACAGTGCAAATAGCACCTGTTCTGAATACTGGCAGAACAAAGACAGCAAGGAGTTGTTTGTGCTGCTTCCAACATCTAGAAAGAGCGGCTAGAAAGGCGGGATGGCTGTTGGTGAGAGGGCTGGGCATATTCAGCTTCGCTGTCTGATTAATTTATATTACAGGTGCTGAATTTGGCCCATGGAGACATATTTCAATTCCTCTTCACAAGTGGCCTTCTTTTTTTCTCCTCTCAAATCAACTGCATCAGCCAAAGCCTGGAAAAAAAATGCTTTTGGGAGGAACTTCAGTTCCTCAAATTCTGCAACTGGTATGGCCAGTGTATACCTCCAAATGTCCTGATTTGGCAGAGAGAGTCTCAGTTAATCCTCTGTTGTCCCAAGTCTTCATTTGCTTTTAAAACATTCCTGATTCTCTCTCCTCTTCTTGCTTTTTCCTTTGTTCTCAGCTTACTTCAGTTGCTGCAAACTGACTTCAAAATGCAAAAGTAATTTGTACTCAATTCATCAAGGGGAGAGCACAGGAGGGAGCAGAATCTTGCCCTTCCCAGTAGGCAGAACCAAATTGCTGCAACTTCTTCTAGCTTGTGTGTTCTTCCTGATAAATATAATTTGCCATCTTGACTAAAGTCTGAACTTGTCTGTCCATAAGTAGCCCAGTTTTCATTTATTAAATCTTGCAGGATATGCAGTGCTGGCTGCTGATTTTTACAAGCTATAGCACCCCCCCCCCAATGCACACACACGAAAGTGGCTTACCAAATCCCAGGCAAACTTCATTCTTAGGCCATTTCTGCACTACATTGTTATAGTGCTATTATTCCACTTTCAATATCCTATGAAATCCTGGGTTTACTGTTCAGGGAGGGGGATTTAGAATTCTCAGCCAGAGAACTCTTTGGCCTCAGTAAACTACAAACCCCAGAATTCGACAGGATGTTGAAAGTATAGTAATAGCACTGTTACCCTGTATGTTGGGGGTCCCGGGAGGGGTGCCCAAATAACCAAATAAAAGCATAAGATGGGGAAATTAAGCTCGAGCACTCTCTTAAGCTAACGAGAGGCAGGGTAACTTCAGCTAGGATCTTTAACCCTATGTATACAGTGTCAGGCCAGAGAGTGGCTAGACAAGATTTTAAAGTAACAAATAATATTTTATTGAAGACAGGAAACATGAAAGACACAACATACACTAGCTAACTGAGAAATAGAAATGGAGAGCTTTGGGAAATGGGTGATATGACACCTGGTCTCATAGTCCTGGAGAGAAGATGAGGTTGCAGGGATGGAAGCTCAGCGCGGTTCGCTGAGGGGAGTTCACTGGACAAACCAACAGCAAGGCAGGATGGAAGTCCAAAGTGTTCCAAGCAGTCCAAAAGGGAGGCAGACTCAGTTATAGGGAACTGAGGGGAAAACTTCACTGGACAGAGCGGCAGCAAGGCTGGATGGAAGTCCAGGGTGATCCAAAGTGTTCCCAAAAGTGGGGACTTTTTATAGAGTGGAGTTTACCTACAGGCTATGCCATGCTCGATGAGAACAAAGGAATTTTGGAGCTGGACAAAGGAGTTGGAAAAGGTCAGGTTTTGCATGATGAGCTTAGCGCTGGATGACAATAGCATGGCCAGTATGCTGATGGCCCAACATAAAGGAATGGCTCGGCTCTTACCCGTGCGGCTTTGTAAAGATACGTGCCTAGCAAAGCCGGTTTGCAAGAAGGTTTTTCCCTAAGGCATCGGAGAGGCTTAAGTTGCCTGCCTGAATGAGGTTTTGGAATGTACAACCATTAATGGCCGCACCCAATACGTGCTTGTCCAGTGGACCTCTGCAAACACGTGGAGTAGGGTGGCAGAGAAAGGTCAAGCAAAGGCCAAATTATTTGACATCAAAAGGATATCTAGTGCTCTCACCGGACATATCATAACCGTGATAACAGCACTATAACAGTGTAGTGCAGAAATAGCCTTAATTCTGAAGAAAAGATAGGCCCATGCAACTAGATGGGTAGAAGTAGATGCCCTTCTCCACTCTTTATTTCCACTACAGCCCTCTCCAGCACAGTGAAAATGCTGCCAAAAGAGTGAGTGGAGTTTCTGAATGGGGCAGAATGTGTGGCAAGGGACTGAGGGAGAAGAAACATCCCAAAAATTTACTGGAGGCACCTTCCATGAGGAAATTTCTGTTCACAGAAGGTTCCCCTACCCTTCATCAGGGGTTCTTTACCGTCTGTTTATTAAAGGAGAGTTGGTGTCTGGAGAATGAGGAAGAGGAGGTTCAGCTTTTGCCAGCATAGCTGGACATATCTAAAACCTGAATCCATCTCAGAACGGCAAAGGCTTATCCTTCAGTAGGCAAAAGCCAACCTCAAGAATGCATGAATAGACTGAACAGAGAGCGATGTCTATTTTATATACAGAAAAAAAGGTTGGAAAACTTATAATAATTATTATTTGCACTACAAATCCCAGACTCTCCAGCAGCAGTACATTCAGAAGAAAGTGAAACTGACAGATCTATCCCTGCAAACACAAGGTGCTATAGGCTACATTTCAGAGGAAGGAAGTGGCAAAATCACCTCTGAGTTTTCCTTGCCTGAGAAAAACCTACGAAATTCATGAGGTCAGTTGACTGGTGACTCGAAGGCACTTACACTTGCAATTCATCCATTAAGCCTGCTGCATTAATGTTAGGCTGGGATAGAAGCAGAATAGAAGGCAGGGAAAGATCAGAGCCTGAAGAAGTTCCTTGGGGGCATTAAAGCTCCCAGAATCATGGCTAGGATGTTCTAGTTCCAAGCTCCCCTTCCCCACAACAGGCTCCGGATAGGAGAACACAATCCTAATCATTGCCCCCGCCTCCCAATGAAGGCAGAGACTGGATGTCTGCTCAAGGCATTCATACTGCTTGGTTTGGGTTTCCTTGGTGCTGAATTAGCATTGCAATTTGGCACAGATTACAGACAGGCCTGCCGCTCTGCTGTAGCAACAAATGGTTTTGTTGTTGCTGTTGTTGTTTTGCAAATCCCCAAAAAGTCCAAAAGTGAAAGGAGGTCAGAGCCTGGCCATGGTGTGTTTTCTTCTTCTCCCCAACACCATTCCATGTCACTAGGCTGCAGGAGTGGTTGCTTGCTAGTTGGATATTTCATATTTCCATCACTGTAATTTTAAAAGTGATGCAGGAAGCTGCTCTGAATTACTTGTTTCCATCCCATAAAAGCCTAGCGTAAATTGCTATAGGTCAGCTCTGCGGTACGGTAATCCAGTAATCCAATTAACAGTCCAGTACCAGTTATTTTTTATTTGTTTTTTTCTAAAAATAACCATCCTATAAACTCACTGAGATAGAATTTGGCTATCCCTGTATAGCATCTCTTCTACTGGTATTTGATCTTATTTGTGTTCTTTTGCTCACAGTCACTCAACTAAGGCATTGTTCAAACACTGCAAGTACAGCCTTACAAAACATTTTGAATTAACACCCTCATCCTAAATATGCACTAGACAATCTCATCCATTTTTGATGGATATTTCTTTCAAGAATGTATGCTTAGATCAAAAGCTGGTTCCAGGGACCCATCTAAACTACAGAATTATAGTGCTGTTATTCCACTTTAACTAACATAGGGCCTTTCTGCCCTATACTTTTATAGTGCTAATATTCCACTTTCAACATCTGTGGAATTGTGGGGTTTGTAGTTTACTGAGGCCAAAGAGCTCTCTGGCTGAGAATTCTAAAGGCCCCTCCCTAAACTGCAAACCCTAGGATTCCACAGGATGTTGAAAGTGGAATAATAGCACTATGACAGTGTAGTGCAGAAATTGTCATAGTTCCTTCCTATGGAATCCTGGGATTAGCAGTTTAGGGAAGGGCATTTTGAATTCTCAGCCAGAGTACCCTAGTGACTCACCAGAGCATAAACCCCAGGATTCCATAGGATGGAACCACAGCAGTTAAAGTGGAGTCATAGTGTTGTAATTCTGGAGTTTGAATGGGCCCCAGGATTGAGGGGCGTCCCACAGTTTCCTGGATTTACTTGCTGGTGGCAAGCAGCATGGGGCAGCTAGTCAAAGTTTTAATTTTCCCCCAGTCCCCTCAACCTAATGTCACATTAGGGCACTGTGGGAAATTTTTAAATGGAACTAGGCAGTTGACATGTGGGCTTGAGAAAGTTTACTTTTTGAACTATATTTCCCAGAATTCTACAACATAGCTATAGATTAAAAAGTACCCATCCTGAACTTTTCCAGGGACTCTGGAAGTATAATCCAAGATATATAGACGGTTCCATGCTAGCTGAAGCTCATCTCAAGTCTGTTCCAGTATAGTATTTTGATTTTAGAATTCTATTGTCATCGAAGAGACTCAACTTTAACTCCTATTCATTTTTCAAATCTTCTCCTTTTTGTTTCTCAAAAAAACCTCCAACTCTTATGTGGACGGATGGTGGATGATAGGATTTATGAAATTGCAATAAATCTTCCCTCATTCCACTGAGCTCTGACCAAACGTGGCTCAGAGTCAAGTGCAAAACAATACACATAGAACAGAGTTGATAAACACAGCAATAAAAGCGTGTGCAGCAGAGTATGATATGCAGCACTGCTCTGAACACTATCACACAGTGTTGTCTTCCAAGGATACCTGGAGGCTTTTAATCTTCTGTTCCAATATATACATACGTACAGGATTTGCAGATCCTCCAAGAGATTCAGCATTCCATCATCAACACATCGAGTGGAGATACGCTCTGGCAAAGCCTCCGGCCAACAATCAGGCAGACTAAGAGAGATGTTGGCCAGATCCCATCTCCTTATATACACAGGGACTAGCTGATGTAACCCCAGCCAGGATTTCTTGTCCCATGGCTGATGTAGCCCCTTGTCCTTGTCACATTACACTGTGACTCAGCTTTTTGTGTCAAGGGGATTACCTCATGACATGCACAGTCATTCCCCCAGGTGCTTTCCACATGCACATCATAAGTATTTTATTGGAACAAAGGTCACAGCAAACCTTTTCCAACATCTTATTCTCATAGCTAAGGTTGTTATTTTTATTGCTTTTTAATTATAATTTGGGTTAAATTTCCATTTGATTTTATAGTATGATATCATTTTATGTAGTGATATTTTGTGGGCAGGGAGGCTAGTCAAGTGGAATAAAAATGTGGCAGGGGCTAAGAAGCTGCAATCCTATACAGATAGTTTCCAAATGCATCCTTTCCACAGTGCTCTGAGGCAGAATGTGGATTTAAAAAAAATGGACTACAACTCCTAAAATCCCCCAAGCCAGCATGGCCATTAGAATGTCTAGGAACAGTCAAATTGTAGTTTTCCAGGTGCTGATGCATTGCACTTCCTTCCCACCTGGATTATCTAGCACAGCCAAAGATGAGGAATGCTGGGAGTTGCAGTCAAAGAACATCTGGAGGGCTGTCCTTTGGCCAAACCTCCTTTACAAGATTTTGTGCCACAATCTATCTATAGTTCATGTTTCTGGTGCTACAATCAATCTGTAGTTCACATATTTTTGGACTTCTAACAGAATTTTCTAATAGAATGGGATAACACCTGTGAAAGTACATAAAAATATCATCTTTGGTTTATGGAAGTACAGTGGAGGTAAATTGTATGGATATAGTCCAGCCAAAATGAAACAGTTTAAAATCTCATTGGTATCAATGGTGCAGATTCTTGCATATGCTCAATGGTCTCCTATGAAAACCAATGTTTAACTTTGGCTGGATAGAACCCTGTGGGAGTGCTTTACTATAAGCTGTTACCATTCCCCATGCCAGGCTGGAAGGATTTCTCCACCTGTTTCTAGCCTTGGCCAGACACTCTCTGCTAAAGTAACAGCTTGCCTTGGTACCTTTGTCTTGATGTTTCAAGCTGTAATAGGCTACATTTTATTCACTCTAAATCATAACAGCCATATGGAAGGAACAGACAAACATGTGGCATCATTTCACTTCAGTACCCTGGAATTAAGTAGCTCTGTTTTTCTTCTCTCCTCTCAGTGTTTTTACTACAATGTTCACTTCAGCATTCCTTGAGAGAAAAGTGTATTATGGGTGCCATGGGAAATGCAGTCTGGTGGTCCCCCACAGCTCCCAAATATGGTGTTGCTATGCAGATTGCAGATTCTGCTGAAACATCTTTATAGGATCTGATTATCTTGTGCTCCTTTCAATTTATTATGTCTGAACAAGGAGTTAACCTGAGGATGAGTGATGAAGAGCTGGATCCTGCTTTACACACACACACACACACACACACACACACACACACACAAGAGAGAAGTTGAGTTCCCTGCTCCCTCATTCCTACAGTACTCTCTCCAGTCTGCTAAAAATTCTACACAGAGAGTTGGGAAAGCTCCTTACAGGTGACTACCTATGTACCTATAGTACAGATAGAGAAAAGAGTCCCTAAAAAATTGAAACGGGCACCTTCAGTAAATGGAGACCTTTGGTTCATGGAAGACACAGATCCTGGATCCAAACAGCTGAAAATACTAATTTTTGTACTGCATCAGAGGCCATGCTGGTTAGGGCTTCTTGGAAGAGTCATCCATCAAAGCAATTTCCTAGGCTCTGTATCCAACTCTTGATTGAGATTCTTGACTTACTTCCTACATCTATTATCCACCCTTCCTCCAAAGAGTTTAGGCTGGTGCATCAATTTCCTGTCCCACACATTCTCATCTTTAAGCCTTATAAGAATCCTTGGAGGTTGCTTGGTCAGGGAGAGAACTGGCCCAAGAACACCCAGCGAGCATCAGGTCTGAATCTACCACATCCTTCTTGTATGACCTACTAACCACTGTGCCACATTGACTCTGGAATACTGCTTGCTCCTACAAAGAACATCCCGGTGATCACCTCCAGCACTACAAGTGTCAGTATTATGCCCTGACATAATGATGGGAGATGTAGTAGTAGTAGTAGCTTGTTAGCTGTTAGATAAACTGTGCCTGGTGCTGAGCGAACAGAATGCAGCTTCATTAGAAAAGAACTTGTTCCCTTGAGACTATGTGGGGAAGTTTAGGCTCACTGCAGTTTTAAGCGCTTTCACATTCATTTTGCTTCAGTCTGGTCACTAAAGTCATTACATGTATCCAACTTACAATAAAGTATAGCTTTAACTATATCTTATGCAAGTGGAATCTGTTCTTGACAACAGGGGTGGGTATAGTTTAGAATTTGGAACAAATTCTTTGGATGTGATGAAGCTCATTGGATAAGATGGGGAAGAGGCTTCTAGTAAAGTAACTCTGAAGAAGGAGACAGCACTACTGAAGTCTGCATATGCCCAGTGGAGTGAATGACAAAATCACTGCTAGACTGATGATTTGCTGCTAATTCCCCATTTTAGAGCCGGTGTTATGGCCACCAGGGCCAATTCTATTGTTAGGCAAAGTGAGGCAACTGCCTCAAGTGCCAGAAGCTGGTGGTGGCAGTGACAGCTCCCTATCTGTTCCCCTAAGCTCCTTCTCACTTGCCTTTTCCCTGCCGTCAGAGATGTGTGCTGCTCAGCCTGGCCTTCACCTCAGTGTGAAGGTGGCTGCTATCCAGGAGCCAATGCTGAAGTAAGATTCAACAGCCAGTCCAGTCCAGCTGGCTTCCATGGAATAGGGGAGGGGAGAAAGGCTGTTTTGTCCTTTATTTTGGGCAACAAAATATTTTAAGCTGACTCTGGTGGCCACAAAACAGAAGATGCTAGAAATGCTTTCACAGAATCATCCTGTGTCTCATGTCAGAGGGAGATGGATTTAACCCTCTGAACAGATAATCTTTTCCATTGAAAGGCAAGCATGTGCAGCTAAAATTTACACACAGCTATCTAATGTGTTGTGCTATGTGAAAATGTTAGCTGCACATGCTTGCCTTCCAATGAACGAGCCTAAACATCCTAAAGGCACCAGAGCCCATCTGATATTGGAAACTAAGCAAGATCAGCTTTGGTTAATACTTGGATGGGAGACCATCAATGCATACAAGGTGCTGTAGAATATATTTCAGAAGAAAACCACCTCTGAGTATTCCTTGCCTAAGAAAACCCTATGAAATTCAGATATATCTAGTCTGCACAGTGGGAGTGTAGTCTGTTTCTTGTCTGTCTGCTAGGGCCAATATTTGGGAAAGTAAGTCTTCTGGACTGCTGGGGGAGCAGTCATCCATGAAAGTTATTTTACCAAGTTCTGGTTAGGGTCAGTTGGCACAAGAACCACACCAAAGGACTTTTATAATCTCTTTGTGATGATGGTAGCTATAACCTTTGAAACAGAGCTCAGATGAATTCTTTACTTTTTGAGTAAGTACAATTGACAAATGCACAGGTCCCAGAACAGATCAAGCGTGAACTCTCCCTAGAAGCCAAAGTGACTAAACTGAAGCTGTTGTACTTTGGACATATCATGAAAAGACATGACTCACTAGAAAGGACAATAATGGTTGGTAGGTTAGGAGGCAGTAAGAAAAGAGGAAAACTGCATCATAGATGGGTAGACTCAATCAAGGAGGACACATCCCTGAATCTGCAAAACCTGAGCAAGGCAGATGATCATAGCTTGGAGGTCTCCCATCGATAGGGTTGCCATAAGTCAAGGTCTACTGAACAGCAGTTAACAACAACAACAAATAATTAAAACTACAGCTGCAGTGATGTTTGAGTAGTATCATTTATTTAGTTGTTTTTGGTTTTTAAATTTTATTGTTAGGGTTTGCTTTTTTTAAAGCTCTGTTTTGTTTTCAGTCTATGCTGTGAGTCTCCTTGAGCTCCAAGTCATGAAAAAGGCAGGATATAAATTAATTGAATCAACAAACTAGTAATATCTTTTAGACACTCCTTACCCACTGATGCCTTTCATTTCAGTCTGGTGGTAAATTCACTCTGGATTTTATTTGGAACTTTAAAGAAGCTATACAAGGCACTGAACTTTATCCATAAATTAGGTCCTGCAACTGAGAGAGAGCTCCTTTAAAGTTCAGACTAAGGATTCTTTCACACTACAAAAAGGTAAGCACTATGATTCCACTTTTGCTGCCATGGTTCCATCCTGTGGAATCCTGGGGTCTGCAGTTTAATGAGGAGCATTTAGCATTCTCAGCCAGAGAGCAATAGTGCCTCGCCAAATTACAACTCCCATCATTCTATAAGACAGAGCCATGGCAGTCCAAGTGGAATCATAATGCTATAATTAGGTTGTATGAAAAGTCCCTAACACCCAGAGTGGATTCACCATGCACCTAACATGGAAACCATCAGCAACCACTGGTATTATCCTTTCAAAATCATTGGGACAGATGCAACATTTTTAAAAAAAATAAAAATAATAAAATAAAAATAAAAATTGCTATTCCCTTCCTCCTAAGAAAATTGCCCATCCACAATTATCTTTTCTGTTCCCTCCCTCTGTATGTGTGTGTGTATGTGTCTCAGTCTTCTACTCTTTCAAGTTTTAACAAACAGCAAGGGGACCTTCCTTAGCAAAAGCACCCTGCTGCTGCTTGGCTCCGCATGCAAAGCAACCAGCTGCTGCTCTCATAAGCTGACACAAGAGGCACCCTGTCCATTATGGCTACACAAACTCCCTAGGGCCAGGCTGTCAAAGGCAAGCATCTAAATATAGAGAGGGAAGTATTTATTTCTTCCGTCTGTTGAAACAAAGTGGTGTCTATTATTAAAGGCAAAAACGGGTCTTCCCCACGGTGAAAACGGCCTCCCTCGGTCAGGGAGGATAACTTCATAAAAGAAGATTACTGTGGGCTCATTCACACTAGATAATTATAGTGCTGTTATTCCACTTTAATTGCCATGGTTCTATCCTATGGAATCCTGGGATTAGTTGTTTAGGGAGGAGTGTTTTGAATTCCCAGCCAAAGTGCTCCAGTGCCTCACCAAGCTGAAAATCCAGCCTTCCCCAATCTTATAGCTTTTAGACATGTTGGTTTCCCACCATTCTCAGGCAACAATCATATTATGGCTTTTATAAACCAAGTGGGGAAGATTTCTAGATTGGGGAAAGACAACTTTAAAAGGATGAAAAGAACACTTATGAAAGAGCCAGTAAGAAGATGGATTCCCCTAAGGTCAACAGGGGAACAGTCTTCATGCTATTCTCTGTAAATCCCATAGTTGGCCCAGCACTAACGGTTTAAGTAACGAGTTGTTCTTCTTCGTGGTCTCTGTGCCTTCATACACTAGGAGCTTTAGCGCCTGCGCGGTAGCGTTCGGAAACTTCTAGAGCTTGTTCGCTTGGCGGGAACCCCTCCCCCACGCCGGTACTGCGCATGCTCCTCCCGCCGAGCAACGGTCTCTCCTCAGTTCTTTCTCGTCCGCCGCCGCGTACGGAAGGTTCTTTAGTTTGTTCCTCTCACGTCGTGCTTGGCTTGCTGTTTTTTCACGGTTTTACGGACTTTCGGACTGTCTTTGACCTCTCTTTCGGACTCCCCCTTCGGTTTTCGTCTTTTTGGATTTCGGAGTTTGGCGTTTCTTCGTCTTATGTCCGCGCTCTTTAAGAAGTGCGTGTCCTGCGGCCGCAAGGTTGCCCTCAACGACGGCCATAAGGAGTGTCTCTTCTGTTTGGGCGAGTCCCACAACATCCGGACTTGCCCAATTTGCAGGGATTTTACTCCCCAAACTCTTCGCAACCGCTCCGCGAGACTCAAATCTTATTGTTGGGAACAGTCTCTGCGGGCGATAGACGAGACCTCCACTTCCAAGATGGCCGACAAGAAGACGACCACGCCATCGACGGTATCGGCGGCTGCCGTTCCGTCCACCTCGTCGGTATCGGGCTCGGTACCGGCGAAACGCCGATCTCGGCGTTACCGAGGATCCCGAAGCTGTCGGCGGCTGCCAAGTCAGCGAAAGGATCCTCGACGGCGAGGAAGGCTGAGGCTCCCCTTACGGAGACGCCTGCAAAAAAGCGCCCTGCTCCGGACGGAGGCAAGGGCAAGGAGAAGGAGAAGAAGAAGAAGAAGAAGGAAAAGAAGCGCTCCCCGGCTGGGGACGCTCAACCTCCTACTCCTCCTCCTACTCAGCAGCCTTCCAAAGGGCGAGGCGAGTCCGTCGACCTCTCGGAGGATGAGATCGAGGACGTTCCCCAACAGCGCCCGGACTCGCCTGTGGCAGACCCTCCAACCCTGGTGGAGGAGCGCCACCGCCCTCTTAGCCGTCGCAGGTCGGCCGACCTGCAGCAGAGAGAGCCCTCTGCTTCTCCGGAGCGGCGTTCGACCTCCTTCAGGTCCCGGTCCCGCTCTTCCGAGCGTCCGGTGGCCTCGCCGCCTCCGAGGGAGACAAGAGAGGAACAACCTCGCTCGTCTGCCTCCAGATACACCTCGGCGTCCTACGTGGCCAGGTACGCGAGGGAATCTGAATGGAGAGAGCGCCCGGCCTCCTATCGGTCGCATTCGCCATCGTACCGGGATCGGTACCATCGTGGCCCGAGTCGCTGGGAGACCTTCCGGAGGTCCCGGTCACCTCGTCGACAGCGCGAATCGCGCTCGCCTAGAGGGGACGAGGCTCGGTACCGTCGACGCCGAAGCCGATCTCCGTCGGACCGCCGCTCCTTCAGCCGCTCTCCCTCCCCTCGATATCATAGGGCGAGGGAGCCTTCACCACGGTATCGGGCGATATCGCCACCTCCTAGGGTCACGGCAACGGCGACGCGCCCTACGGAGTCGGTGGTGACTGAGCGGGCTACGACGACGTCAGCCTGCCAGACTACCCCGGTCACCACCAAGAGGGTGAAGTCAGTGGTCAGCCATCCCAAGCGGGACGCTGCTGCTACCACCGCCCCGGCTGCGGAGAAGCCTAGGAAGGCAACACCTGCGGCGACTACGAAGGAGCCGGAAAGCGAGCGGCGAGAGGACTCACCGAGCTCGGAGTCGTACGACTCGAGTGCGGAGTCTGAGGTGTCTGAGGCGGCCTCCCAGGAGTCTCCTCCGTTGGGATTCGGGGACCCGATCCCAGATTCTGCTCCAGAGGACGTCCACCAGTTCTCTGCGATGCTGCTCCGCATGGCCACTACCCTCGGCCTTAAGATCGCCGATGCGGAGCCGGAGGATGACGATCCAGCCTTCTCCGTTTTCGAGGAGAAGCGACCTTCCACGGCCCCGCTGCCTCTCCTGCCCCGGGTATCCAGACTGGTGAAGGCCGCCTGGGATAGACCGGCCTCGGCTCAGCCGATACCGCAGCGGTTAGAACACCTCTACAGGGTGCAGAAGGATAACGCCGGTTATCTATTTAATCACCCTGCACCGAACTCTGTGGTCGTCGAGTCCGCGCAGACGAAGGGCTCCGGCAGGCAACACACCACCCCGCCGGACAAAGAGGGCAGGAAGTTGGACGCCTACGCAAGGAGGTTCTATTCAGCTGCCTCCTTGCAGATCAGGCTGTCCAACACTCAGGCTTGCCTCGCGGCATACCTGAAGAAAGTGCTCGATCGCCTGCAACCGGCGATGGAAGCGGTACCGGAGGACATCCGCCAAGCCTCCTCCGTGATCTTCAATGAGGCTATCTCCATCGCTCGGCACCAGATGGCCTCCTCCCGGCACGCAGTGGAGATCGCCTCCCGGGTCATGGCGGATCCGTCGGCCTCCGCCGCCATGCTTGGCTGCGACCGGCCGACATCCAGGAGGACACCAGAAGGAGGATTGAAGATCTCCCCTTCGACGGTGAAGGCCTATTCAATTCGTCCACAGACGAAGCTTTGGACAATCTCGTCAAGGCGAGACTGACCGCAAAAAAGATCGGGCTGCAGCCGGCCACGCAGGCCCGCAGGGCCTCCACCTTCCGCCCATCCTGGCGACGATCTTCCACCTCGTCGTTCCAGCGTTCGGCCCAGTCTGGACAGTCGAGACCGTCCTCCGGCTCATCGGCCAGACGCACGATTAGGCGGCGCCCGGCTTCGTCGAAGAAGTCCTCCTCCGAGACAAAGTCTCGGTTTTGACGTGCCTGGCAGGACCCACCAATACCCACTCTTCAGCCTACCATCAGCGCTCGGAGACCGACCGACTCTCGCTCGACACCTAGCGGAGTGGCAGTATGTCACTACGGACTCTTGGGTGCTTTCCATCGTCCGTCTTGGCTACGCCATCGAGTTTCTCGATATTCCTCCTCGCGGCGTTTACTACTCCACGCCGTCGAGTCCGGCCCTCCTGGAAGAGATCCAATCCCTCCTCCAGAAAGGGGCGATCGAGCGGCTCCCGCAAGAGGCCAAGACCACCGGCTTCTTCTCCAGGTACTTCACGGTACCGAAAGCCGACGGTACCCTCCGGCCGATCCTAGACCTCAGAGGGGTGAACTACTACATCCGCCCCAAAAGGTTCAAGATGGTCACGATACCGTCGATCCTACCCTTCCTACATCGAGGGGACTGGTTCGCCTCCATCGATCTCCGAGACGCATACTTCCATATCGCCATTCGCCCGCAGCACAGACGGTACCTCCGCTTCGCAGTCGACGACACCTGTTACCAGTACAAGGTGCTGCCGTTCGGACTCTCGACTGCCCCAAGGGTCTTCACCAAGTGCATGGCCCCGGTGGTATCCTACCTGCGGACGAAGGGCGCTTCCGTCTTCCCCTACCTCGACGATTGGCTGTTGGTGGCGTCCTGCAAACAGAGACTTTACCACGACGTCCACATGACGTTGTCACTCCTGACCCGCCTTGGTCTACGAGTGAATCCGAAGAAGTCCCACCTCGAGCCGGCGAGGATCTTGGACTTCATCGGGGCGACGCTCGACTCGACCTCCGCCAGGGCGTACCTACCAGAGTCTCGAGCCCAAACCTTGATCCGGGCCGCTGCTCACGCTCGTACGGCCCCGACGCTATCTGCGAGAAGCGTCCAGCAGCTCTTGGGCTACATGGCTGCGACGACCGCTGTGACATATCTCGCCAGGCTGAGAGCAAGACCTCTTCAACACTGGTTCGTCCGCATATTCGACCCCCTGCGAGACGAACAGACACTCCGACTGCAGCTGCCGGGAGACGTCCGCTCATCCCTCCGATGGTGGCAGTCGCGATGCAATCTCATGTCAGGGATGCCTTTCCAACAGCCGACACCGAAGGTGACGGTAACGACCGACGCCTCCCTGTATGGATGGGGTGCCCACTGCGGCGATCTCAGAGTCCGCGACAGATGGACCGACGACAAGACCACTCTCCATATCAACGCGCTGGAGCTGCTCGCCGTCTGGAAAGCCCTACGGGCGTTCCGCCATGCCGTGGCGGGGCGCACGGTCCTGATTCTGACGGACAACACCACCGCCGTCTGCTACATCAACAGACAAGGTGGGACTCATTCCACGACCCTGCTCGACATCGCGCTCGACCTGTGGGAATGGTGCATTCGCCTGCACACGCATCCCGTGGCGGTTCACCTGGCCGGGCAGAAGAACACCACGGCAGACGCCCTCAGCAGGGACACCTCATCCCATCACGAATGGTCTCTCTCCGGAGAGGCGTTCAGACTGATTCGGGACCGCTGGGGCGAACCATCGATCGACCTCTTCGCGACCAGGGAAAACGCGAAGTGTCGCCGATTCTGTTCCAGAGCGGGCCACGATCGTGCCTCCATCGGGGACGCTTTCCAGTTTCCGTGGACCGGGGAACTCCTCTACGCGTTCCCGCCGTTCCCGCTGCTCGGCCGGACGATATCGAGATCCTCGCCGACCGAGCCGACGCGATCCTGGTAGCCCCGTACTGGCCGAGGCAACATTGGTTCGCACCCCTGCTACAAGCTGCGCGAGACGACCTGCTCCGGTTGCCACCGACACCGGACCTGCTCTCCCACTCCGGCGGCCGAGTCCTCCATCCGGACCTGCCACGCCTGGCCCTCCATGCCTGGAGGATATCGCACTGACGATCCCGTGCTCGGTACCGTCCTCGTCGCGGCCAGGAAGGAATCCACCCGTCGCAACTATCAATACAAGTGGCGACGCTTCCTGACCTTCGCTAACGAGAGGAGTGAGCCGGTATCGCCCGCGGGGCTCTCGACCGTCCTGCACTTCCTCCTGCACCTCCGGCAACAGGGCCTGGCGTTTCCATCCCTGAAGGTGTATCTCTCCGCGATCGTGGCATACCAACCGCCACGATCTGCTGCCTCGGCCTTCTTCAGGAACGATACCGTTAAGCGGTTCCTGAAAGGACTTCATCATCTCTACCCGCCGGTATCGCCGCCGCTACCGCCGTGGTCCCTCTCGCTGGTGCTCTCGCAGCTGACGAAGCCGCCCTTCGAGCCAATGGCGACCTCGGATGACAGGCTCCTGACAATGAAAACTGCCTTCCTGGTAGCGGTGACCTCAGCGAGGCGAGCGGGTGAGATCACAGCTCTTCGTTCCGATGAGCCCTTCACGGTCTTCCACAGGGACAAGGTGGTCCTGAGACCTGACATCTCGTTCCTGCCAAAGGTGGTGTCCAGTTTCCATCTCAACCAGGACATCATCCTGCCTGCCTTCTTCCCGAACCCGACGACACCGTTGGAGCGGTCCCTCCACTCCCTGGACGTGCGTCGGGCATTGGCTTTCTACAAGGACAGGACTGCTTCCTTCCGACAGACGCCGCATCTCTTTGTTTGCTATGGGCGACGTCGGAAGGGCCTAAAAGTGTCCACCCAGCGCTTCTCCAAGTGGGTGGTGAGGACTATTGAACTGGCGTATGAGCTCGCGAGGAAGCCTCCGCCAGTCCTGCTTCGAGCCCACTCCACCAGAGCTGTGGCTACTTCTGCGGCCCTCCTGCGAGGAGTTGACCTGCATGAACTCTGCCGTGTGGCGACCTGGTCCCAACCATCGACCTTCGTGCGCCACTACAGGCTCGACTGCCGGTCGCGCAGAGATGCCCGGTTTGGACGTGAGGTGTTGGCTTCCGTGCTGTAGGACCTGACCCGCCGTCCGACCGGTAAGCTACACAGTCTCCTAGTGTATGAAGGCACAGAGACCACGAAGAAGAAGAACAGGTTGCTTACCTGTAACTGTGGTTCTTCGAGTGGTCATCTGTGCCATCATACACACCCGCCCTTCCTCCCCTCTTTCTCAGGTCCCTGTAGGTTCTACGGCGGACGACAGAACTGAGGAGAGGCCGTTGCTCGGCGGGAGGAGCATGCGCAGTACCGGCGTGGGGGAGGGGTTCCCGCCAAGCGAACAAGCTCTAGAAGTTTCCGAACGCTACCGCGCAGGCGCTAAAGCTCCTAGTGTATGATGGCACAGATGACCACTCGAAGAACCACAGTTACAGGTAAGCAACCTGTTCATCAATGACATGTCAAGTGATTAAATAGTTGTGTGCTTGTGTTTATGGCTATGCATTTTTTTTTCATTTTCTAACATTTAGCATGGTCAAATTAATTTTCAGACTTAATGTTCCAAGCTCTGCCCTCCACTTAATTACATTACCGAGTGTTTCTTTTCTCTCTGTTAGTGCTCTCAGGACAATTGGACTTATACCAGGGAGATATTTTGAAACCTAAATGGCTGTCTGCATGAGCATTGCCTTGAAAACCAGAAGAACACAATTTTAAAAGTTCCTCTGCCCCCTTGTGTATCCTTAGAAACCTTACAAAAATAGTAATGAGGAGGGAAAAAGCCAAGATCCCTAATCTACGTTGTTTAAATTATCTGAAAATGATCTCTTTTTGGCTTTTCTGGCAGTCATCCACCCAACGAGGGAGAGGCGGCATTTGAAAATAGAACAATTAAACCAAGAATGCTTTAAAGGCTGACGTGCTTCACTGTTTTCTGCAGTGAGAACTCAAAATAATGACTTCAGGGATTGTATCTGCACTGTCTTTCCTGTAGAAGAATGTGTACTGCTGGTTTAAAAGGTTTTCCACTTGCTTGGGGTGGGGATGCAACAGTGTTATGCAGGGGCTACAACTTTCCCAAACATGTTGGACTACAGCTCCCGTAATGGATAGCTCACAAGGGTACGGCAGTGCTCCCTGGGTGGCCTTGAAGTCCCATGAATTTGCTTCAGGTGCTTATTGTAAGGATACACTTGAAAAAGTGGGAAGGGATTTGTATATTGTGCAGAAATGAGAAATGATAGTCTTCTGCGTGTGGTCCTTAGAATATGAATCAATCATAAAGAGGACAGATTAGGAAAAAACCTTGGATAATCTAGTCCATAGATTATCCAAGGTTTGCCCTTCCATATATAAATATTTGATTCAGCATTAGACATGATAGTGAAGGAATAATAGCCTCTCTCTCCTCCAGATGTTTTGAACTATAATTTTATCAGTCCCTACCAATGTGGACAGTGGTCAGGATGATGGTAGTTGTAGTCCAAAACATGTGGAAGGCACCAGGTTTAGCAAAGTTGACTGTAGTTATATAAACTACAATCTATATCAGTGATCTCCAAATTTCTGAAAGTCCTTAAGCCCTTTCTGCACCCTACCTTATTGTGACAACTTCCTATGAGGATCCTGGCAGCGAAGGGGAGCATGACAGGAACACTCTCCTCTGCACTGGCTGCCCTCATTATCCAGGAAGTGTGATGGCCCTGCCTCTTCCATCCACACTGACAGGGGAAAACCCGCCAATGATTTACTCTGTTATTATGCTGCCTGGGAGAAGGACAGGACCACAACGACATCATGCATAACTATTGTCATGGTCCCATCCCATTATCATTGTCATGATCCCATTCTTGTCCCATCCCCACTGCAGGATGATAAACTCTTGTGGAAAGGATCTCAGTTCTGTGATCCAGTGTAGTAGACATAGCCCATCCCCACACACCTCTTACTCAAGGCAACAACTCTCAACTGGGAAATATTTTCAGGCTAAGGCTTCCCCTGCAGAGCTGCACATTCAAGATTGCTACGTAAAGTAAGCTTGTCATCTAAGGTGGCAACTGTCTCAATTTGGCAGGGACAGTCCTGATTAATCCTCTGTCATCCCATTTTTTCAACTGCTTTTAAAACATCCCAGTTTCTATTTCCTCCTCCCAAATTTTCCCTTTGTCCTCAGTTAACTTCAGTTGCTGCAAACTAAAGTTGAAAGTACAAAAGTTGTTTGCACTCAATTAACACGGCAGGGGGAAGAGGAAGGATCTGAATCTTGCCCTTCCCTATAGACTCAGGCAAGAACAAACTTCAGCAGCCTCTCTTAGCTCATGAGTTCTTCTTCATTAATAAGTTTTGCCATCTTGATCACACTCTGATGATGAAAGGCCACATGTGTTCTGGTTTTCACCTCTGAAATGTTGGAGAGCATAGATGCTGGATCACTATGGAAGCAGGAGCAGGAACAACACTGTGGATATTGTCCTTTGGAGGACAACATGGCCCTGCAGCTCCTAAGCTAACCTGCTTCCCCCAGGTATAGTGCATGATGCTGTCTCCTCTGGAGCATTGGCACAAGATTCATCTGCCAGTTAGGTTATTTTATGTGGTTGAATGGAGAAGGGGGCACCATTTTTTTTCTTCCCCCCGGGGTCAGTGTACCTATCCTTTCCGCCCTGGCTGCCTCAGCTTCAAAGCTCAGACTTGCAAACAGGCACTTAGCCAAGTGGTCCATTTGTAGAGCACATAGGGTGGTATGGAAAATGTTAAGCATCACCTTTTGGCTTGCTCTACCATCATCAGAAGCACATTCAGGGAGGGACAGAGGGAGGATGGGGGAGCAGGTTCCTGATGACATAAATCTAAACTCGGAAGCAGAGCCAAAGGAATAAAATAAAACTGTTTTCCCCCTTCATCCACATTTGGCCATTCGACTACGAAAACAAGATACTTATCTGACAAAAGGGGAAGTAGAGGTTAGCTCAAAAAGGGACTTAAATGCAAAGAAAACCTCCTATTTGTTGTGCAACTTTATCTGCAAGACGAGAGGCTCAAAACACCCCTGTTTCCATATCAAGGATCACTTCTTCAGCTCTTCCATACTATTATCCAGGGTCAGTTTTTGTCTGCTTGTGAGTTTTCGTCATTCAGTCTGCAATAACTTACCCTCTGCCAATATAAGATCCAAGGGAGAATTCATTCTCTTTGGTTAATGATACTGGTGAAGATCCTGCTCGGCAACTCTGTAAAACGTACACCAGCATTGCTATCCTGGTGTTGTATTTTGTTAGTGCTGCAGAACTACTATATAACTAATCACACAATGCCTCTCACACAATGGTGTGGGTTACTCACCAACTACCAAGTGAAATGGAGAAACCTAAACAGTGCAATTGTTTGTGCAACAGTTCACCAGTGTTACACCACTTGTAAAATCCACAGTAATATACCAGCACTGAAGAACTTCCTTTCCTCCTTGACTTCAAGGTGCTATTCTTGGAGCCTCCCTTTATCCTCATAACACCCTTGTGTGGTAGATTTGGCTGAGATACATTTATCAATAGTTGTGTCTGTGTGTGCCTGTTGACCTGTAGTGGCCCCATGAATTTCGTAGGGTTTACTTCATAGGAATATTCAGAAGTGGTTTTGCCAGTTCCTTCCTCTGAAAAATATCCTACAGCACTTGGTATTCATTGGTGGCCTTCCACCCAAGTACTAACCAGAGGTGACCTAACTTAGCTTCCAAGATCAGACAGGATCTTTAGGGTATTTAGGGCAAGGTTAACAATACATACAGCAGCATACGTCACTAACAGGGTTCCAGTGCAAGTCATTCTGGTGTATGTTGGAATTCAGTCTTCCTCCTCTTCTCTCAGTGGTGAGAAGCTTCAGGAACAGTGCTTAACCATGCTTAGTTTCCTTTAGGAAAAGGCTCCTGGAGGTTTATGGTGTCTTGTAACATTTGGATTCATTTTCAAATATATGGATTGCATGAATAAATCGCAGTTGTTGCTGATGTTGCAACAACATTTATATAACTCATTTTCTCCAATAATAGGGCTCAACATGGCTTTCAAATTATTAAAACCAGTACAGCTTAAAAACATACAAAACAAAAGTACATAAATGTACACAGAGATGTGTGCATGTTACTTATAAAACAAATAAAAAACATTTAAAATGTAAAAAAAAATAAAATATAAAAGATTTAAGATTTAAGAGACAGAATATTTTAAAAATCAACAAACAGCACGCACTGAAAGCCCCTTACAGTCAATTCATAAAACGTGATGGAACAGGAACGTCTTCACCTCCCAACAGAAAGAAAGCAAGGAGGAGCCATTCTGATTTCCTTATGGATGGAGTTCCAAAATCAGACCTTCTCCCTTGTTCCCACCAAACAAGCTTAGGAAGGTGGTAGGACAGAGAGAAGTGTTTCCCTTGAAAATCTTAGAGTTTACATAGACTTACATGGCACAGGGCAGCAAATGCAATCTGGATTTTACCACTACTTCTCCCACAGTTGCTCTGGGTTGAATGGGTTCACTACCAGCAGAACTTCCATTCAACTCAGAGCAGCTACAAAGAGGTGGCAATAAAATTCAGGTGAGTGTAGGCTAAGACATGCAGCCAGACTAGTCCATCAGATAGCCAAAGTCTACTTCATCCTCATTGATTCTCCAGGGAGGCAAATGGCACTCTAAGATGCACACAGAAACCAAATTCAGCTGCTTGTGTCTTTCTCTAGTTCTTCCTCGAACCGTTGCTTCCTTTCACAAAGTCGCAGCTTTCTGTATCCCCTTGGCTAGGGTGGTGGTGAAATAAATATGAGTCATCTCATTCAACCATCATGTCACCTGCTTTGGCCATCACAGTTGCTTGAATATCATGTGCTATCAGCACTCTTTTGTAATGTCCCAAGTATTGGGCAAATAGTGTCTCAGAGCAATCCACATTGCCAGTCTGATTCATAGAATTGTGATAATAAACACATAGCAATAGATTACAAAGTCTGCTGAAGGTATACTCTGCACACAGAGATGAACTTTGCATCCCCCAAGAGTCCTTTCTGCAATGGCTGCTCCCCAAGACATCTCTCTCTGAGTGTGCAGAATAGAAATACTCAGATCTGCTTCAAAAATTTCACTATGTCCCCTTCCTTTCCTTTCCTTGAAACACATACACATATACATGTAATTCAAAGCATGGGACCTGGCTTTATATGGCAGGCATATTCCCCCTGTTATCCCTTTCTCTGATCTGCTTTCCCTCCATGGGATGATCTGCAAGACTGCTTCTCTGTGCTTCCTCAAAAACACAAGTACTGGTTCTCTCCAAGTCAGTTACATAGCTAAGGGCCCTTTCACACTATACAATTATAGCACTATGATTCCACTTTAACAGCCATAGCTGATTCTTGTGGGATCCTGGAATATGTAGTTTGAGGAAACATAAGAGCTCTCTGTCTGGAATTTTGAATATTCATCTCTGAACTACATATTCCAGGATTCCATGGGATATAACCATGTCAGTTAAAGTGGGATCATAGCACCGTAATTATATAGTGTGAAAGGGATATGTGCAGCTCAGGTGATTACCTAGGCTGTCTTCATATGTTGTTGTTGTTATTGCTGTTGTTGTGTGCTCTCAAGTTGTTTCTGGCTCATGGAGACCTTATCATAGGGGTTTCTGGTGCTGAGAATGTCACCCAGTGGGCTTCCATGGTGGAGAGGGGATTCGAACCCTGGGCCATTTCTGCACTAGACTGTTATAGCGTGATTATTCTGCTTTCAACATCCTATGGAATACTGGGGTTTGCAGTTTAGGGAGGGGCTAATAATCGCGCTATAACAGTATAGTGCTGAAATGACCCTGGTCTCCAGGGTCATAGTCCAGTGTTCAAACCACTACACCACACTGGCTCCCCTTTAGGTACAGATGGCACCATATTACTAACAGAAAATAGTAGTGGTGAAAGTTAAGAAAGTAAGTGCAAAAAGCATGGTTGCAGTTGAATATTAAGGAAAAAATAATGTCCAGAGAAGATTTACATAATGTAAAAATGGGTGATGAAAACAGTGAAATAATTAAAATTTTCCAATACCTTAGTTCAGTCATACATCAAAATGAAGACTGTAGACATGAAAATCACAAGAAGACTATGACTTGGAAAAATATTTGTAAGAGAACTAGAAAAGATCCTCATGTCTCAACGTGTATCATTGAACACCAAAGTCAGGATCATCCATGCCATAGTATTTCTGATTCCTATGTGTGGTTGCAAAAGCTGGACAGTGAAGCAAGCAGACAGGAAGAAAATCAAATCATTCAAAATATGGTGCTGGAGGAGACTTCTAGAGGCCAAAATGACTAAATTGTGAGATGAGACGACTCATTGGAAAAGACTGTGATGGCTGATAAAGTAGAAGGCAGTAGGAAAAGAGGGAGGTTACATTACAGATGGACTGATCCAGTCAAGAAAGCCACAGCTCTGTGTTTCCAAGCTCCAGGAAGGCTGTTGAAGGCCTGGGCTCTCAGAGGTTTCTTGTTCACAGAATTGTCATAAATTGGAGCCAGCTCAACAGCAAATAATGACAACAACTTTATGTCTGAGCTGACTTGTCATGTAGAGACTGTATCTTTAAAAGTGATCACAGTGCACCCTCTGTATATGCGGAGGTTCCATCTAGGTACCCTTGCATAAAATAAAAAATGTGAATGCTCCATCCCATGATAGTCAATGGATGCAACGTGCATGCACCTGTGTTGGTGCAGGCATGCACCTGATGCATCCATTGATGATAATCGGACAGGAGGCTTCATGTGACCTCACTTTTATGAGGTTGTATCAGCAGAGGGCACACTGTAAGGCTCTAATGCTCAGACCTAATGTGTTATCCAAATCAACCCCTTGTTACCCTGTATGTTGGGGGTCCCGGGAGGGGGGCCCAAATAACCAAATAAAAACACAAGAGGGGGGGGGGAATTAGACTTGAGCAGTCTCCTAAGCTAACGAGAGGCAGGGTAACTTTAGCTGGGATCTTTTAACCCTATGTCTACAGCGTCAGGTCAGAAGAGCAGCCAGACAAGTTTAAAGTAATAAAAATAACAGTTTTATTAGAGGACAAACAACACATAAGACACGACATGTGCACAACTAACTAAAAATAGAAAAGAGAGTTTTGGCGAAGATGGGCAATACGACACCTTTTCACGTACTCCTGGAGAGAAGCAGAGGTTGCAGGGAGGAAACTCAGTGTGGTTTGCTGAGGGGACAGCTTCGCTGGACAGAGCGGCAGAAAGGCTAGATGGAAGTCTAGGGTGATCCAAGCATTCCAGTAAGTGATCCGAGGGGCGCTTGGAGTCAAGAGGTTTTTATAGGGTGAATTGTACCTACGGGCCATGCCATGCTTGGTGAGAACAAAGGAAATTTGAAGCTGGACAAAGGAGTTGGAAAAGGTCAAGGTTGCATGATGAGCTTAGCGCTTGATGACAGTAGTATGGCTAGTATGCAAATGGCTCAACAGAAAGGACTGGCTCAGCCTCTCAGCAGAGCGTCTTTGTGTAGATTCGCGCTGAGCAGGGCATGTTTGCAAAAAGGTGTTCCCTGAAGCATCAGAGAGGCTTAAGTTGCCTGCCTAAATGAGGTTTGGAATTTACAACCATTAACGCCGCGCCTAATACGTGCTTGTCCGGTGGACCTTTGCAAACACGTGGAATAGGGTGGCAGAGAAAGGTCAAGCAAAGACCTAATTATTTGATATCAAAAAGATATCTAGTGCTCTCACCAGACATATCAGAACCATAGTAACACCCTTACTGGCTGACACTAGCTGGCATCTACATCATGTAGTCAGAGACCAATGCTTTGCCCATATAGACCTATATCCGTAGTGCCAGAGAACAATGCCATGGCCATTGGCTGCAGTTATACAGCTAGAACTGGAGAGCTGACATCATTTCTAGTGAGTCACTGAAGATTCAGTAGGGCAACATAAGATCTCTTCTCCTGGCTACAAAATTGCAGACGAGAGCTACTTGGGTGACTCCCCCACACCATTTACTAAATGGTTCTGGCAGCATGCTACAAGTGTTTGGAGGCTGCTGGGGAAGATGAGTGGATATTGCAGAAGGAGGTGCTGAATAATTCCTTCTGCAATACCCAGGAAAGGATGTATAGATACATAATCCCAGTTGAAAGTATGTATGTTACTGACAGGATTCAGATCATGATCATTTTTCCCCCTCTCTTTTGTCTGTTCTTAACTTTCCAGTGTTTTTCTTTTCAAACCATGATTCAAGATGTCCAGCTTTCTGGCTGCTATATTTTGAGTTAAAGCATTCTCTGACTTTCTGTTTTGTTTTGGTACGGGGGCTGTGCAATAGGGATGTCACTGGTGAGCCTCAACAAATTAACAGGTCCTGCATTTCAATCCGTAAATGTATTCACACAACTGATCAGCAGCTACCCAAAGCTGCATTTGCAGTGCTATGTTAAGGAGAGGCCATAGTTAAATGGGAAAACATATACTTCACAGCCAAGTGAAACAGTATGGTTCAGTGGTTAGACTGTTGGACTAGGGCTTGAGAGGTCCAGGTTCTAGTCTCTACTGAGTGATGAAAATCAGTGGGTGATCTTGGGTCAGTTACTCTCTCTTTGAGCCTGGCCTATCATGCAGGGGTATTGTCAGGATAAACGATTGAGGAGCCAGGAACACCACATTGAGCCGATTGGAGGGAAGGTTGTATATAAATATAATTAATTGGATGGATGGATGGATGGATGGATGGATGGATGGATGGATGGATGGATGGATGGATGGATGGAGAGCTCAAGCTCTAGAAGCATATCTAGCTGAAAGCATCATGAGCAATAAAATGAAATAGAGGAAACTGTCACTTGCAGTCTAAATAAAAGTTAGAAGTCCAACCAAAGGTCTGACTTAAGTTAGAGGTCTCACTTAGCACTGTCTTCATTTGTACACCTACATATCTAATCAGAAACCAAAGTCCCATATACAAAGAAAGAGAACCACTAAACAGAATGGGAAAATAAGAGGATAGGGTTATATTCGAGTAGTCTGGATTGTAAAAGCCTGGATTGCAAGACATCTGGATTGATTAGGTAGCAGGTGATAGGATTAAGACTGAAATTAAATTCTCTGCCCAAGACCCCACAGAACCATTGAAAGCCAGAGCTGCTGAGTTGAGGATTTTTTTTTTTTTTTGGTACAATAACTTCCAGAATCTTTGATTCTATATGACTATATGACTCAATTGTCTAATTAAGTACAAAGCTGCCTGGCATGTTTGGAAGAGCTCCATCCAAGCATTTTACTAAAGAGGAAACACTCATGCAAGCAGAAAATCAACATGTTTTGCCCACCCAAATCCATTGTGATAAAAATAACAAAATAAGCCATTTTAACAGAGAAGTTCATGGGTATGCTTTGTTTTTATCCTTATTTAAGTATTTGTAACAATCACAATCTATTTGCAATTCAATTGTTCCATTGGGGGCTTCTAGCCTTTTTGTTGCTGCCTCATTGTGCCCAATGGTAGGGCCAGTCCTACCTTCCGGCAGCAGCTCCCAGATGACTAGCAATCATATAGGCACTGACAAATGAATTAGTGAAGGAAACTAAAGAGAAAAGTTCTGAACCATTGCCCTAAGGAAGAATGATGTTTTACACTCAAAACACATCGGACACAGTGACCTTTTTGGAGTACTTCTGTAATAGATGACTTCTCAGCACCTTTTGAGGTTCATCTGTTTTTGGGTTGGACTTTGACAGCTAATCAGATTAACACATGAGAGATATAGTCAGCTTTGACAGCAATGATCCTCTGGTTGCACAGCAGGTAGACTGAATCCATGACCACTATTCAACCTGCCAGAGCACAAAAAAGGTTATTTTTGGAGTATATGCCAGCTAGAGGATTCTGGCACATGTGGTCCAAAAAAGTAACTTTTCTGAGCTCCTCTCTGCTCTACTGAATAAATTAAACAGCACCATCAACAATGGTGCAAGTACAATTTTTACCACTATGACTTTATATTTCTTTTCAAGCACAAGTCTATCCCATCTTGCTTTTTTCTTTTTTTAGCTTGCACAAAAATTGCATTCATTCCCGTAGATACAGACATTAAATGCCTATGCATTTTTTTCAAAATTTCCCCCATATACTTATATTTTGCCAGTGGTTTTCTCTAACATAATCCATTTTATATGCAAGTACACTTAACATACTGTATGCAAATTTCCTTAATGTATGCTTTTTGATCATGGAAATGCATCACAACATCTGGAGAGGTATCAAAAGTGAAGGATAATTGAAATTCTGAGATAATTGTATTCCAGGATAATTTAATTAATTTGAGAAAGGAAAATTTGGTTCTCAAATCTGAACCAAGCTAATTTTGCCTCCATCCTATTCTCAATCTTATGTCAAATATCATATACCAACTCTAAGTAGTGCATTAAGAGAGTGCATTCCCTGCATCTCAAAAGGTAAACCACAAATTTCCATCACATCTTCAGGCTTCATCCTATGGAGAGCATATTGTAACAATCAGGCAATAAGGTTACCACGGTATAAACGACAGCAGGAAAGTCCCTGTTTTTCAGGAAAGAGTACAGCCAGCATGTCAGATATAATTATTCACAAACACTCCTGTCCATATGCCCCAAATGAACGTCTTGATTAAAGCTGTTGAGAAAACTCCCATCCTCTGTTTTTGATGAAAGACCATCCACTAGGGCAAATAGTTTTCATCTGATATCTAGAACAGAAGCCTGCTTAAGATGGGTTCAGAAAGCCCCTTACCCTTCAAAAATTGTTGGAATTGTTCAGCCACCTCATGCTCCACTGGTTTTGCAGAGGAGTGAAAAATCTGAAATGCCCACTTGCTGTCAGATTGAAGCAAACCGTTCCAGGCAGGAGGGAACCCTGCCACATTCAGCAGGTGCACAGACAATGGACCTGTGCCATTCTCCAGGACTTCCCCTTCCTGCTATTTCCAAGCTGCCTTTCAGCTTTTCATTCCCATCACTGACAACAATTTTGTAACATTGCCCAAGTCCTTCTTTATCCTCTTTTCCAGTCTCCTGCTCTTGCAACCAGGTCCCCTCTCCAGCTTTACTGTCTGTGCAGAAAAGAAACACCAAATTGTTCTGTTTATTTTGCATTGATAGTCCCCATTGAAGAGCATGCACAAAGGCAAACGTGCATGAAAAATATTTATGGTGTGGGCTAAACACAACACAAATTATGCAAGAGCAGCTTTTTTCCTTAAAGATTAAAACACAGTAATATAAAAGAGAAAATTTTAGGGAAGTTTCCCCCAGAGGACTGATTGCAATGGGTAACAGCAGAGCATGGTATGGGTACTATTTAGATTATAACTCCTAGGCTCCGCTAGTCAATACGGCTATGGCACTAGGAATTCCTACATATAATCGGCAAATTTCAGTTACCAACCCATTTTCAAATTTGCTTCTATGGAAAGTGCAACCTAGAAATCAGGTCATAGGATTACCAAGGCATGAAGGTTGGCAGGAAAGTCCTTGTTTTTCTGGAAAGAATGCAGATAGAAGTCCAAGTTCTGGTTAACAGAAACTGTTTGGTACATGTTTACACCTCCTAGTACCAGTCCTAGTTGATCAATGTATGAAGTCTTTTTAAAAGGACAGAGCTGTGTTTACACTATTCATTCCTATGTATTCTGATTATGTAAACTCTGTTGAGTTCCATGGGACTTCCCCTGCTTAAATGCTCCTTAATATGACCTTGAAGGTACAACTTCATTCCTGTTATTCTATGTAGGACAATGGCTTTAGATATAAATATCCAGCATTCAAATTTAGCAGTGTTTAGCACCTGATAAAGTTCATTCTGGACCACACATCAGGGAGTGGGCTGGGCTAGCACACTTGCTTGTTTAATTGAAATGTCTGTAGTCTGTCATAAAATGTCAGCTCAAGAGCCTATTCATCCACACTTTTCCTACACATGGAGAAAAACTGTTAATGTAGGTGACAATTCACACATGAAATTTCTCCCTCTTGAAGACTGAATGTTAGGAAGGACCTTGCTATTTGTTTTTGCTGAGCATATCTCCTTCTTTTCCCACTTTCCTCCCTTTGTCATCTGCTCATTTCAATAGTTGCAAAATAGTACAAAAGTGGTCCACATTCTATGTAGCGCTACTTAACCTGCCATGTAAGTGCAACATAAAAATATTCCTAACTCAAGCTCTAATTGGGCAGCAGAAATCAGTGCTCCATTATAGTGTATGTAGGTATTCTTTCTCTTGCTTGCTTTCTTTCCTAAAATGTTTATACCCCCAATATCAAAAGATCAAGCTACTTAAATAAGCTAAAAACATATTAAATATCATCATGAGTTAAAAACAAGTTTGTGTGTATGTGTATGTATTTGGGATGAATTAGTGAGGCCCAAAGGCTTTGATGAATAGCCAGAATTTTATTTGGTACCTAAAGAAATGAGTGTTTGTGCCAACTGAGCCTCCAAGGGAAGGGGATTCCACACTTGGGGTACCATGGCTGAGAAGGCCCTTTCCCATGTCCCAACACAATGTACTGACCTCACTGCTGGGGCACAGAGGAGGGGCCACTCAGCAAAACTCAACCCTCTGGCAGGCACATATGGGGAGAGATGCTCCCTTAAGTATTGACGTCCCAATATGGCTTTAAATGTCAATCAGAAGCACCTTGCATTCAGACTGGAAATGTATTGGCAGCCAGTTCAATGCTATTAAAACTGCCATTATATACTGTCTATAGAGGTATTCCAGTCAGCAACTGAGCTACTGAATTTTGCTGTATGTCACTTTCAAATTTTCTTCAGGGGCAGCCCCACTTAGTGCGCTTTACAGTAGTCTAACTGGGAGGTCACAGTGCATTGATGATTGCAGCTAGGTTCTCTCTGTTCAAGAAAGGTCATAGCTGGCACTCCAATCAAAGCAGGCACCAAGCACTCTGAACTACAGAGTCCACTTGGACCTCCAGTGACAGGGATAGATCTAAGAGTTCTCCCAAGCTACACACCCACTCCTTCAGCAATAGTAAAACCCCATTCAGGACAGGCTGTTTACTCACTTCCTGGACCCAAGACCCACCAGTCCACAGAGTTTCCATCTTAACAGGATTGAGCTTCAATTTATTTGCCCTCGGGTCCAGAACCTGCAAAGTTCAAGCTGACTGTGATGACAAAGAGAAATAGAGCTGAGTGTCATCAACACACTAATGGCATTGACGTTGTGCCTATTTTCCTATATAATTACTATTGATATTTTAATTTCTCATTGAATGCAAATCCTTTCCCTTCATGACTCTTCATTTTGTTGTCTGAGTCAATCCAAAGGCCAATGGCCTTCTAGCTCCGAAAGTGACATTATTGACACCACTTTGTTACTAAATCAATGTTTGCCTATTTGTTTTATCTTCTTGCTACTTTACTTGCTATAACATATTTGGGCGGACAGTGCCATCTTCTTCTTGTATGTGTCCCAAAACCTGTAACATGTAAAAGATGGTTCCTGTTTTCTGAAAGTTTTATAAGATTGTTTGAAGAAAACAATCTTATAAAAGATATATAAGAAAGTTTCGTTCTATGATTGGGGCCCTTTTGCACTACAAAATTATAGTACTGTGTTCCACTTTAACTGCCACAGCAACATCCCAGAGAATTCTTGAGTCTGTTGTTTGGAGAGGCAATAGAGCTTGCTGGCTGAGAGTTCTAAATCTCCCTCTTTGAACTGCAGATCCCAGGATTCCACTGGATAGAACCATGGAGATTAATGTAGAAACACAGTGCTATATTGATATAGTGTGAAGGGCCCTGGGAAAGGATGAGACAATTATCCTCACTCCCAGGTCAGATTGTTTGTTCATGTATCACAGTGTTGTTTAATATATCTGATGACAGCTCTCCCGGGTCTTAGCCAGAAATCTTCTTTATGAGCTGCTGCTTGGTTCTCATTTGATTAGAGGTGCCAGGGGTTGAACTGCAAAACATGTGCTCTACAAATGAGCCATGGCTAATCTCCTCGCTGTTTCTTCCTTTTCCTCCACCACGATCACCCTACTTCTACACATAAGAGATACATTTACATTCAGTTCATAATACTTTCACAAGTGTTGACCCATACATTCATTCCTTTCTCTTTCTGCCTCATCTGCTATTTTGCAAATAGGAAGAAGGAAGAGAAGGTGGCGGCGGTGGTGGTGGAGGAGGAGGAAAGTTCACATTTAAATGTATTTTAGATAAATTTTCTAATGGAATACATAAGTCAAAATACAGATTTTAAAAATGAATTTTGATTTTGGATGCATTAGTGTATATGCAAAGCTGGTGTATATATTAAATAAATAGAATATTCTTTCTCCACCTTTTTTTTTTGCCAAAAATCACAGCGCAACATTTAGAGAGGTGCAAAATCTAAAGAGTTAGTTTATTCAGAAGTCCATATCAGAATTCACCACGATCTTCTCACTCAAGCAAATTGCTCAGGGGGAAGTGCCAGTGCTCATTAGTAAGTTACACAATTTTTATATTTTGTTCAAATCCTGGCATCTTCAGTTAAGGAACTCAATTGGCAGAGTTGGGAAACACCTCTGTTAGAGTTATGGAACAACTACTGGCACGCATAATACATGTTATTAACAACAGTAGCCAGGGGCTTTCATGCCAGTGGTGTGGTGAATCTACTCTGGTTTTTATTGCAAACTTTAAAAGAGCTGTCCAAGGTTCTGAAGCTATTTGGGGTGACAAGGTTTGGTATCTTAGACAGCTCCTTTGGAGTCTAAAATAAAACCCAGAGTGCTTTCACTGCACTCCTGAAATGGAAGCCAATGGCTGCCTTACCACTAGAGTAAATGTCTCAGTGATTGCTGTAAGTCAGTATAAGTTACGATTTATGTTGGTGACCATGTACCCTAATTTACAAATTTACAAAGAAGAATCCTTTGGCACAAGAAAAATCAAAGGACAGCCCTCTCCTGCAAGTCATCCTATGTTTGACATGCTGCTGTCCAATCCAAATCTAATTTAAGCATAAAGAACCATAAGAAAGGAGACCAGGGCCTTGAAGTTTCCCATCAACAGCACAGGTTAGCATAAGTCACCATTTTCTTCAGCTGAGAATTATTTTATTTGTCTTGAAATTGTAGTGACAGGGCGTCTTATCAGATTGGGGAGCTGCCATGCCAATCTGAGACAGAAAGAAGTAGGGTTTGTCACACTGCCCTATTAAGAACTTCCCCTATTCCTATATTAAAGGTAAACGTGCCCAGTGAGAGTATGAGTAAAAGTCGGGATCAGGCCTGCTGTCAGGGTATGGCCTTGGAGAGTAGATGTGGTCTGTGTCCCAAGAAGACCCATTGTGGATGGTTCTTGGCCCCGAGATCAGTATTGGACTTTGAACTACCACTTTAGACCAAGTTCCTATTTGTTGGCATAACTACATCAGCAAAGGAGAAGGCATCCCCTCCAACACTAGGAGATGTCTGGCCAAGCAACATCAGAGTATGGTCAATAAGGCAAACATAAGTAATGAGGAAGAACACACAATTTGCAGCAGTTTGCTTTTGCCTGAACCTACTGAGATTCTGCCCTCTTCTCTCTCCCTGCTGAGTTAATTGAGTTCAAATTACTTTATACTTTGAACTCAGTTTACAGGATGTGAAGTAAGCTGAGGACAAAGGGGGAAAGTGATAGGAGGAAAAAGAAACTAAGACATTTTAAAAGCGGCCGAAAAAGTAGGATAACAGAGGATTATTCAGGACTATCCCTGCCAAAACAGGACAGTTGGAGGATATGAAAAGGCAGTTGAGAAGGTAGTAATAGAGGAAAATAGAGGGGAAAGGGAGACTGCAACATGAAAGGGGAAGTAGCAAATGCCATCTCCATCAGGAAATAAAGCTGGTATACAAGCTCCTGGAGCTAGCAGGGCAGCCATGTCTCCTGATGGGGTTGCCTTTTGTTGTTTCTTCCCTCTGCTGCTTACACCCTGACTGAAAAAATGAGACTTAACGCCAGTGTAACTGACCCCTATGTCAGCATAAATAGGGCTGAAGTATTAATAGCTCAATTGCTGCTATTGCTCTGGGCATCTCACTGAGAACTCCGGTGCTATAGAAAAAGGTATTGTTTGCTTCCTCTTCTTCCCCGGTCACTTCCTGATTTTCTGTTATCATCAACATCTTATGTTTCACTTGAGAAGCTGAATAAAAATACATTTGACTAGGCTCCTAGTTTTACTGAAGTCACAAGTCTGAAAATGAGTTTTTACATGAAGATCTTTGTGTGCTGCTCTTTGTAGCTTTATGTACAGCGGGCCTTCCACTTTTACAGATTCAGCACTCATAGATTTGAATATTTGTGGTATATATATATATTTGCCCGGCCACAGAAAAAATATGTTCACTTCCGGTGGAAGTAGACTGTAGTATCGTGCTGGAAGACCTAGAGATTCCTAGAGAAGTGTTCTCAGGTTCAACAAAAAAAAATTTGTAATTTTTATTTGTGTTTTTTCCCACTTTCACAGGAGCTGTGTGCCCCTAACAGCTGCAAAACTGGAGACCTCAGTGTATTTTATTTATGATTTAATCCTTGAGTTCTTTCTATGCCACATCAGCTCACACATGTGGGAGGCAAATTTTGGCACTGTTCCAGGCCCTCTACCACCTTAATCCAGCCTTGGGCATAAGTCACTAGCAAGATTCTACCCTTAGTTTCCCACAATGCTATGGAGCTATGTCAGTGCTGCAGCATTGTGGGAAGTTAACATGGCTGCTCTGCACACTGGGCTAAATGAAGTGCCTCCACTATTAGATAGGTCTACTAGAAGCCCGAGGATCTGAATCCTCCTTTGGCCACAGAAACCTACTGGATGGACTTTGAGCAAGTCACAGTTTCTCAGCCTCAGAGGAAAGCTAGGGCAAGCCCCCAGTGAAAAATTCTGCCATTAAAACCCCATGATAGGTCAAGTTTAGGGTCGCCGTAAGTCAGAAATGACTTGAAGGCAAACAACAACAACAACAACAACAACAACAACAACAACAACAACAACATAGAAGCCTGAATAAAGTAGGAAGGGGTCCCACCAGTAGATATACTGTCAAGAACCCTCCTTCCTTCAAACCTGGAGCTACCATTGCTCCACATATTCTTCTGGTAAATGAAGAAGGCCAGCAACATCCTTGATTGGGAAGCAAATTTTTACATTCACAGACCAGGCGAACCCACAGTCTAGCAGACACTGACAGCAGTCTGACTTGGTGCGTGTTGATAAATAGTCTGATCCAAAGTTTTCTGAAGCCACTGGCAAGACCCTGATTGATTCTAGCACTCCCCAAACTCTACCCACCCCAAAAATCAGGAGAGCAAAGTTATGTCTCTGCCAATCCATGCCAGACATCTTGGCAAATCCTCCTCATGCATGATGTCTTATGTGGCATTTACATTTCCACCCCATAAGTTCATATCTAATTTTTGACATTAGCTGTAGTATTTTTCATAATGAAAAGACAGAGAAAAAAACAGGAGGGGGAAGACACAAGGGAGAAGGGAGAGATCACAGTGCACACAACTGTTGTGATCATTCTTACACAAAACATCATGGGAAGCCAAAAGTGAAATTGGTCTCTGTAAAACGAACACCCATTTGGTTGTCATCATGGTAGTTTAGTGATTGCTGTACTGGGCAAGTCCCTTCTCCTGACCACAGGAGCAATTTTTAGAACAGTGCATGCTAGACAAAACATTGCAACAAACATACAAATACCGCCAGGCTGATGCACTCAAGCCTCAATATAGATCTAAAGGCACCAGCCAAATTTTGCATGTAGAATTTTATATTCTACACTGCAAATTAAACTTTAATTCATTAGCAGCCTTTAACTAAACCTTGAAGAATGTACAACCCCCTGCCATACAGGAATATGAAGTCCTAAACTGTCCCAAACAGGGCTGTCTCAGCATGAATGTTAAAACTCTCCAGCACTACAAACTGAGAGGAGTCCAACACCAATCCCAAGACCACTCTGGCTAACTCAGGAAGGAAGACTGTTGATCACTGGCACACCAACAAAATCCCTAAACTGTCCTGGCCACCCAGCTTCAGGTAAACACACTTGAAACTAGAAAACTGCAGGATGGAGCACCTGGCCAGGGGGATGGAATCTCAATAGACCACTACGACTCCACCTCCCCACCAGCCAAGTCTCACCTGCTGCTGGACAGAGAACCCTGGTAGACAAAACTCCGAGAGATTAAGACACAAAGACACACCCCCAGCCTCATTTAACCAGGCCTCTGTGATATATGCCAGGTCTGCACGCTCATCCAAGATCAAGTCTTGAATGCCAGCTGTTTTCCTCATTCACTGATCTGGCGTTCACCAGCAGTATTTTCAGTCTAGAGCGACTATTGCCAAGGCCCAAGGCTATCTAGGGCAATTTCCACACTACATTGTTATAGTGCTATGATTCCACTTTCAACATCCTGTGGAATTCTGGGTTTTCTAGTTTATTGAGGCCAAGAAGCGCTCTGGCTGAGAATTCTAAATGCCCCTCCCTTAACTGCAAACCCCATGATTCCCTAGGATGTTTAAAGTGAAATGATAGCACTGTAACAGTATAGTGTGGAAATGGTCTAGGTTGTTTCAGTTGGAGAACAGTTTGGGGAGCACTAGCACCTATTCCTGTCTTTCTGGTTAAAGTGTAACTATCTCTCCTTCCCATATCTCCCTCTGGCACACTCCCCTCAACTACAGTTCCTAAGGTACCCTTTCATTTCAGGGAACATTGGGACCTGTTGCTTGGGAAAGTATATTATAGCTCTCTAGCAGAGTATTCAAAATTCCTCTCTAGACTACAGCTCTCCTGATTCCTTAGGATAGAATCATCACAGTCAAAATAATATTAACCCGATATATCAGTGTGGTGTAGATATACCTATTGTTATCAAGCATTTTTCCTGTGGTTCTCTGTCTTATATCAGAGGGTTCCTGTCACCTACAATTCAGTGTAGCTTTTCCTTGCCAGATTTCCTTTGTTAAGAAAAGACAGAAGGAGCAATGAGGAAACATGGGAAGACTACAAACTGAAGAAGATGTTGTCCAGGAATGGGACGGTGCAATTGCATGATAAAAACCTACCCTGGGAGCACCCAAAAGCCTTAAATTATGATTTTAGAAGAAAAATAGGAGGCTGCTTTTGGGAAAACAAGACACAACATGCTGCACACACCTAGCTCTGTCCTCCAAGAAAAGGGATTGGCAGCTACTTCATTCTGCCTAACAATAGGGCTGGTTCTAGATACATTCAGTCTCTACTACAATTGCCTATTGTTTGGTTATTTAAACTTGCTCTTGCTCAGCTTGCTCTTTTGCTTAAATATTTGAACTGAGAGACAGCACGCTATCACAGTTCAACACCTCCCTCGGTTTACTCGGTTTACTTATGCATGCTGCCTTAGAGTTCAAATGTGTTCCTGTATAGGTACTACAGCAAACACACACACACTCCAGGAATGCAACTTCTAGGAAGCTCTGGCTAAAAAAAGAGACCAGGAATTTAGCAGGCATACTTATCATAAAATAGGAACATGCCTTGGAAGCACGGCCAATTGGACCGTATTGGAATGTTAAAGCTTTTTAAAAATAAATGATTACATTGTTATAAAGTATCACTTTCTCTGGGTGCTTTTAAAAACAGGCCTTTGGGGGGTTCATAATATGCAAATTAATTTGATTTTTTTGATAGATTAGTTCAAAGTTATTTCATTAGTGGTCATGGACCAAAATAATAGAACAATAGTTGTGATGTCTAGTCTGATCTAAGGATGGAGTATTGTTTAGATTTATTTTTATAAAAATCTACCAAAACCTATACAAAATTATGTTGCCCCCTTGGTAAGCCCTGTCCCGGGGTCTACAACTTTTGTTATAAAATTAATTTAACCCACCAGAGAGGTCACCCAGATGTATACGTAGGCAATAACGGTTGTACGATCGAACGCACCAGGTCAGACCAGTAAACTCCCCAGTCACATAGCCACAGGAGTCCTCCTGTTGTGATAACCCATGGTGGACAAAACGTCATCAACCTTTAAGGAGTCCACTTGAAGGGAGTAAAAGTGTTCCTGGAAAGTTGGGCACTGGAAGCAATAAAATCTTATCAAATCGATCTCCAGAAACTCACACCGCAGCCCCAATGCAGAGGATGATCCGGTTATTTGGATGACACCCTGTTATCTTCCAATATCAAAGAAAATGCCAGGTGTGGAGTTGTTTTCTTTTCTGTCCCAGTTTGTTTTCCCCGGGAGAGGATTTGCCTTCAAAGTAAATTTTTCCTACAAATAGTTCCCGTTTTTGGGCTAGTTAGGAAAGAGAAAGCGGAGAGGGAAGAAGAGGAGGAAGAAGTATGATGCCTCCCGTTCTTACCAACTGACCGGTCCCCCCTCCCGATAGCTGCGCGATCTCCTCAGCGTCTCTTCGCTGAGATGCTGTTCAATTGCTGCTTCCCAGACCAAGGACTTCAGGAAGAGGTGCAGTATCACCCAGACTACGAACCCCTTAACAATCCCTCTATCTTATTTCCACTCTTTATTTCTTTTAGCCCTTGGATGCGTATGTGCGTGTTTGCGTTAGTGCAAGCTATTACTGTTCAATAAAGTCATTCATTGGACCTTTTTATGTGATTTCTGACTGAGCCTGACCCCATAAAAATTGGGTAAAAGATCTCACTAGGTTACCCTGCCTCTCACATTGCTGTTGCTTGTGCTCTGTTGAGCTTATTTTCCCCATCACTTGGAGCATATTGAGATGTCCCTCTGGGACCTCCAGATTTTCAGGGTAACACTTACCAAAATGTGCAACATTTCTTCATCTTCTGGATGGAGGAGAACTGTTTTAAAAATGAATGTGGGAGAAATCAAAACTAATAGATTCTCTATCCAGGTCTGAGGCTCTGAGCACTTCACTCTTGGTTTGAATCACTCTTTATTGAACCATAATAGTAGCATTGACTAGTAGTTCCCACCTCTGTTCTCTGAGAAGTCCTTCATCTTTAACCCTTATACACTGGACAGTTAGAACAGAACACCCTCGGTACTGGTCATTATTATTTTTGGTATCAGGTCAACTTCAATTTCTGGCAATCTTATGAATTATAGAATTCCAAAAGTCCCAGCCCTCCTCAGATTTAGCAAACTCAGGTCCATAGTTTTCTCAATTAAGTGAATCCACCTGTAGTGCAGTCCCCCTCATTTTTTCTTTTCCTTCCACTTCTCTGAGCATTATTGTCTTTTCTAATGAGTCATGTTTTCTCACAATAGGTAATCGCGTAGGGACATGGGGGCAGGAGGGGATGATTCACCCTGGGCAGCAATGTTTTTGGGGTTCCCCAGCCCATAGTCATGCCCTCATGTGCCCTGGCCATGCCCCCACACACAGTGGCCATGTCTCTCACACCGTAGCCAAGCCCCCTCCCACCCCAACTCCACACACTCCAAGCTCCGCCACTGGTGATATGTCTAAAACACGACAGCATCAGTTTAATCATCTTTGCTTCTAATGAGCATTCAGGCCTAATTTGCTCAAGAACCCATTTATTAGTCCTTTTTTGCAGTCCATGGTATCCATAGATTTTACTTCCTCCTCCTGTCAGCTTTCACACCCATGCATAGAAATTGGAAATACCAAAACATTACTTATTGAATTTGACCAGTATGCCAAATTGATTGGGGAAAGATTTCTTTTGGGTTCATTTTGGAAAACTTCACCAATATCTGAAGAGTTATTTATATTCAGAATATCTGGAACTGAGACATTTAAAAAAAATGAATATGGGAGAAAGCAAAACTGACCAATACTAGATAGTTGTCCAGCCACTATTTAAGTAACTGCACTTGACATGGAAGGTGTGCGTATAGGTATTACTCCCAACAGGTTCCTGTGACAGTTACCTCAGAATGTACACACCTTGAGTGCTCGCCATGCTTCTGTGAACTTGTACCATTCTTATCTTTCAAAATATAGCTTGAAGCATGATGAGAACCTGAAAAACAAGACAGATAGGATGTCGTGGTGTGACAGATCAAAACAATGTCTTTGTGTGTGAGTGCAACCACCTTAAAGCCTCTATCAGATCTTGGGAAAGTTACTTCTTGGACTTAGCATGGTGGCTAGGGAATTCTAGAAGTTATATTCACAGAAAAAAGTAGCATTTCTTTGCTCTTCTAAACAAATAATTCAGTACACAATCAAAGTGTTCTCCAGCTTCAAAATGTATGATTGCTTCAACTATGGGGAAGATGTTTAAAATCTGTGTTGGAAATTGGGGGATCCGTGGGCTAAAGCTCTGTGACAAACTGATTATTTATTTATTTCATTTATATTCCACCTTCTTCCAATAATGGGACCCAAAGCAGTTTGCAACATATCAAAAACAATACAGATAAAAAAACTATGCAAAAAATTTCTATAAAAAGTGTATATAACATTTATATAAAAGACAATTAAACAATTGATAATGTTAAAATCATTAAAATTCTTTTTAAAAGACTATATACAGACCACAGAAGAGCACAACGCACCACTGAAAGCCCATCCCAGGCAGTTTCTAAAAGACTGATGGCATAAGAATGTTATGATTTGTGGGCAGAAGGAGAGCAAGGAGGAAGCAGCCCTAGAGAGAGTTCCAAGCTTTGAGAGCAGCCATTGAAATCATAGCCTGTACCCAAGCTGTATCGAGTTTTACAAACCGTAGCCAGCATTTTGAATTGTGCCTGGAAGTGGACCAGCAGCCAGTGTTGCTGCTGCAACAACGGAGTTGTGTGCTACCTGTACCCATTTCCAGGAAAGGTCTTCTGCTGCCACTGTTAAAGGCTGTCTGTCACCTGATACAAACATTTCTGCACTACACCGTTCTAATGCTATTATTCCACTTTCAATCTCCTGTGGGATTCTAGGGTTTGTAGTTTACCAAGACCAAAGAGCTCTCTGGCTGAGCATCCTAAATGCCCCTCCCTAAACTGCAAACCCCAGGATTCCATAGGAGGTTGAAAGTGGAATAATAGCACTATAACAGTCTCATGTGGAAAAGGCCATAGTTGGGTGATATTTTTTTGCTTCTGCTGCAGCAAGGTGACAGGGAGTGAGATAAGCCCACTTTTTCCATGGATTGCTTTTATATTACTTGTTGCTAGTGTTGTTTCTTTCTTGGTTTATTGCCTTACACCAGTGTCTTGATTATTATGCTTTAATTCCAATTGAACTCAAGCCTGACTGAATTATTCTGTATCCATCCTGATGATTCTTAATTTTTATTTGCTATTTCAACTTGCTTTGTAGGAAAGAAAGAATAATCAAATTTTGGAAATAAATGTTCTATATTTGGTGTGTGTGTGTGTGTGTTAGGGGTAGAAAAAATACTTTAAAATATTTGAAAAATGGTTGAAAAACATGCTTTTTTAGTGTTGGGAAACTTTGATGAGAAGAATCCTGGACTGATGAGAATTGTCACAGTACAGGACTGATTCTGTGCAAAATTTGCATCTGATTGTTATGCACAGAAAACAGCATTCTCTGTTACAGTTGGAAAAAGATTGCTGAAATTACTCATTGCTACCTTCAAAAAGAAAGTTAGTGAAGAATTATATTCCTGATGTGTGTGTTGCGGGGGCGGGGGGAGAGAGAGACAGAGAGAGAGACTTGCTCCAGAATTGGATATAATTCTGGGTGTCTCCAAGGGTTCTTTCAGTGCTGAACACAAACACACATTACTGCTACCGCATAAGCTTTATTGATGGTAAATGATGCAATATTTGGTATATAGCAGAGAAGCATTCCAGTGCTTTCACTAATGGAGTCAAGCACTCTGTCACAGCCAGTGTCAAGTGTGGACTCTGTAAAAATCTACCCAGACTTATCTCTCTGTCTGGCAATGAAATCCCTGCTTCTGAACATATAGGGCAGCTGGATTAAGGTGTGCTTCTTCCCCAGGCTGAAGCTGAGGAAAGATGGGTTCCCAAGGGTTATACAGTGCAGAAGGAAACAAAATCAAAATGTGCAAGTATGAGCCGTCTCCCATTCAGTAATTATGACAACTGCGCAAGCAGATTAGCAGCAAAGAAAAATGCACACATATACCCATTCACAGCAAATGCAAAAATTATCCAAAATGGTCACTAATATAAAGTACGGCAACTCTGAGGGGAGCATACCATGGGGTTTTCTTGGCAAGATTTGTCATCCTCTGAGGATGAGAGAGTATGACTTACCCAAGGTTACCAAATGGGTTTCCATGTTGAACAGGGATTCAACCAGAGCCATAGTCCAACATTCAAACTACTACACCATGTTTGTGTAGTCGTCGCCATAATTTGAAGTCAACTTGACAGCAGATAACAACAATATGAATTAAAGTCAAAGGTAACAGCAAAGCCTGAGGCAACTAGAAGTAGAAGCTGGTATCATCTTCCCTGCTAATCAAAAAGTCACACCCTGTCTCTGCTTCACTACTGATGGCAAGAGAGGGAGTGTAGCTCATGCAAAAGAGAGTTTAACTGACAGATCTACAATGCCAGTGGTTCTTAAACTTTTCTTTATGGGGACCTCCTGTAAATATAATTTGTTGCCAGGGACTCCCAAGACTTAACTCAAGATTTAAATATTTAAATTTAGATTTAAATATACAAATATTTATTAATTAATTTACCCCCTGCAAGGGCTACACAGACTCCTAGGCTCCCCAGGTTAAGAACCACTGTCCTAGATTGAAAAGTGATTCAGCTTAAGGAACTTCTAAGTCACTTTGTATTGTGTATTGTATTGTGTGTATTGTATGAATGACAACAGAGGGGTACAAATCCTGCTTTCCCAGCAGAGACACAGGAACTCTGGAAAATTCTATCTCCCTTTAACTTAAAAAACCTCCCCACACTACTAGATATATGTTTTAGAGAAACCATTCACCTGGAACCATGCAACTCTGGGCCACCATTCTTCATTATGGAGGTAAAGCAATGAGTATTTCGGAGGCTGATGTACAGTTATTGCAGTGGAGTCCTGGCCTCTCTTTATTACATTGGCCTTGCAGCTAAGTCACCCGCAACAAAAAAACATTGTTAGAAACTACTGGAGTAAAAATAGCTGTGCAGCTCAGAAATCAGCGCCCTTGTGATAAACCTCTGAATGAAATAAAAATACTGTAGGAGGCCTGCAGTGGTTGAGTCAACTGGGGTGATTTTAAGGTGCCAAGTACTTTACAGCTTTTTATCTTGGTTGCAGATAAACTCTTGCAGCAGCTATGCATTCCATGGAGTAACACAGTTGTTGCTTACGAAAAGATCAGGACAAAGTAAACGAGTTGGGCATAACTCACTGGAAAGTTTATTCTGTGCATTCTCAGGGAACTGAATGAATGGCTCCCGTTCTCTAAGGTTCCATGACATGTACACACACACACACACACACACACTTTTCCAATGAACAGGGGCACTGTTCCCATTTTACAGACTGGCAACGAAGACTTGAGGCTGCAATTCCACATCTACCAACTTGGGAATAAATCCCATTTAACTCAGTGGGTTTACTTCTGAGTAAATAGGACCAGAATGGCACTGCAAGAGATAAACAGCTGTGTATGCATTCCAACACTGAGTGTGAAGATTCAAAAATGGAACCTGAGATATGTGGGCCAAGTCTTACAGATCTGACCATACACCAACACAGGAAAACAGAAGACTGTTTATAACTGAATCAGACCACTGGTCTGTCTGGCCCAGTACTGCTCTCAGGGATGAGATTCTCTAGCCCAGGGATGGGCAACTGCAGATGGGGCAGGGGTCATTTCCCCTGTGTCACGCCTGCCTGGTGGATCACACCAATACATGTCAGCACACTAGGAGTGACATAACATAATTTCCAGCTACCCTTTTGGCCCATGTTCATCTGATTTCTTCTCCCTTTTGTCAAGGCTTTGAGGGAATGGGGGGACACTTTGACATTTGATGAAAGCAAATTTGGCTAGGTGAAAAATAACCTGAAAATTGACCCTTTTTTTAAAAAAAAGTTGGTGGTCTGTGGGGGGCTTTAGGGGGTTTCAAGTACTACCCTTAGGGATATCAAGACCCACATGCGACCCATGGACCACACTTTGTCCACCCCTGCCCTAAACAGAACCAAAGTTCAGAAAAACTTTTCCAAACTTTAGATTGAACCTGGGACTTTATGCATATAAAATATGTGCTTTAACACTGAGCTATGGGCAGAGCTACATTATGGACTACATTTCCAAGTTCTGGCTATAGCCCTTCCCCTCAAGTTATGCACCATTTTGCATATTGCATATTAAAGAGATTGCATATGGAGTACTGGGACATATGCTCCATTGTTTCCTTTTTTTAAAAAAGTCTAGATATCTAATCAAATTTCTCTAGCCAGGTTTTATCCCAAGCACAGCACTTGCCATGGCCAAAAATCTCGCAAGCCCATCTGAGCCTTTGAAATGTGACAAGCAAGATAGGCTAGAGAAAAATATTTCTACTGTATTTAAGTCTGTGCTGAACAAGGAGCTCGGGTTGAACTTGGCAAGGATACCCATATGATGCCCATGTTCATATATATTCATAAAACAGGTAGTAGTTGTATAGAGTGCTGCAAATCAGGAAGTCTCCTACCAAATCTCATCTGGTATTGTATTAAAAAATGTTGATGGTCAATTTGGACTTAGGGCAATGCAACTAACTTTTTGTGTCATTGCTTAGGTTGGAATTCTGTTCTGATTGCACAATGATCACACAGCCGCCGCCACCCCCCACCTCCCCCGTGACCATTCCAGGTTGTTGGAGAGTGAAGGAATCAGCGATGATGCAGTGGCCAAGTATTTTCCTGTAGCTGGACAAGCTTCAAGGTAATCACCTTCAGGAACCTTGTTACCCTGTTTCTGGGGGTCCCATGAGGGACACCTAAGTGCGCTCCAAATTACAAAGGTGAGAATTAGTCAAAAGAGCACAAGTTAGCAATACAAGAGGCAGGGCAATGGAGCGAGATCTTTTACCCAATGTCTACGGGGTCAGGCCAAGTCAAGGAGCAAACAGAAGTAAAATATTAATTGTTGTTTTTATTAAAATACAGCCAAACAATTGTATGCAACACACTCACACAGATAACTATAGAAATAAAGGTTGGAGTTGGATAGAGGGATTTTTAGAGGAGGTTTTTGGTATGGGTAATACTACACCTGTCCCGAAGCCCGGGTAGTCTGAAGAAGTTTGTGGATATGAAGTTTCTCAGCACGTGGAGCTGAGGGGAAGGCTCACCAAGCAAAGCGGCAGCAAGGTGGGATGGAAGTCGGGAGCGATCTGAGGAAGCTCTCAAAATCAGGGGTTCTTATAGGGGAAAATGTGGTCATAGGCTAGTCCGTACTTGGGGAAAACAATGAGTTTCGGGCTAGAGACAAAGCCTCCGAAAGGTCAGAATTTTGCACGATTGGGTTAAGTCCAAATTGTCAATAGAGCAGCCAGTATGCAAACGCAGAGTGCTTGACAGATGAGTATTCGGCTAATCAAGTTGCCTGCTAGGGGCAGGGAGTTCTTTGTAAGTAGCGAGCATATATAATGTGGTACTTGCCTTGAGGTCTCCTGAAGTGACGGGACGGCTATTTCTGGTCTGCCTGTATTTGTGTGGAATATTACAGTGATTAGCGGCCGTGCCTGTCTGCGTGCTTGTCCAGGGGCCCTGCAAGCACGTGGAGAACAGAGGGGTATAGTAGGCCAAAATTTTGATATCAAAATGATATCTAATATCCCACAAGTTCAGGCTAGAAACTACAGTAACAACCTCCTAAGGATCTCTGGAGGTCCATGCAGGTACTTGTCCCACTGCATACAGCTAACGGAAGATAGCCAGACATGTTGCCACTGATCTACTCACCTTCTGATGACTCAGAAATGGCTAGGCTGGGGGAGGCTGTGTTGTTTATAAGCTGGATTTCAAGGGGATGTAGCTAAAACAAAGTAGCTGCATGAGATGCATACATCTCCTGATACAGGATCTTGGCCATAAGATATGAACTCACAGGTAACCCTAAGGAAGCTATACTCTCTCGGTCTCAATCCGCCCATCTGCAATATGAGAGATAATAACACTAGCTTACCTTATAAGGTTGGTGTAATGTTCACAACCAGGTAACAATTGAAAGCACTATTCGTAGCCTGAATCCTAGAACACACAACTGAAATAATAACTGAATAGTAAGCCAACAACATTTATGTAAATCCCATTGATCCAATAGCTCTGTTTAACTGGGAATAATAATAGGATTCAGATCCAAATGTTGTTGTTTACATTTTGGGATGTACACTTAAAGCATTGCAAATGTACATCTACCACAGCCTTCCCAAGCCTAGTAATCTCCAGATGTGTTGGACAACAACTCCATCATCCCTAGCCATCAAAGCTAGAATACTTGCTGGGGATTACATGGGACCACTAGTACAACACATTTAAAAGCAACAGGTTAGGAAAGCCTGGCCTAAGGAATATGGTGTGTACGATGGAAGACTTTACCGGGGCTCTGGGGTGCTTTAAGTGACTGAAGCTATCTGAAGCTTGCAAAAGAAGGAGAAAAACTGAATGCACCTACCTAACTGGCAAGAGATGGGTTAAGAATTATGCTGCATGTTCCAAGAAGACTGGTTTTCCCTCTCAGCAAAAAGAAGCTGGATTCTTTCTTTCAGCATTCTTCTTAGTTGGCATTCAGTGTCTGCTGCTTTAACTGATGTGCCTGGGCAAAACTTGTACAGTTCAGCCTAGCAAACAGAAAACACGGTTGCTAAGGGCATACATAAAACAGAGAAAAGTGAGAGCAGTTTAAACTTTTGTAAAACTTTTTTCTCGTTCAAAACAACTCTTTTTCTAACTGTTGTCTTTCCTCTCGATGCATCCTTTGGTCTCTCTTTCTCTCTCTCTTCCACATTCAACCTCTCATGTGCTTTGTTCTGTTCCAGTGAAATTAGCCAAATGAGATTAGGCAGTAGCCCAGAGTCCTAGTTTCTTCTTGTAAATGCCAGCGCATCTCTTGAACCCCTTGGTCCAAAACATTTCTCTGCATTGTATAACATGACCAGGCTCTTTATAGTCTATCATGTTAAACTAAGGCCATTTCCGCACTAGACTGTTATAGCGCTATGATTCCACTTTCAACATCCTATGGAATCCTGGGATTTGCAGTTTCCCAGCCAGCCCCTCCTGAAACTGCAAACCCCAGGATTCCATAGGATGTTGAAAGTGGATCATAGCGCTATAATAGTTTAGTGCGGAAATGGCTTAAGAATGCAAAATCCTATGAACACTTACTTGCAAGTAAGCCTCACTGAAATCCATATGATTTCGAAAAGGAGGGAAGTAATTTATTCTGAGCCAGCATGGTATAATGGTTTGAGTGCTGGACTATGACCCTGGAGATCAGGGTTTGATTCCCCACTCAACCACGGGCTCAGCCCCAGAAAACCGATGACAGGGTTGCCTTAGGGTCGCCATAAGTTGGAAATGGCTTGAAGCCACACAACAATTTATCCTACATTGTAAGGGATGGCATGGAATTGTTAATATTATATCAAATTTTTTTCTCATAATTGCTATACAGCAGCTACTCCCAATCCACCCTTCAGATGTGTTGGACTACTGGCTCCATCATCCATAGGAAACTTGGATGATACGAACCATAGTAGTAATGGACCAGAAAATTGATAAGTGGCAGTTCTATCAGTTCTCCAGGAACAGCATTTGTTGGACCTGTTTACAAGAAGAGAAGGATAAGAGCAGACTAAGCCAGGGATAGGTAACTTATAGTCCCCCAGATGCTGGACTGCAAAGCCCATCAGCCCTAGCTAGCATAACCAGTGGCAAACAATGTGGGGACTATAGTCCCATAACATCTGGAGGGCCACACATTGTCCTCCTGTGCTGTATGGAATATGAATATATCACCTCCTTCGATACAGTGCAGTCCTATGCAGAATTAAGGACCACTAAGTTGAGCAGGCCTTATTGCCAGATATATATTAGAAAGTCCCATAGCATGGACCAAATGTCTATGACTCATACCCTTCAACTATCCCAAACCAGGAAGGACGGTTCCAATTACAGTCAGCCCTCCACATCTGAGTGGGTTGAGGTGCATGACCCCTGTGAAACTGGAAAAATTGCAAACATTTATAGGCCCCTCAAGCCATACTTAACACATACAAAAAAGGAGAGAGGAGCAGAATCGACCACCCAGAGATTCAAATTTATAGCACACAATACATTTGAATCCATGGTGGGGAGTACACCAGCTGCCTGGTTCCAACTTCAAGGTGGCAGGGTTCCTTCACAAGGCAGAAGTGGGCAGCTGGTGGGACTTGCCATTGCAGCCCTATGCCATTTTTAATAGGGACTTACAAGCCTTGCATTTGCAGTCTCTTGCAGCACTCTCAGTCTCATAAGGCTTGCACCGAGACTGAGAACATGAGGTGAGACTTCTAAGTCCCTATGAAAAATAGCATAGGATAGCAACAGAGGTGGCCACAAATAATCTGCTAACAATTAAATCTATGAATGTTAAACCTGTGGATGTGGAGGGTTGCTTGTCATCCTATGACATTCCACTTTTTCACTTGCTTTTAAAATACAGTCAGCCCTCCACATTTGTGGGTTCCACTTTTGTGGGTTTGATATTCACGGATTGTTTGCTGTCACCTCTGCTGCCTCCCTATGCCATTTTTAGTAGGGGCTACAAGCCTTGTGAGACTGAGAAACTGCAAGCAAGGCTTGTAAGTCCCCATTAAAAATGTTGCGTGATAGCAGTGGAGATGGAAATAAGCCTCACCGGCACCCACTTCTGCCTGATGAAGGAACCCTGATGCCTCAAAAGAGTCCATGGTGGGTTGAATATGGTGATCATACTTTTTTGTGTGTTAAACATGGTTTGGAAGGGTCTAGAGTTAGTCACGTTTTTTTCACTTTCATGGGGGTTCTGTGTCCCTAACCCTAACAAATGTGGAGGGATGACTGTATTCCAGTTTCTCCCTCCTCCATCCACTATCTCCCTTTGTCCTTGGCTTACATCAATGGCTGCAAACTGAGTTCAAAATGCAAAAGGAACTTTAACTCAATAAATTCAGCACCAGGAGAGGAGAGAAGAATTCTGCCATTCCTAGAAGGCTCAGGCAAAAGCAAATTGATGCAGCTTCTCCTAACGTGTTCGTTTTTCCTCATTAATAAGTGTTGGCATGTTGACTGCACTCTGATATTGCTTGAACCCATAGGACCCAGTTTTCATCTGTGAAATGTTGGAGGGTATGATAATGGCAGGACATCTAAGCATCAATTTCTAAGTATAGGGAGTGTTTTGTCATTGTTTGTTTTGGTGGGAGGGAAACAATTTAATTGGGAAGAAGACGCTATTCTATCTCCATTGGGCACTGCTCTGAAGAAACAAGCTATGATTTCTTTGTCCTTGATAGCCTGCCTGTTTTGGTGGACTTGCTTCAGTGAATGACTGGACCAGACTGTCTGAAATTTCCTAAGTTAAAACTTATTGGCTATTTTCACATGGCATCACAGTCCTGCAATGGGGACACGTTGGCAGCAGTCCATGGATTGTGCTTTTGCACAACATCGTTGCAGTCCCAAACTGTCCCCACCCATCATGATAGTGGGATATTTGCTTAATGGAAAAAAATCTGTTAAGCACTCATGATCAAGCAATGCTTCTGTCACCCCCAACCTAGTGGAAGGGGCGGAAGTGCAATCACATATTTTCTTCCTCAGGGCAGGATGGGAAAGAGGCTGACTGTGTTGTAGAAGGCAGGCATATGTCACTTCCTTCTACAGGGATCCAGCCGAGTGCGGAGAGAAGCATTCCCGTTGCACTCGCATCTTGACAAAGCCACTGCCAGGATCGCAACAGGACATTGGCAGGAACTGGTAGGGTGCATTGAGTTATTATTCAATGGAAGTTCTGCAGCAAGCCAAGAGCAAAAAACAAAACAAAACAAAAAAAACCAGCACAAAGTTGCCATTCTTCTCACACAATGCAAAGGTGGCGACATCAGTCATAAGAACTCAAAAGCTTGCACCGTTATTTTGTGACCATTATTTTATTGTGGGTAGCATAATAAAGGATTTTGGAATTCTCCTCAGAGTTCACACCCTCTTGTCAAGTAAGCTCTGGTCCCCTGCCTCTGCCTTGCTGGGGAAACTTTGGTCTATGGAAAATGTTAAGGGCCAAGGTGCTATTATTAGACTTATCTCTTCAAGGGTTGGAAAGAAGTCCTGCCACAGACCTGTTTTTATCAAACCTCATTGAGGATCAGTGGGGGAAATGAGCAGTTCACAGCTCACAAAGCCCATTGCTTTTTATCTCTGTTTTTTATAGCAAGCTGCTATCGTCAAAAAGGAATTCTTTTCAGGGCTTATTAATGCACTACCACTATTTAGTGGCAGAAGAGACCAGACCTTTTCTGGAAATCAACAAATGCAGCTTGGGGTTGTCAGTTCAGGATCATCCCAGGCCCTGAGGTTTCCAGGCCAAAACTAGAGACCTAGGGATGGCTCTTACTGATACCATTAAGTTTTATTCATTAAATCCCAATCACAGCTGCTCATAGCTTGTCATTCACATGCACACATACACAAAGGGAAGGAGGGAGGGGGAATATATGCTCTTGTTTGGAAAGTAAGACAGAAATTTTAGCTAAAGGGGCTGTTCCAACATCAAGGCGAAATCAGGGAGTGTTCTTTCATATCTACTTATGGAGAAAAGATAAGGAACATTTAATCTAGCCTATTTGCTTCTAGCCAGAAAACAGCTGCAGAGCAGAACGGAGGGTGAGCCCTGGCACCACAATGAGTGAAATAGAAAGACAACACTAAGTAAATGCATAGATCAGCCTGAAGAGTCTTTGCAAGTCGCAACAAATTAATGAAGGCTTGCAAATTGTAGCAAGCTGCTGCTCCACTAGTTGAGTTGGAGGTTTGCACAGAAGCCTTTTCTTTTGCCTGGAACTGAGTCCCCCAAAACTGGAGAGTTTTCACCCTCGTCTCCAGCCTGGAGGGGGCTCATGAAAACTGGAGATTCAGGGCCAGGTCCTGATACCTGGCAAGCCTAAATGCTGCTGACTGATACTGTATCAGCTCTTTCATCCATCTAGATCTAAATTGTCTAAACTGACTGCCAGTGACTCTCAAGGGCAATAATTCCTAAATTTGTCTGCACAGATGCTGTGGAATCCACCACTGGCATGTGGCCTAGAGCTTCTGAAGTCCAACAATATTGGGGGGCCTTGTTTGGAAACCGTACCTTCAGTGTTTAAGACAGAAGGTTTTTCCTCTGTCTGACCGGACAGTGCCAAGGATTGAATCTGGAAACTTGTGAATGCAAAGCATGTGCTCTGTCGCTGAGCTACAGAAAGTGCCTGCTGCCTCCTCCATTGCTGGAGACAGGTCAAAGAACCAACTGCTTCTTCTGCTCCTACCTGCTGAAATACATTAGGAAGTGGCACTGGTTGGATTGCACCCAGATGTTACAGTTGGATCATGCCTGCCAAGAAGAGGGGAGAGGGAGGAGAAAAGTTATTTTTATTTCTTCTTCTTTATTCTAGTTGGGATCTGGTATTTCAAGGTTCTTTCTATCTGAAGCATAAAGGAGGTGTTTAGGAATTTTTTGGTTATGTGACAAATCTGGAGGATGACAAGCTGCTTGCATTGTATTTAACAGAAGCGATGGCATATTTCTTCTCGGGCAAGAATCTGTTGGCGGAATTTTGAACTAAAAAATAACCATAGGGGAAAAGATTAAGCACATGCAGGGGTGGACTTTGATGAAAAATGATAGCCTCAAGAGATGACACATTAAAAGTACAACAACAAAAGGTTGGGCACACTAAAATAGGCTGGACAGAAAAAGGGAAGCATATTGTTAAGGCAGTCATACAGTTCCAAGCAGAGAGCCAGCATGGTGGAATGCTTTGAATGTTGGGAGACACAAGTTTGATTCCCCTCTCAGCCATGGAAACCCACTGAGTGACCTTGAGTGTGTCACATACTCTCAGCTCCAGAAAATCCCATGATAGATTTGCCTTAGGGTTGCCATAACCTGGAAATTAGTTGAAGGCATACCACAACAATGGTTCCAAGCAAGTTGCCTTCTTGTTATCTACTATATAAAAGTCAAAGTTTGTGAGTTTCTCTGTTTGTCTGCATCAGGCAGGCACAGACCTCATATGATTGGCTGTGTGAGGTGAGAAAACTTCATGTGATTGGCTGGCTGTGAAGATTCTATGGAATCCTGGGGTTGGCAGTTCAGGGAGAGACCTTTGAATACTCAGCCAGAGAGCTCTAAACAGGCTGGTTCCTATGGAGACGAGGCCTAGCAGCAAGACCCCTCATGAACCCAAAATTTGTGTGTTAACAATTCTGAATACAGATTAGGTTGGTACTGGACAACACAGTTTGGGGAATTAGAAACACTGAATCTCAAATCTGTGTATTTCAACTACATCTAACTCCTAAGGTAAGGTAAGGTAATTCCTAAGGTATTTCTAACAAGTGTTACCTATGAGAAAATAAAATCCCGGACAACATCGGGTAAACATGCTAGTTCAGAATATAAAGCAAAAAGCCGACGAGATGTTTGGTGAACACTCCCTTCTGGATCATATCAGTACAAAAGGACTGAGCAACCTAACAATCTCCAGACGTTGCTAGTCTGTAACTCCCATCTAGAGCTCCAGAAAGTTACTGTTTTATTACAATTCCCTGGAACCCTAGCCAGTATGGCCACTTTTTCAAAAAATAGTAATAATCCCAAGCTCTGCTTTCATTATCCCTCACCCTTGGCTATGCTGGCTGGGGCTGATGGGAGATGCAGTCCAGTACAATGGGGAGGGTTGCACTTTGCTCACCCTCAGTACACAGCACCAGGGCAATGCTCTTGATCTCAGCCACCCTGTTATCTTTATGACCCTATGATCAGACAGCTGGTTTTTCTCCTTCTGTTAGCTCTGTAGCTACAACTTGGCACTGGCATCCTCCTTTCACCACCACAAAGGTTAGACAGGCATGCAAGAAAAGTAGCTGTGATCATTTTTAAGGTTGGTGTCTGTATCTTCACACAGCACAGAAATGCCCCCCTTTCTGCTCTGTTATTACTGACTCCACGTTAAGACAGTTTAGATTAATTCAGAAAGTGTAAATCTTTATAGTCACAATAACTCCCAACACTTGCTAACTAACCAGTTAGGAATCTGAACAATCCCAGAAGCATAAATGGACAAATGAAGACTTAATCTTTATGGGCACCTGTAATGGTTAGAGTATTTTTAGTTTTCCTCATTTCTGTTTGGGATCTTTTCCTTGTAAACGGCGATGGACACTTTTTGCATAAGTATGCTAAAGGAACAAACTTGGAAATAAACACATATACTTGGCCCATGCTATTTCCAGTGCCAGGGTGAAAGATATTCTCAGCAGTGATCATGAGGAGGACATGAAGTCTGGCATACTGTTAGTAATGTACACGGGCAAGTCCACTTCTTGCTTGCATATGTATTTGTTCTTGCTATTTTTGAAGTTGGTGATCTCTTTCTCCTTCTACAACATCCAAAGCTTCCCCCAACTCACCCTTGTAGTGTGATAGCTCTCCTCATGGCCTTCCTATTGCTGGTGGAGAGTGGAGGGGCTATGGTGACCATGACATCAGACTGATGACATCATTTGCTGAGACCTCCAGAGGACCACAGTGGCTTTTGGTGGACAATGTCCCCAGTCTGTGTCTGGCTATGGGAATGTAGCCAGATACTTCTTCGTCCCCATCCTCCGGTTTTCCACCAGGAACAGAATAGTCAGAGAGAGGGACTATCGCAGCGCGATGCTGAGTCCTGGGAGTGGTGAAAGATAAGCCACAGCGGAATTGTGCAAGTTGAACTCTCATGCTATGTTCAACTATGTGGGACACTTGGTTAAAGAATGTTATTTTTCAGGAAACCTTCTATCCTGCGTGGTAGAGATCTACATGCACCCCCTGACAAATCCAAACCCTGCCCGTGTGGGAAAGAGGGAGAGTTTTCTCCTATTCTCTGATTTCCTTTTTTCTTGGTCTTCTTCCTCATTCTAATGCTCTTCTTGATTCATTGGCTGCACAGTGAGTGAGAGAGAGCTACTGTATCCTACAGTCCCTGGGGTCACTTGCCAGGAGGTGTAGGGTTGCAAGGTGGTCTCAATGTGGATAAAATTGTGGTTGTTGCTTTAAAGTAGCACTCCTCAATTTTTGGTCCTTCAGATCCTTTTGACTTCAGCTTCCAGAAGTCCCAGCCAGCATGGCCAGCGGTCAGGCATTCTGGGAAATAAAGTCCCAAACATCTGGAAAACCAAAGATTAAGAAGCAGGATTTCAATGCCTAAGGATGAGGATGTACTATGATTAACAAACACAAGCACCGAGAAAGCAGTGTGGTATTTTCTGACCCCCATTAGAATTCCTTTGTGTTGGAAGACTAGGTTCATAGCTTGGATTTAATGTGCACTTCTTATATTGTGTAAACTCAATGGGAACTCCAAGGCTCCCCCCATCCCATGGACCAATCTGCTGATAACCAGAATATATCATTTCTGCTTATTGATTAGTTTACTAAAAAAATGCATGCAATTTTTTCATACTGGTAAAATACATTGGCTCCCCAAGAAAAGATCCAAATGACCAAAAGCAGTAAATTTGGTGGGATATTCGTTGTGCCTAAGAGCTAGCATGGAGTAGTGATCTGAGCACTGGACTATGACTCAAGAGACGAGGGTTTGATTTCCCGCTCAGACTGTGTGACCTTGGGCAAGTCATACTCTTTCAGTCCCAGAGGAAGGCAAAGACAGAGGCAACCTCCCTCTGAACAAATCTCGTCAAGAAAACCCAGACATAAGGTTGCCATAAATCAGAAATTACTTGAAGTCACACAACAGTGGCAAAATTTACAATGTTTTTGGTTTGTTTAAAAACCCCTACTGGCAAGTGATGGAAATTTATGGAAAATACTGAGCAACTGGACAGGTGACTGTGTCTTGGAATGCTCACATTGTACATTTTGATCTGTGTGGATTCTGAAATGAAATAGAGGGGGAAAATGGGTTGGCAGGCTATGGTATATGTGGATTAACTTTTATTGATTGTAAGATGGTGTTGCACTTGTGTCATGCTCATAGACTTTCCACAGGCAACTAGTCAGCCACTACATGAACAGAATGCTAGACTAAACTGGTCTTCTGTAGCAGGATTCTCCTTCTTACATATTTTGAAAATTATAATTATGCTAGTGCAAACAGAGTTTGTAACATTTTTTTCTAACAAAGCCTTGCTTTCTAATGTTATGCAGATTTTTTTTAAGAAAACATGTTTTAAAATCTTTTTGTGACTGGAAAACATCATGCCCATTTCGTTAATGTCCTTTATGTGCTTTGTGTGCATCAATTAAACTGTAAGTATTAAAGAGAACTTTCCACACTTGTTACAGGCTCACCTCCTGAGCAGGGAGAGCTGAACAGACACATTCAACTCAGAGTGTGAGAGGAAAGATAACAGTGACAAAGCATTCTATCGCAGTAAGCAGAAACTTTTCCAGGAATGAGCTGGTTACAGACACACGTGACTACTTCTCCTCCCTCCATGGCGATATGTGACAGGCATTTGAGCTGTCAGTTGATTTTGTTATTCAAACTATTTCAGTAGCAAGGGCTTTTTTTTTAAACGGGAAGGTGGGGAGCTTTGGAACAAGCAAATGACTAGGCTGGCAGAATTGTACAGGACACAAAGAAGGCAAAGGGACCGATTTCTAAGCAAGGCGGGGGGTGGGACTGGCTTTGTTAGCATTTTCTGGTTGTCAGTGCAGTGAATGTTTGCATAAACTAGAACAAAACCACACAAGAGAATGTGTGTGGGTAAATTTTCTTATCCCACACTGCCTCCAGAATTGTAAGTCTCATTCTTACCTTCAAGTCCATATGTATTTATTATCAGTTTCGTAGTCTAGCATGTATTACTGACTGAAGTTGTGGGCCATCACTTCTTTGGATTCTATCCAAGAATTTCAGAATCAGTGAAATATCACTGGATGATTCCGCACATTCCAAGATGTGTCACTCCTTGTCATTGTGCTATTGGGATCTTATCTTTGGAGACTTCATCCAGACGTTTTGTCAGTCCATTCGGAATTGTTCTCAGAGGATCTACTACTGCTAGGAATACAATTATTTTCTTTTTCCAGAGGTTCTCAGTCTCAATGTGTAATCTCATCATCTTTTCCCTCTTTCTGTCTTCAATGCTGCTCTTCCCCAGGATTGCTACATCTGTAATCCAACCTTTCATTTTCTCAACTTGTTCTGTCTGCCACATTATGTTCAAATGGTTTGTCTGTTTGCATGTTTAAGTCCCATAGGATTTTTTTCATCATCATTTTTGACAACTTTTTCAGGCTTTTACTCCCATCAATAAACTTCAAATTATATTCCACATTTTCCTTTGAAATTAGGACTTGTACATGCAATCCCATTTCCAAGTTTTATCCTCACATAACCATCTGCAGTATATTAATCTGAGCATGAGCTAGTGGTTCAGTTCAGATAGCAAGCTTGGGGATTAAGTCTGGACTTGATCTGTGGTCCCAACAGTCTTGGAAAACTTTTTGGATCACAACTTCTAGAATCCTCCAACCCTCTTAGCTAAGGGGATTCTAGTAGTTGTAGTCCAAAAGAGTAAATCCACTGATGATTGTACAGTATTTTATATGCAAGATAACAAGCCACTTGCACACATATTGATTTTGTACCTCTTCAATCTATGTGTGTATTTGAGTGTGCACATGGGCCTGTTGGCATCTGGTGGCCCGAGTGGGTCTGTTACCTGTTGGTATTGGTGGGCCCATGAATTTCATAGGGTTTTCTTAGGCAAGGAGTACTCAGAGATGCTTTGCCATTGTCTTTCTCTGAAATATATAGCATACAGCACCTCGTATTCCTTGGTAGTCTCCCTTCCAAGCACTAGCCAGTCTTGACCCTACTTAGTTTCCAAGATCAGATGGGATCTGGTGACTTCAGGGTTGTTAGATCTCATTCAATCATTGCCTTGATTATAATTATTAATACAGATTGGAAAAGACAGTAATGCTGAATAAAGTGGAAAGCAGGAGAAAAAGAAGAAGACCACAACTCTGAATTTCCAAGACCTGAGCAGGGGTGTTGATGACCAGAACTTACAGAGGTCTCTTACTCATAAGATCACCATAAATCAAAGGTAAGTTGGTGACAAATAACAGCAACATATTATTGTCCTCTTTCCTTTTTTTTGCTCCAAAGTAGGACATATAAAAATTTCTAGGCCATAATGAGCTGGGCTAATACGTTGAATAATACCTCTTTTTTAATATATATAGCTTGAGACTGAGGGCCTTTCCACACTACACAGTTATAGTGCTATTATTCCACTTTCAACATCCGGTGGAATTCTGGGGTTTGTAGTTTACTGAGGCCCAAGAGCCCTCTGGCTGAGAATTCTAAATGCCCCTCCCTAAACTACAAACCCCAGGATGCCATAGGATATTGAAAATCGAATAATAGCACTATAACCATGTAGTGTGGAAAGGCCCTCAGTCTCTTTTTCACATCAGAAAGTTCTGAAAAATAGGCTGTATAGTTCTCCAAGAACTGAGCCTTACACGGGCTGTCAATATTATCCTTAAGACGCACTGTACTTAAACCCTCTCTGTCCAGCACAAAACATTTCAGGCACTGCAAGTGCTTGAACACGATAAAACCCTGCTGAAGCTGCCGCCACCACTAACACTGGCTCACTTGTGTGTGCGGCTTATCAGCACTAGCAACTGTTTTAATGCCTTGCTGAAGAGGACCAGTTCCTGCCTCTGCCACTGCATAACCAGTGTGATCTATGAAAAGTTGCCACCCAGTCTTCCCCTGAAAATTATTGATCTTGTAGACCCACCTACTATCACAGTATTTGGAAGAAAGAGACAAAAACATCTCCCTTTGGGGACATTTAGTTTGTTGTGGTTCCTTTAAAAGGGAGGAAGGGGAAGACATTGTTTTGGATGGATTTTTTCTTCCTACTTCGATGCAGAAAATGCTGTGCAGTTTGTTATAGGTTTGCTTTTCTGTTACACCACAAACAGCATCCTTTCAAAAAGTAGAAAGAGCAGTCTTAAAGGCATTTATACCTGGGGCAATTGGGTTTGCCTTCTTTTTTTCATATACATATATTCATATATAAAAGCAGACATGCTGCAGTGGCAGAAAGATGGAAGAATCAAAGGATTACAATGACATGATGATGGGGATGTGGCAGCAGCAGTAGTAATATTGGTGCTGTGTGAAAAGTGACTAAATGATGTATGGCAAGCCCACACAACATTCCTAGCATGGAAACACCCTGACTAAATCCAAATCCAGCCTAATTTCACTGCAAGAGGTGAATTCTATCAATATTTCAAATTGTGGTATTTCTTCACACAGTACATAAGGGTTATGTACACAATTATACCACTTTGATATCACTTTAACTGCCATAGCACCATCTTATGGAATCTTGGGATGTGTACCTTCATGAGGTATTTTCAAATTCTCTAGTGTACTGTGGCAAAGAATCCAAAATTCCCCACAAAAATACAAATCCCAGGATATCATAGAATGGCACTGCTGTAATTGTGCAGTATGGATACGCTCATAGTTAAATTATGGAATTTGCAATCATAGTGTTGGCCATCAGTTATTTTAAATTGTTTTAAATTGGAATTGCTTTAAATAGTTTGTAATATTTTACTGCTACACTGCCCTAAGATTCCATGATATGGTGTAGGACATAAATAGCTTAATAAAATAAAGTAATAAATCTAGATGATTTTAAAAAGGGATATGACAAATTCATGGAGAACGGGACTGTCAGTGCTTACTCGTCAGAATAGCTATACAGGCTTCTCCCATTTATCTGACAGGTTAGGGACCTGAGCACAGTCAGAAAATGGAATTGGTTGAAAAGCAGAACCCATGTACTATACAATAGGGAACATGAAAGACCTATGGAGACTCACTTAGGACCAACCACATGCATGCTGCTTGCAAAGTTTCTCAACGGGTGTGAGGTCATTCATTCCCCTCTCGGCTGTCCTTTCAAGCAGCATGCAACTGCAGATGGTCCCAAGCAAGCCTCCATAGGCGAGAACTGATGAAAGGGCAGAATGCCCTCCAATTCATGGAACTTGCCCTTAATTTGGAAGCATCAGAAGAGTGAGTCATCAGATAACAGGATGTTGAAACATGGGGAAAACCTGTACAGGCATGCCCCATTTAACAAAGCCTCTGATAGTGAAGCACCTTTTAACAGTCTTTTTACAGCCACTCAACCCCCTTTTCTTCCTTGTCCTGTCTAGGTGGAAAGTTTTTTTTAGCAGCATCAGCATCAGAAGGATGGTCGAGAGCTGAAGAAACAGCCGTGTTCTGTGTCAGGTTGCAGCAGCATATCTGCAGCAAAGAAATAAAGCTTAATTGGAAAAAAAAGGATTCTGCTGTAGCTGTGGGTGTCTGCCTACAACAGACAAGGTAAACAGCAGTGACTTCCAGAATTGCTTACTTTGGATGTATCAAGACAGAGAAAGGGGGAAAGCAGATAAGCCTGCCTCATCAGCTGTCACCAACATGTTGGAAAAGCATAGATCTATACATTTGGCCTGTCAAATGGAAATTGTAAGAAAAGCGAAGACTTATCTTTGGATGCATTTTGGAAACCTTCCAGTGGTCTCTAGAAGGTTCAAAATGTTTTTACTTATGCTAGGCTTATTTATTATTATTATTATTTTTATTTATTTATTTGTTTGTTTGTTTGTTTGTTTGTATCCCGCCTCTCCATACGGATCGAGGCGGCAAACAACTTACAAATAGTATGTATTTCGAAACATTTCTATACATGCCCCCAACAAGCTGGGTACTCATTTTACCGACCTGTGAAAGGATGGAAGGCTGAGTCAACCTTGGAGCCGGGCAGGATCTCACCTGGTTGTTTCATTTCACATGTAAATATTGATAGTTTTGAATAAAAAGCTTGTTGAACTGTTTCTCTATTTTTGTGGTGTAGAAACCCATCTGTATTCTTTCCATGTTATTTCTGCCTCTGCTACCAAATTTTCTGTTAAAGAACCTATCTACTTAATTAATTGAGGTACAGCTGTTCATCACATCCAGCACATGGAAGGAGGCAACAGCATTCATGTCTTGTCAGTGAGCTTTCCACAGGCAACTGATGTGTGAACAGAATGTTGCACTAGATAGGCATTTGGACTAATGCAGCACAGCCTGCTTATTTTATGTGCTCACAAAAGATGACACTCTAAACCCCAAAAAAGGACCTCCTCCCAAAAATCTGTTTCTATTCTCTCTGGCTGAATAATCAAGCTGAATCAAGGCTGATATAAAAATCCACTTAATAAAATGAAAGTGAACACTTTAAAAAATTGCTTTTATTATCCTAAAAAAAAAAGTTACTTCAGACTTTCTGAACTCTTCAAAGCTAAAATTCAGCCTTACTCCAGGAAATGAAAAATGCAATTACCCAAGTGATGCTCTGAAAATTGAGATATTGGCACAGCTGAAATCCGTAAGAATCCTTGCACACCAGTCATGGTGTGGAGTTTACCCAGCCTTGACCTGAGGCAGACATTTTAGCTGAACCCTATGCTTTCAAAAGATTTGATAATAGAAAAAATATCTTACAGTTGAAAGCTGTTTTATAATGTATGCACGTCTGAAACTGCCTCAATCAGACCACTGGTCTATCAAGCCCAGAAATGGCTGTGACATCAGTTCTGTTTTTCAAAGTCTCAGATCACTCTTGCTATCTAGCAGGTCTGGCTCTATCCTGTAGCATCTTCTCAGATGGCTGATGCTTGTAGATAAAAGACAAATGTTGAGGGAAAGAACTGTGAGCCACACAGCCGACCTTGTGCCTCTTAAGCTAGACAGCTATCTTCAGGTGCCAGTCCAGTCAGGTTTTGTACATTGATGAAAATGGGTGCCATCTTCTTTTTTAAACCTAGGCCCCAAAATGTCATGAGCCCATCCTGCTATTATAGTTGGAGACATCAGGAGTTAAATCAAGGACCTTCTGCATGTGAAGTTGTGCAGCAAATATAGTTCTCATACCTACATCCCATTTTTTGAAAAAAGGATTTCTTTGCCTTTTCTGGCTGACCATACAACCCCTTTGCTCAATTTCCTGTTGAAAAAGTTACTAACTATTCTTGCCTTCTTTGTCATTACTCCAATCTGTGAGTCGCATCCTGAATGTTAAATAATAGTGAGGATTTTTTTAAAAAATTGTCAGCCTAGAACAGCGGTTCTCAAACTGTGGGTCGCGACCCCTTTGGGGGTCGAACAACCCTTTCACAGGGGTCACCTAAGACCACTGGAAAATACGTATTTCCGATGGTCTTACGCTCCATTCCCTCCTCAGTGGTAGTGCACAAGTGCAAGCCACGCACTCGTGTCCTCCTGCCCCCTTTGGCAGGAGCGCATGCGGCCACACGTGCTCCTGCCAAAGGGGGCAGGAGGATGCGAGTGTGTGGCTCATGCTTGCGCACCGCCACTTGTGGGCCTTTTCCGCATGTTGCCTTATCGCGGAGGTGGGGGGTGCCGTTCGCGCAAGCAGGTTCTTGTGCAAGGCGCTCTCTTCACTGCTCCTTGATCCCGCAGCTGGCTTCTTGGTCGCGCGACTGCCCTGCCCCTTCCTTCCGCAGTGCAGCCTGAGAGCTGTAGGCTGCGCTGCGGGAGGAAGGAGCGGGGCGGTTGTGCAACCAGGAAGCCAGCTGCGGGATGAAGGAGCAGTGAAGAGAGCACCTCGCGCAAGAACCTGCTTGCGCGAACGGCACCCCCCCACCTCCGTGATAAGGTAACATATGGAAAAGGCCCAGGAGTGGTGGTGTGCAAGTGCGAGCCACACGCTCACGTCCTCCTGCCCCCTGTTCAGAAGGGACTGAAATCGCTCCCCTTCTCCACTACCGGGAGAACCTCCCATCTGATGGGCCAGCTTGGGGGGGCGGTGGCAGCACGGGGGGCAGGCCCCCTCCTTACCACAGCCCCTGTCCCACTCGCCCCAGAGGGGGGCACTGAGGAAGGGCCGGGGGGGCCGCAAGGCGGCGCTTTTCTGGGAGGGCGAGCTGCGCCCGGCGCAAAAGACAAAGGCGCTGGGATTCCTTCCCCCTCCCCCCCGGCCAGGGTCGACACTCTGGAAACTTTTCCCACACTGCCACCCCCCCACGGAAACGAGAGCAAAGCAGAAGCAGAGCCCAGGGGGGTTCTCGGAGTTTTTTCCCGGGGGAGACACGTGGCTCCTCTTTCCCCCCTGCTTGCCCCCCCTGTTCCTGGCCAGCAAGGTGGCCTTTGCCAGGAGGGGGAGGCATTGTAAATAATAAATAATTTTATGATTGGGGGTCACCACAACATGAGGAACTGTATTAAAGGGTCGCAGCATTAGGAAGGTTGAGAACCACTGGCCTAGAAAGAGCAGACCACCAGTTCCAATGTTCAAGAAAGGGAACAAAAAAAAAAAAGACCACCCACAACTGGGCAAAACCTAAAGTCTAATAACTCCAATATCCTGTTCTGCTCTTGCATACATTTGGGCTGTGCATAGAAACATGACAGAATTCATGTTGAATTGTCCTTTTGGCTTCACTAATGGCACACTTTGTTTCTCTGTAGCCATGTCAACTGTGCGTAACACTTCATCTACCTGACAGAGCGGACTCCAGCTGAGGAATATTTATGCCACTAGATTAGCCTTGAAAAAATAATTAGAGGCAGCTCTATGGCAGTATGAATTAGCCAGGCAGCGAATATCTTCACTACAGAAAAGCATACTGGGCAAATTTCAGGGTTCCAGGAGCGTGCCTTTCCCCTGGTCTACCACAGGACACACCAGCCACTCCTGTGGATGTCAACTTCCAATTTCTACCCCCCACCCACCCTTGGTGGGGAATCTTTTATAAGTAGGAATTTACAGCCTGTGTGCCTTAGTTTACAGGGGTATCACCTGTTCTGGAGCACTGTTCTCCATGCTTTTAACAACACACATGTATAAATACACACGCATGCAGGGGAGACAAATTTATAACCTGTGTGTTAATCTTCAAAATTTAAGAATGGTTTGGGATATCTGCATCAGTAGATAGGGATGGCAAAGGGGACAGAACAGAGGGCATGGGTGGCTGAGACCTGAATTAGAACAGTCAGCACTGCAAACATTTTGCTGCAGCTCCCAGTAGCTAAAAAAGATGATCTTGGTGGGGAGAAGAGGGGATTGCTGCTTTAAGCACCTGCTATAAAAGGCACAGTCATGGGAGGCCCATTGATTTTTGCCATTTTAGGTCATTGTTGGATTTGAGCCCTATAGAGCTGTTGAAAAGCAATGTCTTCCAGCAACACCAATCAACAGCTTCAGAGAGACAGGCAGCTCTCCCTTACCAAGAAGCACCCTCAGATGGTCCCTCCTCCCCGGGGGTGCCCTTTTATTGCCCGATAAGCCTTCACATGGGCTCATTCCCTTCATTCCAATGTAATCTGATTGCTTCCCATGAATGATCCCCTTGACAGTTCCATTCATCAGTAGGTTCTCAGCAAAGTACATGAAGAAATGCTCTTCTTGGGTGCTCGCTTCCACTGCAACTGCCAAGTAACACAACAACATCTAAAACAATTAGTAGGCATAAACAGGGGACATCCTAGTCACATCCTACACGCTATTTCTTTTAGGGGTGTAAGTTACAACACAGCATTGGTTTAAAAATCAAAATAGTTTATTGCTCTTCTTTGTAAAAATGCACTTAGCTTACACTGTTTTTTTATGCAGCTGTTTGTACCATCAGGTTTTTAAAATGTCACTTTTTAAACCTTTTTGTTAAGTGTGTAACACCACTGTAGAACTCTGTTCCATTCCTGGCATTCTTCTAAGCATGGATGGCCCATGACCCCATTTTACTTTTATATAAATACTGTAAAATTTCTCTAGACTTTGCAGCATTATAGACAAAAGATCTATCAAAGTAGACAATAAGTTCAATATCATTTTTTCTTCCTTTTTTTTGCTTTAAAAATATACCTAAAACTTTGAGATAATCTTAAGAGTAACAATTAACAATAAGAAAAATTACAGTGCGTTGACTGAAGGAATATTCCACCGTCCTTAAAGCTAATATTCCCTTTTTGCATGTTGAAAAGTGATTTAGCAGTTACTTAGCAACTTCCTTTCCCACCTACATACAATAATTTAGTTGAGAATTAAACAAGGCAGATATTACTGTTCTTTTATCTGCAATTCACAGTTCCTGTGAATAAAGAGATCACAATAAATATTAAAAATAGGTTCTTTTTTTGTTTTGTTTCCTGTAAGGCATCTGAGTATTACAAAGTTTAATACGAGCCAAAAGAGAAAGCATTTGCTGTTTTCCTCTTCATTTCTCCAAGTACCTTCTGTGAAGAGGGTAAATAATCAAGTGGTAGAGTTCAAAGGCGGCGGGGGGGGGGGTAAGCAGTGCCTAAGAAGGTGCATATGGAACATCTTCAGTAGTAGAAAGAAGAAAACACTTGGTGATGGAACTAGATGGCTGCAAGTATGCCAGGACCTGTAGTTTTCACTTTTAAGAGGAAGAAAAGTCACTTCAAGTCCACCTTTGCAACAATCTTGATTGAAAAAAGATCTTACCCCAAAAAGTTCACTGTTACATATGCAAGTTTCTTTTGCAAGTTTTTTTTTTTAGAAATCCATTCCTGTAACACTATAAATAGCTTAGGTATCGCTATGCATTCTTCTTAATAAGGTTGTGGTTGCTTTTAAAAGCTTAATTTTTTTTAAAAAAAATGTTTGCTTTCCTTTGTCATTTCATAGATTCCTAACACCGCCTCCACCACATCCATATCATTCTGTTCCATCATGGCCAGAAAAGAAGCAGCCTTCCTAGCAGGGGTGGTGGGCAGAGTCCAAAGCCAGGGTTTCTATTGCATACGGTCAGGTTGTAGTTGTGTTGGCTGGTACTGGACAAAAGCTGTGGGGGCTGCAACTGGAGGGTTGGCAGCCGTGAGCGGCTGCTGAACAGCGCTTGTGTAGCCGTATCCCATGAAGCCGGCAGCTGGAGAGGCAGCGTACGGGTACTGGTCGTAGGCAGCAGCGGTAAACTGAGAGTAGGCCTGGCTTGCGGTCGTGTAGTCTATATACGGAGATGTGATGGACTGTACTGGGGTTGGGATGACCACGCTAGGCTGAACGATTGCTTGAGGGTAGATAAAGTGATGCGCAAGCCTGTAAGATTTAAAATAAAAACAAACAGAAACCATCAGGTTGTTTCCTCAACAGATGTACGTACAGATGCACACTTGGGGAGAAGAGGCAGCTGGATTATGTCATTACAGTGCAACTACAAGAACCGTGTTTATTACACAGGATAGAAAGTGGGGAGAAAAACTGGTCCAACCACTAAAGCAATCCAAAACAAAAACCAAGGATTAAAATCAGCAAATGTGAGCCACAGTAGTCAGGGGACAGTGTAGCGCTGTGTTAAGAACACATGGGTCCTTCAGCCACATGTATCCTCCTCCTCAGTCTTCCAGCCAGCCTCTTCCAAGATATTCCACATCATTCCCTCTTTCCCAGAACAGTCAGACAACATTCTGTGTTCACCTGAGCATGCTCAGTTCTTATTATGCTGTGTTTTGGTGATCTTCCCTCTTTTAAAGATTTTATCTCTTAAGAATTTTAGTCCTTTTCAGAGCCTGTTGATCTTCCCTTTCCTCCCCTCTGTATCTGTATGTGTGTGTATGTAGTGGTGCTGGGGGTGGGGTGCTGCTGTTCTGGCTAGATAAGGATCCAGATTTCCAAAAATAAGTTCATAACAAACCACAACCTCCTTGAGTAGCTTGGGACTTAATTACATGTGATGTTAAACATGTCGCCTGCAGTTTCATGTACATTTTCTTTAAAAATGATAAGCATCAAGAAGCTGAACTTTTTAATTCAAATGAGGGTGGCACGGAGGAGAGCTTTTACTCCCCCCACCCTGCATGCTTCAATAAGCAACACAGGGGAAAAGCTGTAATGGCACCAATGGAAGCTTTATTCTCCTGCCAGAGATAAGCCAAGACATTCTGATGCTGTGAAGGAGAGGAACAAATTACATAGCATCTAAGGCCAACCAAGTTAGGTGGAAAAACTCATAAGCAGTTATCTTGCTCCCTGGCAACAAAACAAGAATAATAAATTAATAACAATTTGTTTTATGTGGTACCCTAAATTTCCTACACCCTCACATATAATAAGAGGGCTGGCTCAGTTGCTAATCTTAGCAGAGCGGGTGTGTCTGTGGTTTTTGCCAGAGCCCGAGTATGGGAAGGAAGGGTTAAACTTCCTCTCCCTTGGGTTCTGATTCAAAACACACTCCTTCCTCTTCATCCCCTGTTGTGTTGTTTTTGTGTGCCTTCAAGTCGTTTCTGACTTATGGTGACCCTAAGGCGAAGTTATCATGGAGTTTTCCGGGGGCCCAAGGTCACCCACTGGCCAAGCAGGGAATCAAACCACTACAACTCAAATCACTACATCATGCTAGTTCTCATTCATCCTGTTCTATTAAATTTCCTAAAAACTTCACTTGATGCTGTATCACATTTAACATTATATGTGTTGTTAGGCCCCAAGCTACTCAAGAACTTTAGGATTCACCATGGCACTCTGGAATGCTGGGAGGCTGCGAAGGACAGAGAGTTCCTATCGACCAATCAGAGCCCAAGGTTGCTGGTTTGGCCACCATTTTGCTTTCGTTCTCATGGAAAGAATGCTGAAAATGGCTTCTGAAGGATGGTTTTCTCCCATTGACACCACAAACCTAGCCTGGTCCATGCATGATTCTTCAATAAGGCATAGTGAGCCCAATGCAATTGTTGTCCAAGGCCATTTCCCCACGAGCCTGTTATAGTGCTATTATTCCACTTTCAATATCCTATGGAATCCTGGGGTTTGCAGTTTAGGGGAGGGCTTTTGAGGCCCAAATTGCAGCAATGGATAGCAGTGGCCAAATACATTTTGCTGCCCGAGGCAAAGGACAATATTGTACTCTCTCTCTACTCCAGATACACCAGAACAGGTGGTTAAATCTGACTTCAGCACCTGCAGCTGCAAGTGCTGCAAGAGCTCAGACGTCCTTCAAGACATCTGAGACAGCAAGCTAAATCAGTGGGCAAAAGAACAGATTGTGTGTCATACACTTTCTTTCTCCTCAAAAATAGGAAAGGATAGCCAGGAGGCAATTGTTGCTGCTCCCATCATCCAACATCTGAAGCAATCACTTCATTGCCTGACAGTTGGACTGATCTTGCTGATGTGACCCACTGAGCTTCTGTGCTTGTTGCTTATCTCAGAGGGCACTTGGGAAATACACCAGTACGTTATTTATTTAGAACATTTTAGATGTTGCCCGCTCATTAATTTCTACAGCAGTTTACAAAGGAAAAAAAAGGGGGCGGGGGCAAATAGCTAATATGGAATTTGGCAGAAAAAAAAGGTAGTAACGTCTGATTGAGATTTTCAGACAAACAAGAGTTATTGTGGAAGCTCTCATCACTGCATCTCATCTGCAAGGTAATGACTTGTTTCTTCCAGCTATAAACAGTGTAAAGGGCTTTTCCCCCCAAAGTTTATTTAGCATTCCACTCTGTTGTCATTGACTCCATGTTTAAAAACGTGTATTGCCACAATACTCAAAGCCTTTTCTTTTCTTTTGGCAATGACTATGGGGCATTTGTTGTAACACACAAAATGCTTATTCTGTTTACTCTTCCCTCTCCTCACCCACTCCCTATTCATATTTCCCTGAAGTTACCATGCAAACACCCTCCCCGTTCCCTTAACAGGCTGAGACTTGTACTAGATTCAACTGATAATAAACTTATACGGACCAACAAAAGAAAAAGGAAAGAAAGAAAGAAACCAGCTGACACTAGTTAACCATTTAGTTTTATAATCCAATGATGCCCCCCTTTTCAGGGAAGGTGGGAAGAAATTCCCTCAGTTCTTTTCCTGCTCTACTTTATTAGTGATTCTGGAGATCCTCTTTGGTACATGGTCGGAACACAGAGTATTTGGGCTTTTATCACCATTTTGACAGCTGGAGAGGACAATTTGATGGCAGATCTTTGCTTCCACTCTCCCTTGATCAAATTAACATGATAAATTTGGTTATAGGGTGGGATACAAATATTTAGTAAATAAATAGACATGTACTTCCAAATCCATTTTTAAAACCCCAAAAGTAGTACATATAAAAACAGCGGGTTGTTGTCGCCATTTTAAGAAGCATCCCCCCATTTCTCTATCATGAAATGGAACGCCTCTTCTAAGATGGCACCTGGCATAACATGCACACAGGTCCTCTAAAAAACAAAGGGTTCTATTTACTTGCTACTGTCAACTAGAGTAGACTCACTGAATCAGTGAAAACCTGGCATGCCAACACTTAAATGCAACTGATTCAACATGTCTCCTCTAGTGGGAACTAACAATTGGACTTAGACCAGGGGTGGGGACTGCACAACACTCCAGATGTGATTGGATTGCAACTCCCAACAGCTCTAGTCAGCTAATCAACAGTGAAGAATCCTGCGAGTTGGAAGGCCATATAATTTCCACTCCTGATTTATTCCAAATGAAGTATTTTTGTTTCTTTTAAAACTACGGGGGAGAGCAGAAGGAAAAATTGGGGTACCAGAATGCACAACAAACTTTTGGGGGGCAGAACATTCTTCCTCCATGCTTCATGCAGACGCCTTTGAGCTCTGAAAGCTTTCACAATGTATTTTGTGCCTTTTTGGTTGGCCTAATAAAGGTATCACCACAATGAGTGTTTTTGGATTTTGCTACTTTGTGCTGCATGGCCAACATGGCTACTCCTGCATATAACTCATGTCATCTGGTCTAGTTGGATTGCATTCACTTCTCAGAAAGGAACATGGTTGCATGGGAGATATTCATCACAAAAAAACCTCTTGGTCAACTCCATATTGCACTTTAATCCAAAAATTGTTATTCATCATTTTCACTATCTGAGAAAACATTATAATGAGCCTTGGGCAGAAGCTGTCCTACACTTCTTTCAACAAGCTTAGATAACAAAGAAACACAGAATCTAGAAGTGGGGTTTTTTTTCTTCATTTTAGCCCTAAAAGACAGAAGTAACAAGCAAACCAAAAAGAAGTGTTTTATTTAAAATGGAGGTTGCAACAGCAGGTAATTTATTATTTAAACATTTTTTTAAAAGTAATATAAGTGAGGTAGGTTAATTTTTCATCCAGTAAAGGAAGCAAGCATTAACTGCGATATGATGTAGTTACCTCCTGATTGGATTTTTGTATTTAAAGATGAGTGTAATCTTAATTCGCCATGATAACCAAGAAGCAGCTACACCCAGAGAGCCAGTGTTGTTTGACTGCAGGAGATTAGTGTTCAAATCCCCACTTGGCCATAGAAACCCACTCTCTTACCCTTAGAAGAAAGCAACAGCAAACCTGCTCTGAAAAAAAATCTTGCTATCAAAAACCAGTCATGGGGTTGCCACAGTCTGAGTGAACTTGAAGGCACATCACAACAAACTGGGCCCACACTTGGGCAGCTGAGGCAGTGCTGAAGCCAAATGCCTCCTAGAATACTGGGATTTCTTTAGGATTACCCTCATCTTGGCCTAACTTTGTTCCTGGGCTGGAGGTTTGGATTTGGTGTAACATGGCTCCCCCATCTCACCAGGCCCTTCTCCACCCCTTTTTGCTCATCTGTCAGCAGATCTTAGCCAGCAGAGCAGCTCTGCTGGCAAACCGTTCTGTTGACAGATCTCTAATATGAGGTGGCAGAGGTGCATTGTGACCTGTTGAAGAGGCTCATGCCAAATCCTAATCCCCATATAGTTTCAACAGAAGGAGCCGGCATGGTATAGTGATTTAAGAATTGGATTACAACCCTGGAGAACAGAGTTCAAGTCCCTGCTCAGGCATGGAAACCCACTGGGGAACCTTGGGTGCATCACACACTCTCACAACCCCAGAAAACCCCATGATAGGGTTGCCATAAGTCAGAAATGACTTGAAGGCACACAACAACAACAACTTCAATACAGTCAGCAGGGTGCAGTAGTTTGACTAGGATTCTAGGAGACTAGGGTTCAAATCCCCACTCAGCCACAGAAAGTCACTGGGTGACCTTGAGCAAGTCACACTCTCTCATCCTTGAAGGAAAGCAACGGCAAACCTCCTCTGAGGATATCTTGCCAAGAAAACTCCATGACAGAGTTGCTGTAAGTCAGAATCAACTTGAAGGCACAGAACAAGAACAGTTTCAGTTTCACCAACTTTGATTTAGAATTGCACTGGATGACTCAAAGAGCCTTTTAAAAGAAGGCTTACTTTTTGAAAGGATGAAAGAGTGTTCGTAAAACTGTATTTGTAATTATTAAGAGGAGCTGATCTATTATTTTATTGTTTTTGGACATCAGTAACTGTTTCAAGGTGTAACAAATGGAGCTACAGGCAGGTCACAAACATTAAACCTGGAGTATTTTTCCCCTGTTAATAAGGTGAGATTAACATCTTTACCCTGCTTTCTCATTCTTTTTAAAATATATGGGAATCTAGCATAAGGGCCAGATAACAACTCCTAATGCCAGAAGAAAATATCAAATGAAATGTGATTATAAATACCATCAATTGAGTGATCATCAAAATGTCATCATACATCAAGCCACTCTATGAATGGCCAACTTACAAGGTGCTTCATGATGTCCCTGATTAACCACTGGTACAACAAGACCACAAACACTTGGAGCACAAACGCCAAAGAATACGGCAAACTAAAATTAGAACCCCTGAAGCTTGTTACAGAATTTCAGGTCAGGTTTCATTTGGCACCTTGGGCTCAAGACAGGAAAGACGACTCATGGGCAGATCCAAAGTGCTACCCTAACTACATGCTGCAATGCCACAAGAAGAATTAATGAAACACAAAGCAAAAGCACATACAGTCAACCCTTCACATTTTGCATTTTCACGGATTTATTTGCGAGTTGCTCCAACCCTTCTCCTCACACCTCAAGGGCTACTCTTCCAGGGAAACCTCACTTCTCAGCAGCTCTGATCAGGCTGTGGAGCCCTTAAAAAACCTGCTGCTGGTGGTCTTCCTCCTGCAGTCTCTGCCTGGTCAGCTAAAGATGGATCACAGCCTGATTTCTCAGCAAGACAAACCATCTCCCAATGCCCTCTACACAGGGGAAAGAGAGAGGAAGTATAGGGCCACCATGCCAACGAAATCCCTTTCCCTCTCCTCTCCCTGACCTGGTTTGGATGCTGGGTGCCCACTCTCCCCAACATTTCTCAGCCCCCTTCCCACAGAGACATGCACACACATTTTGATATTTACAGTTTCTCTACTATTGGGAGGGTCCTGCACTCCTAACCCTACCAAATATAGAGAGTTGACTACAGTATTATAAATGGATAGATGTAAGACAGAGACAAATATAAAAGCAAACAGGGCATAACTGATTTTAACTTGTAATCAGTTACTGTTATCACATAATTTTAACCAGTTACTGTTATCACATAATTTTAACCAATGTTAAATATTTTGGACACCAGCTCTCAAAAACTCTTGCCAGTATTGCTAATGATAAAGGACTGTGCAAGCTGATGTCCAAAATATGTAAAGGGCCAAAGCTGAATGTTAGCATTTTGACGTGGAAGAGTTGCTGAAAGGAGACTCTGCCATCACAATCCTCTCAATATGATAAAGGTTCATCCACATGGGGAAAATGCAATTTTACTACTTCCCATAATTGGTTTTTAATTGTGTGTAATTGCTTTAATTGGCTTTAAAAATCACTCAGGAATGAGGTAACTTGGCAACCACACCAACTCAGAGGTACATTAAGAAAAACACTTCACTGCAGATAATTCCATCTTGAAGATCAAATGTCTTTTAAAAAAAGACATTTGAAGAGCCCAATCTATGGGTTTCTTATACATGTGGTGAACTTGCTGTGTCCACACAGAAGTTCCATGCATAAACTGGCATTCCATCTTAAAGCAAGAGAAAAATATTTAAAAGCCAATTGACACCAACGAATATATATAAAAATACCTCCATATCACCTTCTGCTCTTACCGTACCACAAATTGTGATCCTTCATAAAATGTGTGCTTATTCTCACAATTGTGTACGTTCTCAAGGGTGTGCACATTCTGACTGAGATCCAAATAAGGACAGATAGCTGCCAAGTCACCTGACCACTCTGTGTGTAGGGACAAATAGCACAGTTTTAAAAACAGGTGTAGAGGACTTTTGGCTCTCCCTGTGTTTTGGGCTACAACTCCAATTAGCCCCAGGACATGGTAAGAGTTAGAAGGCACTGTAAGCCAAAACATCAGGAGGGCGCAATGTTCCCTGCACCTGTTCAAAAATCTAGGTTTGAAAGGAATCTGCTTGGTACGTATACTATTCCCTCCCTAATCCTATATATTCGTTCGATCCAAACTGCATAACAACGAGCAAGTAAGCAGAATTAGAAACAACAACTTTACCTCCCCAGCTGCCATACTCAAGTAGGTCTAAATACATCAGTTAGGTGAGTCTTAGTTTTTATAAGTGCAGCTGCATTTTACCCTTAAAAGATCCACATTTTAAAAAAATAGATTTTCACTACAATCCCAAGCACGTTTACTCAGATACAAGACCCACTGCACTCAATGGGGTTTACTCTCAGGTAGGACTGCAGCCTTTGGCTATTATCCGATGCCCATTTACTTTCAAATTCCACTGAAATCAGCAGGATACCCATGATTGGTTTGTTAGGCATTGAGATTGTCCTCAGAATTATAGTAGTCTTAGCCACCACATATAGGGGACATCAAAAAGATCAGGCCAACTAAGCTTAAGTATATCATTCAGCTACCCTGCCCCCGCCCCCCGGCACAGCTGGTGACCATGTTAGCTGGAGGATTCTGGTAACAATAGTCTAGAAAAGTAATTTATCCCGGCTTTGCAAACCAATTGGAATGGTAAGTACAACAGGTAAACAATGAATTTGTTACAGCCAGGACCGTATCTACACACACACACACACACAAAGGGAGAGAGACTTAAAGAGGGGAATCTCTGTAAGGCCATACAATTCCCAACCCCATCCCTAACCCGAAAATAGGCCCAATTTCAACTTTTTAAAAAAATGCATATACTGTATGAGTCTTCTACTGTTGTTGAGATTATGGAGAGCACTGAAGCTCCTGTGAACAATCATATTCCTCCTCAGTCTGCTTGGATCTCAGCATTTCACATGGCCTTTCACACTCTTTTTCAATGCCACTTTTAGTAGTTTTCAAAGAAGTAGCCACACAGCATAAAAAGGAGTGAGTGAGTGAGTGAGTGAGTGAGTGGGGGAACAAAGGAATGTAGCAGCAGCTTTAAGACTTAACTGGTTTGTATTTTACCATGAGCTTGCTTCCTCATGGTATAAACACCTTTCTTCAGATGCTTCGCAAGATGCCAAATCAGACGCCAAAAGTAGCAATACCCCAAACAAGTTGCGGCATTAAAAAAGAGGAGTTTCAAAGAAGTACGGTAGCTGTGTCAGTCTCTCACAGCTTAAGGAGTAGGAAGGGATGACGAGGGGCAAAAGGAATGGAGCAGCACCTTTAAAACTGTACTGTATCTGAAGAATTGGGTTTATACCCATGACAGCTCATACTAGAATAAAAACCAGTTAGTCTTAAAGGTGCTGCTACATTCCTTCCACCTCCTCCTTTTTAAGGTCATCTTTGCAACCCTAACCCTACACATTAGCAACCTCAAATTGTTTGGGTTTGAAACTCCGCAAAGCATATGGGACCACTAATTACTAGAAATAATTAGTACTGCTACTAGAAGTAATTACTACTACTTCAAGACAACTTGGGCAACAACGGCAGGGAAGAATGATGGAGGTGACAACCACCCCTAACTTAGCTAATGAAAAAAGAGAAAGCGAAAAAGGCCTTTGGCAGTTCAAGCTACCTTGCATGCCCTCCAAAGAGGGATATACCCCAAACAGATGGGGAGCTTCTGTCTTCTAGATCATTCTGTTGGCCACTCACAATAGGTTGCAGAACATTCCAACTACCACAACCAGAAATTGGTTCTGGACAAGCAGACAAAGAAAGGTTGTTAGGCAACAGAGCTCAACATAACAATCTGTACATTGCTGAAATGTAAAGACAAAAACAGAAACTATTCAGGCATACATGAGTAACTGCCTGTGCACCTGCCCGGCTTTGAAAGGGGGGGGAGTAGAGCATTTTGGATGGCAACTTTCACTGGGTCAGGGATCTCAGGGATTTTTGCAAACTGTGGTCTGGGGGGGGGGACTTGATTTCTAGAAATGTGTCACCAAGCCTTCTCAAGCTGGTGCTCTCCAGATGTTCTAGGCTGCCAATGGCAATTCTGGCTGGAAATGATGGGAGCTGCAGTCCAACATATCTAAAGGGCAATGGGATGGAGCAAGGCTAGATTATTCTCTTTTTCATGCAGAATAATTGAAAGGATCTGGCAGAAAAATGGCTTTAAAACCCGATTCATTCTTAATAAGCCTGGCTTGGCTCTCCCAATCTGCAGAACTAAGAGAAAACCTTCTCTAGAAGTGGACTATGTAGTTCCTAGGGGGCCACTATGGTGGGTTGTTTTTGTGTACCTTCAAGTTCTTTCTGACTTACCCTGACCCTAAGGTGAACCTATCACAAGGGTTTCTTGGCAAGATTTGTTCAGAGGGGGCTTACTCTCTCTTTGCGTTAAGACTGAGAGAATATTACTTGCCCAAGGTCACCTGGTGGGTTTCTATGGCTAAGCAAAGATTAGAACCCTGGTCTCCCAGTGCAACACTCAAATCACTAAACCATGCTGGCTTGTCAATTACACTGGTTGCAGAGGACAATTTTCATCACACACACCTGAGGTGGACTGAACTGGCCCCTTTTTTTGTCCAAAAACAATACCTGAAATAACACCTCTACACAGCCTACAGGCATGACTTTAGTCCCTGCTGTACCAAAAACAGAAATGCAGACCTCCAGTAGGTTTCAAGGGCAGAGGCCCTTGAGGAGATCAGAATTCAAACAAACTCCTCTTCTGGACTACAGCTCCAAGAATCCCAGCAGCCAGGTTGGCTGGTAAACGTTTCCAAGGTCTGGTCTGAATTTTTTAGTACAAAAATATAAGGCAGCAAACAAAGTGTCTCTGAAAGACAGTTGACTTGGTACTATGAATCTTACTCAGTCATCTGCAAACATGGTTTTATATAGACACACATGCTAGAGAGGAAGTGGGTGGAGGGATGGTTGACAAGAGAAGGAGAGAAATACGCCATAGAGGGAGGCAGTGGAGGAAACCAAACAGGGAGAGTTAATATTTTACAACACAAACAACTTCTTGCCAACAAGAAGCAAAGACAATGAATTTACTTTCACTTTTCTTGTCTACAAATACTGTTTCATGACTACCACCCACCCACCCACTTCTGATGTTCAAGCTGTAAGATCAACTGCTTAATGCATCCAAAAGGTCACAACCCATGCATAACAGCAAGGTATTAGCAGGATGGTTTGGTTTGCAGTAAGACCATAAAATAATGCCCACTGGAAGACACCACATCCTTTCAAGCTGAGAAGCTAAGCAGGGTCAGACCTGGCTAGCACTTGGAAGGGAGATCACCAAGGAACACCAAGCACTAGTAGGCTATATTCAGAGGAAGCCAATGACAAAACAACCACTGAGTCGTTTTGAAATTCATATGAAATTCATGGGTTTGCCATTATGAAAATCATATGAAATTCATGGGTTTGCCATTAATCGACAGGCAGGTCAAAAGCATATACATACATTAATAATATTAATTATTAGTGGAGGAGAGGATTTAACAACATCTGGAAGGTCACATATTCCTCACCTTTCACATGTGCCACATTCATTTCTATAAAATTATTTTTTTATTATTTTAAAAAATAACTAGGTGGTCTAGATGCTGTTGGATTGCCACTCTCACCTTCTCTCATCATTGGCTATGCGGCTGAAAGGAGGGGCCGAAGGGAGTTACAGTCCAACAAAGGCAAGCAAAGAGTGATCATCGATCTGTAGGCCCCCTCCCAGGCCATTTAAGTAGCCCCTGACCACTTTACAATCACCTTTTTTCTGTCCTCATTCCAAGGGTAACTGACTCTCCTAGAAGCCTTGAATAGCAACTGACTCTTTGCATAGGCAGTAGACCATCCCGTCCATCATCTGATATTGTTGCCTGCCGTGAAGTATGCTTCAATTTATGGCAACCTCATGAATGAGAAATCCTCAAGAGAACCAGTCAGTAACTGCCCTGCTCAGATCTTGCAAAGTCAAGAACATGCCTTCCCCAATTGAAACAATTCACCTATCATGCAGTCTTCCTTTTTTTTCCTACTGTCTTCCACTTTACCAAGCATTATTGTCTTTTCCAATGGGTCAAGTCATTTCACAATATGACCCAAGTACGATATGGGCAAGTTCAGGCCTGATTTGTTCTGGGACCCATTTATTTGTCTTTCTGGCAGACCATGGTTTGTCAAAAAAGAATATATTGGTAGTTAGAATGATACAGAAGGAAATAGAAGACTTGTTATTTGCCTTGTTGGGGGCATTCCATGGTATCCACAGAAGTCTCCGCCAGCACCACATTTCAGATGAGATATTCGCTTCCTGTCAGCTTTCTTTGATGTCCATCTTTCACAACCACACTTAGAAACTTTCCAGGTCAGAATGGGTTTCTGGCCATTTCTGGGGATTTGACAGTGGCTCATTTTAGACAGTCCTTGGAATGCTTACACTAAATTAGAGGGCCACACGTTCCCCCATCTCAGCTCTGAAACCAGGTGGAATCAGTCTGTGTGCATGGACAGTCACCTCTCCAACCCATCCTACTGATCTAGGAAAAGACAGAGATGTTTTCCTTGTGAGTGTCTCTGCCTGTCAGTGCCATTTGCTCACTAAGTGACTCAGACTAAGCTGCTACGACTTGCTTGCAATAACTGCTCAGAGGTCAATTTTTCAAAATGGCCAGACAGGCTGTTAACAATATGCCTACAGGAACGCACTGTTCTGGCATCACTACTTCCCTTAACTATGCAACAAGATTTCATAAAAGACACTCCTGAGAACAGCTAGAAGGCAAAAGTCAGGAGGAAGTCACAATCCATTTTGTCTCTTAGATGTGGATCCACCTTCTTCTCTAAAGAATCTCACCTTAACCTTAACAACGCTGTGAAATAGTCTGGTTTATGAGTATGCTTTGGGACTCTCCAAGAGGTTTTTTTTAAAAAGTAGACCGAAGAAAGCAGGTTTTCCTGCTGTATGAGGATCTGAACACTGTTTTCTGGGCTTTGATGCTTGCAATAACAATATGGTAGGTACCAGTAGAAGCCCCTAGATCTCCTAGTTCCATACACAGATCTTTCAAGGAAACACATCTTGAATTACATTTAGAACTAAGAGACAGTATGGCAAGCACCAATTGAACCCATACTGCCTTGGGCCAGAGCTGTCCCAAGATACTTTTTTGGATTACAATCTCCAGAACACCCAAGCAGCATGGTCAATACTGGCTGGTATATTCTAGGCAAGGGAGCCAGTATGGCATTGGACTACAGCTCTGGAGACCAGGGGTCAATTTTCCACCTGGCTAACAAAATCCACTGGGTGACCTTGGGTGCTTTGCATACTCTCAGCCCCAGAAAATCCCATGATAGGTTAACCTTAGGGTTGCCATAAATCAGAAACAACTTGAAGGCACACAACAACAATATCCTAGGTGATGTAGTACAGAAAAGTAATTTTTCTAAGCTCTCTTCCTCACTCTTCCCCCATTCTTTATCCAGGAGATGAGTGGATGACAAATGTTATCTCATTTCAAAATAGCTGTGATGGGACCAAACTCTAGCTGGCTGGTAAGGCTTCAAGTATGATTTCAGAAGTGGACTGTGTGTTTTGTCATTTGAGCATCAGTCTAGGTTAATACATGGAAGCTGATCACCACAGGGAGGGCTGCCAAGTGACAAACTGGCCACAGCAACCATGCTAAGAAGAGCTGCAATTGGCATTTGTGGAGAGATTATGCACATTAATGAAATCATAGACCTTACATCTTCTGCATTTCACAGTAATCATTTTCTTCTCTGCCAGAAAGGTTTCAAGAAACCTAACTGCTGGATCTGCTGTTTGTAGTAACTTTAATGCAGGGGTCAGCAATTACAAAGGGGCTGGGAGCCATTCTGGTGCAATAGCAAGCGAATGCCATGGCTCTTCTAGTTTCATTTTTGGCCAATTTCCTAATTGTTTGGGGGTCACCAGCCTGGGGAGGCAAAACTGAAACCAAATTCTAACCCACGGTCTGTGGAGGCATTAAGCCAGTGGTTCTCGACCTTCCTAGTGCTGCGACCCTTTAAGATAGTTCCTCATGTTGTGGTGACCCCCAACCATAAAATTATTTATTATTTACAATGCCTCCCCCCGGCAAAGGCTGCCTCGCCAGCCAGGAACGGGGGGGGGCAGGGACGGAAAGAGGAGCCACGCGTCTCCCCCGAAAAAACTCCGAGAACCCCCCCGGGCTCTGCTTCTGCTTCACTCTCGTTTCCGCTGGGGGGGCAGTGTGGGAAAAGTTTCCAGAGTGTCGACCCTGGCCGGGGGGTGGGGGGAGGAATCCCAGTGCCTTTGTCTTTTGCGCTGAGAACAGCTCGCCCCCCTGGAAAAGCACCGCCTTGTGGCCCCCTGGCCCTTCCACAGCACCCCCCTCCATGGTGAGTGTGGCAGGGGCCGTGGCGAGGAGGGGGCCTGCCCTCATGCTGCCGCCGCCACCCCAAGCTGGACCATCAGATGGGAGGTTCTCCCGGTAGCGGAGAAGGGGAGCGATTTCAGTCCCTTCTGAACAGGGAGCAGGAGGACGCGAGCGCTTGGCTCGCGCTTGCACACCACCACTCCTGCTGTGGCAACGCTGTGGCCGCATGTGCTCCCGCTAAAGGGGGCAGGAGGGCGCACCACCACCGAGGAGGGAATGGAGCCTAAGTCCATCGGAAATACGTATTTTCCGATGGTCTTAGGCGACCCCTGTGAAAGGGTCGTTCGACCCCGCCAAAGGGGTCGCGACCCACAGGTTGAGAACCGCTGCATTAAGCCATTTGGAACTATCTGCAGGTGTGGGAGTCTGCATTTTTAAAAATTGGGAGTGACAGAGTCTGGGCCCTCCAGATGTTTCTTGTGGTGCTTCTGAGGCCACAAAATGGGGTCCTGGAGATGATGCTTTCTCTATTCCTGCTTTAATGATGCATTTTTCTAGAAGTCTCCCAAAGTAAGTGAATTTCTACTAAGAATTTCTGCTAAGACAGGAGAGAAATGCACCTAGTCATTCTGGTTAAAATCTTCCCTTTGAAGCATGAGACAAAAAAAAAAGTTTTGTTTTGCTTTTTGGATTGTAACTGTTGTTACATGCCTTCAAGCCATCTTCAGCATCCCGGCAACCCTACTGTAGGGTTTTCTTTGCAAAAAATTTTCAGAGGAAGACTGCCATTGCCTTCCTCTGATAAGAGCGTGACTTGCCCAAGATCACCTGGTTGGTTTTTCCATGGCTGAGAGAGAATTCAAACTCTTCCCTTCTGAAGCGTAATCTAGCACTCAAAACACAGTAAGACACTGGCTTCATTTACATTTCAGATTTACAAAGAGAGTAAAGCTAAGATATTTTGATTTTAACAGATTTTTCCTCCCCCAATGAAGCAATACAGTTGTGACTTCAACAGTAAACAAATATATTAACTGAAAAAAACACTCCACGTAATTTGTCTTTAATGTATTGAGGATTGGCCTGTTAGGGTTCATGTGCAATTTTCTTTCTGGAACCATGGATATTTTGAGCCTTTTCATTACAGCCAGAAAGTACCTTCCAACATGCTGGCTTTAAGGAGAGACTGAGTATACATATGTATGAAGGAATATTATAATATTCCTCCTAGGTCATTGAACAGTGTCAACAGAAATGTTCCAGGCTCACACAACCTACTTAATTCTTCCTCTTTGAAAGGCGTTCTGCTTGAATGTATTTGTTCTTCATCACTTCTATAAAAGATGTTGGGGGACGGGAACACACAAAAAACTGGAAAAATGTTGTTCCTCTTTCCAAAGCCTGAAAAAGCCTCAAATGTCCAAAGAATGCTGGATCCCACACTAAAGCTTGCTTTGCTGGTTGCCCCAACAGGATAATAATGGAGCCAACTGCCAACCATGTGTTGCCTGGGAGAGTTCCTGATGCTCTGCTAGGAAAAAAAGGGCACGGCACCTAGCCAAGATCAGTTGGGCATACTGCACTCATCTTGCCAGCCTGCATCTCCCACAATTAAACCATTACTGGAACAGAAATGCAGTGAAGTTCTTGTTTACTGATGCATACTAACAAGAAATATATTATATATCCCAACAATGCCACACTACTTTCCTGTTCTTATCTTTTCCTATCTCTTGCCAAACGATAAATTATTGATCACATTCACTGTCACACAACCAAGCAAAGGTTTGAGGGTTTTTCCTGGCAAAACTGATGCCCAAGAACTAGAATACTGCCTGCTTATATATATATTAAGGTAAATATTTATGAAGCCACAACCACACCCCACATCTAAAATATCCTCTCTCTGTGGAGAAAATACCTCAAAGCCAATAGCTGCCAATAGTTTGAGCATCTGAGTGATACAGTTATGCAAATACAGGCTGGAATCTGCTGAGAGCTGGTCCAAAATTCCCAGAAGAGAAGCAGTCAGCTCAGAGATGGTGGCACGGAGCTGTGATGAAGCATCAGATATGGGGCTTTTTTCATCATACAGTTATTGTGCTACAATTCCACTTTAATTGCCATGGTTCCATCTTATGGAATCCTGAGATTTGCAGTCTAGGGAAGAGTATTTAGAGTTCTTTGCCAGGGAGCTCTGGCGCTTCACCAAACTACAAACTCTGGGAATTCACAGGATTCATCCATGGCAGTTAAAGCAGAATCAGTGTTAAAATTGTGTTGTGTGAGAGCCTTAGTTGCACCACAGACTTCTGCACAGCCAACGAATGATGGAGAACTGCTTGGAGAAGCAGTTGCACAAGACTGCTAAAAGTATATTAACTGGTTGTTCTAGCACAGAACCACTATAAGGTGGGTGAAGTATGGCCCTGGGGTTGCACGCGGCCTCCAAGGCAGTTTTTGTGGCTTTTGGCCCCTCTAGATTCCCTAGACTACAGTTTTTTGGGGGCCAAAAATAAGCCGCTAGAGGTGGCAATTCACTTTTTAAATATGTCATAGAGCTCCCCTTCCTTGAATGTTTTAACATAAAAAAAATCAGTTTAAAATCAAAAGTAGATTGCCAACCAGCCACATTGGGGCAGTTTAGGTATTTTTGGCTGTCCATGCAGCCCCCAATGAGAAACCAGATGGGATCTTTGGATCCACTACCACTGCCCACTGTGGCCCAACTTCACCCTGGCTCCTATATAATTCACCAGGTGTACAGAGTCACCAAGAAGCCAAACCACACAATCTGCGCAAGCATGTGCGACTGTAATGCTGGCAGAGCTTTCAGAACAGACAGGGCCATGTACATTTGAAACCCAGTGCCAGGAGGAAGAGAAAACTGTGAAGGGAGGACTCGAAAAACAGGCTGGTGGGAAAGATGGGAAGCAGTTCCTCCCAGGTGCCACTTCTCTGCTCCCAGCAGAAATGGCTTTAGTTTCTCCAAAGAACAACTACTGGGTTATCACTAAACTCACAGGCACACAGTGTGCAGTTAGGACTTGATTAAAGCTGCACCTTTGGAGCTAACCCATACTCTAGGTTTATTAGAGTAATGCTGTTGAAAACAGCATCTGTAATTAAGCTTGCAACTTCCACGCTGCAATTTCTAAATAACTGCTGAGGCCTTTGTTACTGCACTGTGAGTAGCTATGACGTTAGTAACCAGGCACATAAAACAGTGGCTGGAGAAAGCCACGCCAGGGAAGCAAGAAAGCAACCTACTGTTTCAGTGAATCTTAACTGAATAAGCTCCAAGACAGGATTTCTCACAGTAAAGGCACACAACACTTCATCTCTACATTTTGTGCAATCTTGCAATTGCCTTTTCATCACAGATGACATCACAGTCGCTTACATTTTGGAGAATTCTTCCCATGATTCCACAACTGAGGTCTGACCTTGAGAGGCAAAGAATAGTTCTATTAGCCAGGAGGAATATAGCAAAACTGCCTCTGAATACATGGAAAGTGTCTTTCCTTTTTTTCACTTACCAAGTGAAAAAGGTTCAGTAAGGAAGATGAGATTGTTCCCTTTATTGTCTGCAGGTCCTTTCCTTAAAATTCAATATGATCCCATCTTTCCAAGCAAACCCTAGCACAACCCAGCAAGAATCTGTTTTCAAAAATAGGGTTAAAAGAGAAATTGTGCAGTCTTTCCCGCTTTCCCAATGAAACCTATTCCAGACTTTTCTTCCTTCTCTGCAGCAAATTCCCTTCAGCAAAATGAAGATCAGCAGCCCCAATCTACTTTCTATGTTATCTTCCTTTCTTCTCCTACTTTCTACTTTCAAAAGGTTGGAGGGGAAGAAGTAGATATAACTTGCAACTAGACCTGGTAAATGGACAAAAGCTCTGGTAACTAAAGGTGGATTTGAAATTGCTGTCTTCACTAATCTAGCCCATTTATTACCAGTGATGAAGACTTGAGTTGATTGACTCAGACTCAAGTCAGACTTAAGTCATTTCAGTGACTCGACTCAAGACTTGACTTGGCAAAAATTACACACTGACTTGATTTCAGACTTACATTTTTTTCGTAACTGACTTGCTGCCCTTGGTCCAGTAACATAACACACTCATCTAGAAAACTTACAACTTACTGATTATATGACGATCTGTCTCAAGCTCAAACTGTGGACACATTTCTCAGAGGGAACAGCAACTGAGTTAGGTGGTGGGCTTGAGGTCAGCTCAGTAGCCTGTCTCTACTACATACAGAAGGAGCTTTCTAAAACTTTTCCTGAGAGCAGAAGGCAAGAGTCATGCCTAGAGTGCAGGGCATGTATCTCAGAGGGGAACAGAAAAAGGCAATGGGCTTGAGGAGGAAGGATCCTTCCTTCTAAAGCTCTTGAAGCTTCAGTAATGGGGAATAAGAAGGAATCTTCCTCACTTCTGAAAAAGCCTCCAGCTTTGCAAATGGGAAGTAAGAAGGATTCTATTCTTCACTTCCAAAGCTGACGATGGCAAAATCACAAAAGTAGAGGGCCAACTCCACTTAAATTGTTAAAACTGACTTCATTTGACTCTGTCCAGAAACTCTGGAATACAGGCTGGGGTATAAAGTTGGCTCCCAGACTTAAGACTTGACTCGAGTGAACTTGAAAGTATCTTGCAAGGACTTGAGACTCGACTTGAGACTTGAAGATAGAGACTTGAGACTTGGCTTGAGACTTGGAGTAAAAGACTTAAAAACATCACTGCTTATTACAAAGCAAATCTTCCTTAACTTTTAAAAAGAACATGTTGCTGTGGTTATTTGCTATCACATCAGCTTAGATTTATGGTGATCCTAGGAATCAAAGACCTCCATGAGCATTGGTCATCAACAGCCTTGCTAATTAATATCTTGCAAATTCAGGGCCATGGCTTACTGTATTGAGCCAATCCATCTATAATGTGATTGTCTTCTTTTCCTACTGCCTTCCAATTTTCTGAGCTTTATTGTATTTTTAAATGAGTCAGATCATTTCATGTTATGTCTAAAGTATGATAACCTCAGTATAGACATTTTGACTTTTAGGGAGAGTTCACGCTTGACTTGCTCTCAGATCTGTTTATTTGTCTTTTTGGCAATCCATGACAGTCACAAATATATTGGTAGTTTTAATGACACAGGAATAAATATTCAGAAAGACTATGATTTCAGATGGAGGCTGGAGGTTTGCAGCTGCAGACACTGAAGAAGATTGGGGAGGAAAAATGTCAAGACGGGGACAAAACTCTGCTACAAGCCCAGATCCCAACTCTGTTTTCATTTGTACCTTGGCAACACCATTACAGCTCCTAATAATGTCACCCACAACGTCAAGTGTTCACTTATGTGAACATCTTCCATGTGATACATGCCATCTTCTGTCAGCAATGTCTTATACGTTCTATATAGGAAGAACACAGTTCTATGCAAGAAGCTAAATGGGTACGAACAGCAAAACACAGTGCCAGAACACCTCCAATTCCCAGAACTTCCTGCCACGTACCTCAACGTAGCTATTGTGGAAAAAAAAAGAATTTCTAGGGAAGATTGGAAAGGAAATAGATGAACTGGAATATGTTCACAAGTTCAAGGTTATTATTACAGAACAGAGATGATGTGTTTTTAGCACCACACACAGCACACAGATTTTCATTACAGTTATTTGTGCAACAGAAAAATAAAATCTTTGAGAAAAAACCTGCCTACAACCAAATTAAGATTTCTGAAAAAAGTGTATAACTTCAAAACTTCAGAGATAATCAACAGCCTGGCAACCTATAGACCTGCATGTTAGTTTACAGATGCAATACCAGCCCTTTGAAGATTTGTTTCCAGTGTCAATAATAAAATTGTTCTTTTTCTGTATTCTGTACCCTGTTTTACCTCAACTATGTCATTAAGCATAGAGCTGTTCTTGCTGTGTGCCTTCAAGTTGATTCTGACTTATGGTGACCCTAACGCAAACCTATTATGGGGTTTTCCAGGGCTGAGAGTGAGGCCCCTCCCTAAACTGAAAACCCCAGGATTCCATAGGGTGTTGAAAGTGGAATAATAGCACTATAACAGGCTAGTGCAGAAATGGCCTATGTGACGCACCCAAGGTCACCCAGTGGGTTTCCAAGGCTGAGTGGCGAAATGAACCCTGATCTCCAGGGTCACAGTTCAACACTTAAACCACTACACCGTGCTAGCTCTCTTGGCATAAATACAAAGCAATAAACACTATACTTTACTTACTTATTTATTTGTATCCCGCCTCTCCATATGGATCGAGGTGGCGAACAACTTACAAATAGCATGTATTTCGATACATTTCTATACTCTATCAATGCATCTAAAGAATTAAACTGCAACCAAGGAAAGCTCATGTTAAAATAAAAGACTCATTTTCCTCCCTCCCCCATTTTTAAAATATCAGGGGTGAGCTACTGAAGGGTTTCACTCACCTCCAGGGGCCCTAGAAAAAATAAAACCACAAAAAGCCTTTGGATCCAAATGCCCCCAAGTGCTTCTGATAGTATGGGGAACAATTTCATCACATTTTCCTTTGTCTCCCCACTTTGTTTTAGGTCTAAAACAGGAATTAACCTGTGAGTCAACTTCCACTTCACTTTCTGTTTAAAAGAAAGCCTCATCCACATCTAAAATGTGCTATCTGCCAGAAAACATGGCAAAACTGCCTTTTCAGCTTAAGGGGGAGAGGTATAAACAGTCTTGGGCACCAAATGCTGCCCACTAACCACACTCCCAACCCCTAGTTTTATACTGAAACACAATAACACAATAATCTCTCAGGAAATTGCACAGAAAAACTACTTGAAAAAAGGAAAGGGGAGTGGTACAACTTAAGCAACTCTGGTAAGAAACGGAAAATGAGGTACAAACACGTATCCGTCCAGTCCACCAATCAGATGTGCAGGATTAACAGGAATAGTACAGGAAGAAATCTTTCCAGATGCCACTGAGATCAGGAGGACACAACTCTCCCACAAAGTTTATTTCCTTTTTTTGCTAGCAGGCTAATTTAGCCACTGCAATGCCACCTCCATCCTGGAGTGTTCTCATTTGCCAAAATCAAAAGCTTTCTCACCCCTGGCAAGTGGATTTGCTGAAAGCCACTTCTGACAGATAGGCAATGGTCAATTTCTAGACCTGTTACTCAGGGCTGGGCTGGAAAATTAAGAGTGCTTTGTTGTGTTTTCTCTCCACTATATTGAGCTGCTCCTTTTATAAACCATCTACAGCTGGCCTGTCAACTGAACTTTGAGCTACTGTGAAGTGCGGCTTTGTTCTATATAGCAACAAGCACACTATTACAAGCTTTGCTAATAAGTATTTTAGCACCAGTTTCATTGGCTGCAGGCTCAGTATTCATGGTACATTACCATTAACATGCCTTCTATTTTTGATGTTGTGGTGGTGGTGGTGGGCGGAGTTTAAAAATGCAAGAATCTACTTCTGAAATCAGTTTTGCAAATGCCTATGTTAGCCAAGAATTGCAAGGTTAGGAAATGTCAGCAACTGAGATGCTTTGCCATTAATATCCAGACACACACATACACACAAAAACAAAAAAAAACCAAAACCCACCACACCGAAATTTTGCTCTTATCCCCCACCCCTAGGACTGTTAAGAACAAGAACGGATTCTTTATTACGGAATGTTCTTTCTTCTAGCACATCCAAAACAGGTACTGACTATTTTTGGGAAGAAAAAAAAATACAGTGTGCTTTAACAGTACACACAGGTGGAACTCAATGTTGTGACAATGCCATCCTGCACAGCAGTAAAACCTTTAGAAGCATGAACCTAACAGTTGTGTAATGCAAAGCAGGAAGGTTGGAGGGATGAAAAGAAAGGCAGTCTATGTGTGAAAGACAAGGGGGGGGAAAGATTAAATGTTAATTCTACTTGGCAAAGAAAAGCCAATGTGCTGTCCCTTAAAACTGGCTGCCTTCCAAACCTTCCCTTGCCCCAAAAGAGAACCTACTTTTCTTAAATTCTTTAGGAATATGCATACACAAGATACATAGCAACACTTTTTTTAAAGATTTTTTTTAAGGGAATTGCATCAGTCACTGAACAGTTAAATGAAGGTAGCATGACAGTCGCTATTGTTGACTCAGTGCGCCCTTGTCTTTTCCAAAGCAGCTGCCAGATCCTATTAGGTGCAAAAAAAGAGGATGTTTTGGACTGGGAAGGGATGGGATATTCTATTGAAAACTGGAGACAATGGCTCATTTCGTAGACTCCTCGAGCCCCGCATAACATCTGTCCAGAATCAATTTTTGACCTAATGTTCCTTTCAGTGAATATTAGACTTTGTGTCCAAATGCAATTCATTTTCTGGGCTGGAATTGTTGCACAAAGCACAAAAGCAGAGAGGCACAACCCACACAGCAAAGGCGTCCTGCATGGGCCCCATTTAAATGAAAACTGTGCAAAACCAAATAACCAAACCAAAAAACACAGACACATACCACAATAACCTTGTTTGGATTTTACAAGGCTTGTTCAACTTGCTGGGGCCCTTCGACAAATTTGGAAGTGTTACTTTTGGAGAATTAAAGTACAGCTTCCAAAGCTCCCCCAGCTAGCATTCCTCCTCGCCATAAGGGAATCAGAAGCCCAGAAATACCACATTCCTGCATTGCTCTAAATCATTTTCAGTGGATCCTGTACAGAAGACCTTCACAGTGCATCCATGCAAAGCAGAAGTTCAGAGGATGAGTATTAATGAAGCGTTTCAACATTTCAAATAGGAGGCAGATGAAAAGCACAGAGAAAAGAAATTCTTTGCAGTTGCATGAACTGATGGGTTGAGTGAGAAGGAACATTGTTATGGACAGAAATCTTCCATGCACAGACCCTTGTGCAGCATAAACCCACAGACCTCTTTCTTCACCATCACATGAGTGCAGGTAAAATAACTGAGCAGATGAGGAAGACTGGATTAGGGAGAGATATAGAGCAGTGCGGGGCATGACAGGTAGAAGCACAGGAAAAGGAAGAACAGGTTTCTATTGGGATTCTTTCCTTTCGTTTTCTGCTATTTAACAGCACTGAGATCCCACTCTCAGTTGGAAAGATTCAGAGTGGCATATGTATCTATTAAACTCACACATAAACATACAATCTAAAAAGATGTGACACAAAAGGAAAACAGAGTGAAGAAGGTAAATGAAAATAAGGAAACTTAAGACATCCACAGCATGGGATGAGGAAGGGTCTGCTGCACTCTTTGTAATTTGCAAATATAGACAGAGCCATAACAGGTTGAAAGGGGCAAGGGAGAGCCATACACAACTTTTTGAAAAGCTTACCAAAACAGAAAGCAATTAGCAGAAACCTTCTCACAGACAAGGTTTCTGTGTCTATTCAAACCAGTTGCTTATGAAATTAGGAAAACAAATTCTACTTACCCATAAGGTCGCTGAATGAGAGCTGGATGTAACTGCTGCACCCCTAGGGTAAAACCTAGGGGGGAAAATGGCAATAGCAATGTTAGCTTAGTCCATGCAACATATTGTTTATTTTTAAGTGCACTGCATTTAGAACTAAGGCCATTTCCACACTACACTGTTGTAGTGCTATTATCCTACTTTCAACATCCTGTGGAATAATGGGATTTACAGTTTAAGGAGGGGGCATTTGGAATTCTCAGCCAGAGCTCTTTGGCCTCAGTAAACTATAAACCCCAGAATTCCACAGAATGTTGAAAGTGGAATAATAGCACTACAACAGTGTTGTGCGGAAATAGTCTAAATCCTACTCTGTCCCGTTGCATTGATACTTTTGTTCTGTGCATCTACTGTCTCTTTGTTATCATCAGTCTTTAGTACACCTAGAGAAACTTCAAATGTCCCTCTCCCAAGAGTTATGACTGCATGTGCTCATCTCCCATATTTTAACCTACTATTGTTTCCTCCTCACTAACTACCATATATACTTGTGTGTAAGTCAACCTCAAGAGTAAGTTGAGGGAGGTTTTGGGGCCAAAGTTATGGATTTTGTTATGATCTGTAAATAAATCAGAGGTCATTCCATCGAGAGGGGAAAAGCACAAGCACTGCCTCAGAGGCCCAGCTGCCATTTTCCTATGTAGGCATTGAAAATGGCCTTTCCCCACTCTACTCAGAGAAGGGGATGGTTCTTATTTTGATAAGAGTTAATACTGTACCTTAACTTTTGTCACAAAAAAAAGGAACCATCCTCTTCTCTGAGTAGGGTGGTGAAATGCGAGAGCTTAGTCTAATCCCAAGAAAAGCACCAGCCCCTTCTACTCTCTTAGCATTGCTTTGAGGGGAAGCACCAAAATGCTGCCATTTTCCTATTCAGGCATTCAGAAAGGCCAAAAGTGATGACAGAGGAGAGACATGGCCTTTTGCCACATTACTCAGAGGAGACAGTTCCTTTTTTTGGCAAGAGTTCAGGTACTCTATTCATACTGACCCATGGATAAGTCAACCTGGGTTTTTGGGAGGTCAGTTCTTTGACTAAAATTTCTAGACTTATACATGAGGATATATTTCATTAACTTCCTAAATCATGAGCCATCAACTTTTCTAAAAAGATTTTAAAGCTGCTGTTAAGTTTTCTGGATGTCAGTGGTTCTGCTCAACTTACAAACCTTTCTCCTTATTTAAATTCCTTACAATTTGTTTTGACAATGATTAATAGCTACTCTCTTAATTTGGAGACTGTCTATGGCTTTCTATTTGCTTGTGCCTTTATTCTTCTCTCTTTCCCATTCCTCTTCTGCAGATGAAAAAAAATGTTTCCATCTTTCTTCCACTTACACTGTCTTTTAAAGATTACATGAGGGTGAGTGGATGTGCATGAGGAAGAGAGAGACAAATTGCATCATGTTCTCTTTTCACACAAGTCTTCTTATCCTTCTACTAACTTCAATAAAGTTATTCCTCTATGCCTGCTTGAAATTTCAGGCACACAAACACAGTTTGATATAATTTGTCTGATTTCCTCCCTTGAAAAAAAAGTATCCAATGGGACTGTACTTTGAGAAGCTGATGGCTGATAAAGTTATAAACAGAAGTAATAAATAAAATAAATACAGGTAACAAAAGCTCTGACAAACTGTTTTTACATCTTTCCAACCCTCACCCCATTTTCTCCCTATCTGCTGTACAGCTGAACATTATTTAGCAGCATTGGCATTGGGAGGACAGTGGAGGGTTTGTCAGAGGTTTTGTTAGTTGAGGTATGCCTGTATTTCTTTTATTTATTTGTATCTTTTCTATTTCCCACAAAATAACACTGGAAGTAGCTTAAAGTTAAAATAAAAGCAAACAAAACTAAAACAGAAAAGCAGGTTAAAAACTACAATTTAAAAATGCATCCATGAAAGGAAGCAGCAACCCCCTTCAATTATAGTCTATCATAAATGTCAAATGTCAAGCCATTCTGAACAAATAAAATAAAATAAGGGGGGAGTCCTTGCTTGCTGAGATAAGAAGAACAAAAAACACTCAGACAAGCCCCCAGGAATGAGTTCCAGAGCATGGGGGTAGCCACTGAGAAGGGCCTTCCCCAAAGATTTTAAAACATAGGTCGGTTCTTATGGGGAACACAGTTTTTCAAACAGCCTAACCCCAAGTTGTATAGGCTTCATTAGTTACAACCAGCACTTTGAATCATGACCAGAAAGACATCAGTAACTGGGGAGCATAGGAGTCACATGAGTGACGTTATCATTTGTTATGCCACATTTGTAATTTATAGAGTTGGAAAGGACCCCAAGGAACATCTAGTTCAACTCCCCACCCCCCACCCCAGTGCAGGAATCCCTGTAACTGGCCCAAGTCAATATTCTGGACCAGCTGGGCTTGTTTTAAACATAGTCCTACACCAACTGTGCCAGAACAGCTCAAACAGGAGGTAGCTTTGGTATTGTGACCAAGACTCTTAACTATCCAGAGTTCAGAAAAGTTACCTTTGGGACTACAATTCCCAGCTTGGTTATGATGTCTGGAGGATTCTGGGCATTGCAATCTACAAAGTGTCATGACAAGCTGGAATGTGTCCAGAAAAGAGTAACCAAGACAATCGAATGTCTGGAAACCAAATTGAAGAGGACCGAAGGAGTGGATATGTTTAGCTTGGAGAAGAGAAGTCTGAGAGGTGACATGACACCTACATTTAAAAATCTGAAGGCATGTCATGTGGAAGATGGAGTCAACTTGCTTGTTGTTGCTCCAGAGCCCAGAACTGATGGATTCAAATTACAAGAAAAGAGATTCCACCTAAACATTAGGAAGAACTTCTTGACTGTAAGATCTGTTTGAAAGTGGAATAAAATTGCTTTAGATTATCATCTTTAGAGGTCTTTAAGAAGAGGTTGGATGGGCATCTTTCAGGAGTGTTTCAGTTGTGTATTCCTGCATGGTAAGGAGTTGCATTAGACGGTCCTTGTGGACCCTCCAAACTCTAATATTCTATGACTAGCCACTGGAGCAAGTCATGCTTCTTCAGAACTTCAGTTTACAGTAGCGAGCGGCAGAGGATGATCTCATCAACTCCCATCCAGCAGTGACTGTCCATAAGCACACTACCTCCATGCTCAGCTGTTTGGAACTGGGGCGCACACACTGTTGCATGGGCTGCCGCCGCCTTTCTCTGCTCCAGCTCCTCCAACCGTTTGCCAAGAGACTGCCGATAGCTTTGAAGCCCCATCATTCTTGGCAGCAGAAACAATTGCACAAAATAAGCTTAACGTGCAGAGTTTATTTGGACAGCAGAATGAGTTTCCTGGGGCACAGAATACACACACACACAGAGCCCTATTTGGATTGTCCCATTCAAATCCAGAGAGACCATGAACTAATTTAAGCCCAAGCCTGACCAAATGGGGAGAGAAGGGGGGGGGAACCAAAGAGAGGGAGAGAAATGTATGCCTCACCGGTTTGAATACTCCTTGGTTTTGCTCCCAGATATGCTAGGTTGACATTTGCCTTCCGGCCATCGATGATAGGATTGGGATCCTTGCATGCCCTCTCAGCTGCAGCTCTATCCACCATAGTCACCTAGGAAGAAGTACAAGCAAGGTTCATAAAGACAGAAAGCCAACTGTGTTCACTGTTTACTCTCTCCTTTTTTCCAAGCACTGGCACAAGACTGAAAAACCACCTTCTTTCTCCCCTTATGCTGTAAGAGGGGATATCTTCTGAAGGGAGAAAGTTTCATGTCTCCACCAACATTCTAGTTTCTTGTCTGACATCAAAAGCAAAAGACAGGTTTGCTCAGGCACAACTTGGAAAGTTATTCTGACACCAAAAGGAAAAGACAGGTGGGCTCAATCACAGCTTGGAAGTTACTCCTTAAAAAAGCAGTTGCCGTTCCAATCCCCCTCCAAAGTGGTGGGTTTTTTTAAAGCTAGCTCTTCATTTTAATGGGGAGGGGGCCTGTTTAAGACTGTTGCAGCAGAAAAAGAAGAGTCCTTTAACTCCATTATGGCTTCAATGTATATACTCCTGCACTCTGAAGATTGTACATCTCACGCCTAAGGAAGTAAGCTATGTAGTTCAGGTAAGTTCATACGATATCTGTCTTACAGGTGCCACACAAGAATCTGCTGTTTCTCTTCACTCTTTTGCTCTTTGAAAATGCCTAGAAACTACTTTTAAGTGTTTTTGCTTTTTTGAAAGAGAAAATCAGAATGCTACAAGTTACCGGTTTGTGGTACAAAGGTCACCTATGTAATGAGGCCACACACACTCTACAACTACAGAAGTAACTAAAATATAGTTAAACTGTAAAAGGAGTGATGTTATCAATTATTATGTTACAGCTGCAACTTAGTTATAGAATCACAGAGCTGGAAGGAAACACAAAGACCACCTAATCCCATCTCCAGCCAGTGTAGGAATTCCCTGCTGAAGCCACCAACTTTTTTATATATGTATAACTATAATAAACAGGAATCAATGCTAACTAAGTTGCTTGTTTCCATAACTGTTTCCAAGCTCTGACTACTACTCCATCTTAATACGTTTCAAAGTGGGTGTGGGCTAAAATGTTGTTAAAGATTCAAGACATTCCTTGAACTCTTGTACACTCAAAGTGGCAGCATTACTGCTTACGTACTTCTGCTGCTATAAAGTTTGCTCTTCAATGCTGGTGATTTACAATGGATGACCAAGAGTAGTGGAAGCATCCCAAAAAGAAACTGTAATACAGGGGGAGTTCAAATCACTTTGGAGTAGCTGCTATTTATGTTTTTAGAAAAAGCAAAAAGCAGCAGCTACCATGCTCCCTTCCATAATGCAAAGAAACAACAGACAGTAACTATTCCCTTTCCTGCCACAGCAAAGCCAGCAAACAGAAATGTAGTTCTTTCAGATCAGCAGCAGAGAATAATGCAGACATGAAAATCTTCCAAGTGTAGAATTCCATTAAAATTTGAAAACAGGTGACACTCCAATTTACAAAAGAAATTAACATCTATTTCAGAGTATGACAGATTTGCTACCTAGAAGGCACTGCTGGAAAGAAATCAACATGTTTCCCACTTGCAGACTGTACATATCATTTTTTAGAAAAATGTACAAATGTGATAACCATACATAGGGGTATGTCATCAGCTTGACTGAAACATAATACTCAACTATGTTTCTATGTCACATGCATAACTCTCTAACCTTTCTGATCCCCCTCTTCCTCTTCCAGCTATCGCTGAGGTGGAGATCAGAAGCTTTTGAGACCTTTTCAATTCTAATTAGAGTTTACATCTAACTCCAAATCACTGACTACCTTACGGTCTAGTAAAATAAACCAGCTTCAGAAATCATGTTAAAGTTGGACAGTTTCAGCTAACCACAATTAAGACTAATGGCCTTTCCGCATTACAATGTTATAGTGCTATTATACCACTTTTAATACCCTGTGGAATCCTGGGGTTTGCAGTTTAGGGAGGGGCATTTAGAATTCTCAGCCAGAGAGCTCTTTGGCCTCGGCAAACCACAAACCCCAGAATTCCACAGGGTGTTGAAAGTGGAATAATAACACTATAACAGTATAGAGCAGAAAGGCCCTAACTATAAGCTGCCCAGATTCGTATATAATGCTTAACTGCATCTGGTTGAAACCTGATGTGAACATTTCTGATCTTTTCCACATCATCATACTGAAAGATGACCGTGAGGCCAAAGGCTTGTTCACACACTGTTAAAATATATCACTAGTGTTGCATCTGAATGGAGTCATTATTAATGTGTAGGGAAACACTGGCCGCATGTCTTCTATAGTAACCTTGGAACACATGAAACAGCACGAACTTCAAACAAGAGAGCAGGACTGAAATCAGTAGATTAACCTTGGTTTGGGGGAAGGGGCACGGTACAATTCTAATTAGTGGGCTGAGAACCACGAGTGCACTTGTCTACCACAAGGCAGCTTTGGTTTTGGTCTGTTACTACAATTGGGAATTAACAAAGAAACATTAAAGGATTTCTCTCTTTCAACAATGAATGCATACAAGATTTTATTAAGTTGCACATTGACCTAAAAACTGGACAGAATGGGTAGGTAAACAATTTACCAATATTACCAGAATAAGTAAGAGGATTTAGTGGAATATGGAATTCCCCTTCAAGTGCCTTAAAAACAAGTGTACTAATGCTTCAGTTTGGTGGATCCAGTCCACTTTAACAGACATATCTGAAGAAACATACTGGGTCCATAAACAGTGATGCCACAATGAATTTGTTGATCTTTAAAGGTGCCTTATGATTCTTCTCTTTTTCTCCTTCAACAGATTAAGACAACAATCCTCTCAGGAGCTTACAGTACATTTGGGATACAGTGCAGATTGATTTAAAATCAGAATCAACTGGTGCAATGGTAGACAGTCTCAGCTTAAATGCATCCAATATAGCAAGCAGTTGCTGATAAAGGAATATGTGAAATAAAACAGCTTCCAAAAGGAGCACACGTTTCCACTTGGATTTTCAATTTTAATACAAGCATCACCAAGCAGCTGGAGGGAAATGAGAGGTCTCGTAGATAGATCACAAAGGCAACAGCAATGAGGTCTGGTCAGACTGTTAAACCCTATCTGTTGCCTCCTTCGATGGCAGCTTTCTTCTCAAAAACGTCATTAAAAGTTTTAAAAACACCACCAACACATGGGAAATGGGTGTGATTCAGTGTCAGAGTGGATAGTTTGCATGCAAATGGCCACAGGTTCAATTCCTGCCATCTTTAGATACGACTTTCAACAATTCCAGCTTGCTAGTATAGACAATACATATCTTGATGACTCAACAGCTAAGTGGATAAAAGGCAGATTTCTAGACCAGCTTGAAAGAGTTATTTTATTTTATATTTGGATTACAACTCCTAGAATCCTGCCTGTTTGTATGGCCAGTGGATATGCTGGCTGTTGGATTCTGGGAGTTGCAGTTGAAAAAGGGTAAGTGTTCTACACTCTGACTTCCAGGATCCTTACAGGACAACTTCCACTGTCTCAAAAGGCCTATGTAATCTCCACAGTGGCCAACTAGTCTGCGAGAGGTGAGGGCAACAGCCCTCTCCTAACTGTTGTTGCTCAGCAACTGGTATTGAGAGTCATGCTGCCTCTGATCCTGGAAGCAGCATACAACCATCATGGCAAGTAGCCAATAGTAGCTTCATCCCACATGAATTTTTCTAATCTCCTTGCTAAAGCCATCTAAGCTAGTCATGGGTGCCACATGTTGTGGCAGCAGATTCTAGGGACAGTTTTAACAAGGAATAACTTCTGCAGAAGTGGGGCATACAGCAAAACATCGCTCACCTCCATATACATCTTCAAAGTTGCAAACAACTATGCCTGTTTCCAGGATACTCCATCACATACACACACTCAGCCCGGTTTTCCACTCCTCTTCTACACAATACTTGGTTTTCTGTGGCTGCTGAGCATGCTCAGTTCTGAGCCTCTGGTCTTTATTAAAACACTGCACCAGTTAATTGGCTATTATTTTTTCCTAGGTAGGTCAGGTGGAGAGGCAGGAACTTAAATAATACCAGAAGATGAAACAGAGCCTTTAGATAGTTCTTTTTTAATGCACATCTGTAAGTTTGGGGGCTTCCCCAAGTTTGCAATGACTTCTGCAGACAAGATAGAGGATGCTATTTTGGCTGCAACTCTCACACTTGAGAGAAATGACTTTGCTATTAATATGAATATGCATCTATACAATGACAACTTTGTGGGGCAGCAGAGGAAGAGAAAAATCACTGCTACCCCAGCCACCTTCCTGATCAGTCTAGAATTCACACAGGGGATAGGGAAAATCCTATCCTATCTCATCAGTCCAGAGACTGACTAAAAACTGGGAGATGACAACAAGAGAGGGAACAGGTGGCACAAAACAAAAAAGGTAAAACAAAGGCCAATGCAATATCAATTAGGTTACATTATATGCATTAGGTTACAAAATCATACCCTCCATCCCCCACTGCCACTCATCTCACAGAATATACAAGGCTTCAGCAGAAAAGAGGGAAAAATTACAGCCAGCTAACTGCTGCAGTATTTTTATAAAGACCAGAGGCTCAGAAGCCAAAAGTCACCATGTAGCAAAAGAAGATGCAGAAACAGAGAGAGATAAAGTTTGTTGCTAACCAAGGACTGAAGTTCAAGGGACAGCCTCTCTTTCTGGGCCCAGCAGCATATCTACAGTTCTGCACAAGCCATACAAACGCTGGCTCATCATTACGGTGCAGAAGCAAAAGAACAGACCTTTGAATGGGAAAAGAGGACAGGCTCTGCTGCCTTGGACACATAGAGCAGATGCTGCAAGAAGCCAAAAATCCAATAAAAGACCTGTGTGGGGGTCACCATAAGTCAACAGGCAACCTGAAGGCATGTGCATAGACACATGCCTTCTCCAAGTTTCATAGAATATATACTTCAGACCAGTGGCTCTCTACTTTTGGATCTTCAACACCCAGAAGACCCTGGCTAGGACTTCTGCAAGTTGACACCCAAAAACCATCCGAAGGATCAACATCTAAGAATCAGTGGTTTAAATACTGCCCAAGGGAAAATCAATGGGTTCCCACTTCCATGCTGACACATTTGATGGAAACCTCTCCACAAAACTGCTTCCTTCCCGCCCTTGCCGTAAGTCCCCAAGCAATTTGCATTTTTTATTATTCCTTTTGGTAATCTAAACCAACTTTTTGCCATGCTACTTTCAAACTAAGCACCTTCAAAGAGGGCATTCCATCACCAGGGATGCTTTTAGAAGCAGCTGCCACTAAAACCAAGGATCCACTTCTATCTGTTCCTTCAAAACTGGCTGCTCAACTTCACTGACCTTGTCCTCTCTGCTCCAGTGCAGAATCTCAACTCTACCTTAGATCTCTCTTTGGAACAGGTTCTCTCTAAGACATAGTTTTGGGAAGGTTGAAAACACAGGTGCAGTTTTGTGCCCCTCCCATGTCATCATATCTTTTCTGATGCTATGAAGATACCAGCTGGCCTCCTCAGGGCACAATCCTACCTTCAAAAGGGCCTTCTCTATCTAGACCATTTTCCAGGAAAGAAAGAAACAATTGTAGCCAATGGGCACAGATATGGTACCAGTCCCTGGCACACTGGGAAAAAATTATTCCTGGTCCCCCATATGAGATAGCTTAGGAAGCACTGCTCTAGAATCATTGCCATCCTGTGTGTGTGTGTGTGTGTGACTACATATGTGCCTTCAGGTCACCTGTCAACTTATGACAACCTCACGGGTTTCATAGGGTTTTCTTAGGCAAGGAAAATTAGAAGTGGTTTTGTCAGTTCCTTCCTCTGAAAAACAGCCTACAGCACCTGGTATCCCTTGGTGGTCACCCAATCAAGTAATAACCAGAGCTGAACTTAGATCAGATGGGATTTGGTGCCTTCAGGGTATTTAGGCCATCCACCTCTACATAAGGAGGGTTGAACTAGAGCCTTCTTTTGAAATGTGGTGCTGGAGAACAGTTCTATAGATCCTCTGGACTGCTAAAAAGAGAAATAAATGGGCCCTAGAGCAAATCAAGCCTGAACTTTCCCTAGAAGCCAAGATGACTAAATTAAGGCTGTTATACTTTGGCCATACCATGAGAAGGCAAGACTCACTAGAGAAGATAGTAATGCTTGGGAAAGTGGCAGGCAGTAGGGAAATAGGAAGGTCCTATTTCAGATGGATAGACTCCATCAAAGAAGACACATCCCCGAATCTGCAAGACCTGAGCGGGGTGGTTAACGACAGGGTGACTCAGGGGTCTCTCATCCATACTGTCGCCATAACCCGAAGTCAACTTGGGGACAGTTAACAGCACATGCAAGGCTTGGAGCATATATGATTCTGGCACCAACTGGCATCCCTGTTCCAGCCAAGAGGAGCCAAAGGCAGGGGCGTGCCTGTGTCCAGGGTTAAGGTCTTCCTAGGTGATATTAGCATCAATGAAGTAGCCCACCAGGAACAAAGGAAAGCCGCCGGTCAAAGTGGAACGAAGTGCAGCATGTGATCGCGTGGAGAAAACGTGCGTGGGGGTTAGAAACTAGGAAAAAACAACCTTCTTTTTGGAACAGCCCCCCCACACTGTCACAGCCTTTACAATCGGGGTGTATAGACCAAGCGAAGGAATCCTACCCCATTTTCTACCAACACCGTCCCCTTCCGACGTGGGACGGACCCCGGGTTCCCTAACACGGCGCGCAGGACCCCAAGTGGCGACCCAGGACGAGGCTTCTCCATCTCCCGGGCGACTTTCCAAGCGGAAGAGCTTCCCACCCCCGAAATCGAGGCGCCCACACGCGCGCGCGCCCCGCTTTCCCCGCACTTACGAAGCCGTAGCCGCGCGACTTGCCGGTCTGCCGGTCGGTGATGACGACGGCCTCCTCGATGTCGCCGAAGACCTCGAAGTACTTCCTCAGCGAGGCGTCCGTGGTGTGGTAGGGCAGCCCCCCGACGAAGATCTTGGTGAAGGTAGTGTCCTTTTGCACCGTGTGCATGGCGCTCCAGACGCCGCGCAGCCCCGACGGCGGCGGCTCTCGCGGCTCCCGGGACGCTCAGCGGACGACGAGGGCGAGGAGGAGGAAGGCGGCGGCGAAGAGCATCCAAACGGAGCGCCGGGGCAGCCGCGACGGGGGGCGGAAGGGCCGGGGCGGGGGGCTCGGCGCGCCTTCGCGGCGGCCGGAGGGGGAGCGAGCGGGAGGGAGAGCCGCCCTTCCCCGGGCAGATCGGCGGCGGCGGCGGCGGCGGCTCCGCACCCCCTGCCTGGGCTCCGGCGGCGACCGCGGCCTCCGCGGCGGGACCGACGGGCTTTTCAAAGCACCGGCAGCAGCAGCGTCGTCGTCGTCGTCCGCCGCCCGCTCGCTCGCTCGCAGCCGCGGAGCGGAAAACTCTCCCCGGCCGCTCGCAGGGCTTTGTACCCATCCTCCCTCCCTCCCTCCCTCCAGAGCCCGGCGCCGGCCACGCCTCCCCACGCGGCCGGGGGGGGAGGGAGGGTAATGCAGCGGCCGGCTGACCGCGGAGGAGCCTGGGCGCTGTAGTCCGCGGCCCCGCCGGGCGTTCGGTCCAGAGTCCCCGAAGGCCGGCCGTTGGGTGTGGCGTCATCGCCGGCGGTCTTGGACTCCGGCTCTAAGGTTGCCAGAGCGCAGACTGGAGAGGGTCCCTGCGCCTTTAACGGTGGTGCAGAAGAGGGAGTTTCAGCGAGGCTTAACGGCGCCCGCCCGAATCACCTCTTCTGCACAACCGTTGACAGGCAGTGTGGTGTCGGGGTCTGAGCCCTGGCCCATAACTCTGGAGTCCAGGATTCGGTTCTCCGCTCCGCCATGGAAAGCCACTCTCAGCCCCCAGAAAGCCCCATGATAGGTGTTCCTTAGGGTCACCGTAAGTCATAGAGTCATAGAGTTGGAAGAGACCCCCAGGGGCCATCCAGTCCAACCCCCTGCCATGCAGGAACACCCTCAAAGCACTCCCGACAGATGGCCATCCAGCCTCTGCTTAAAAACCTCCAAGGAAGGAGACTCCACTACACTCCGAGGCAGCAGATTCCACTGCCCGACAGCCCCTGTCAGGAAGCTCTTCCTGAGGTTCAGGTGGAATCTCCTTTCCTGCAGCTTGAATCCATTGCTCCTTGTCCTGGTCTCTGGAGCAGCAGAAAACAAGCCCTCTCCTTCCTCCACACGGCATCCTTTCAAACATTTAAACACGGCCATCATATCCCCTCTTAACCTTCTCTTCTGCAGACTAAACGTACCCAGCTCCCTAAGCCTCTCCTCCTAGGGTTTCGTTGCTTCCAAACCCTTCACCATTTTGATTGCCCTCCTCTGAACACACTCCAGCTTGTCAATATCCTCCTTGAAATGAGGCCAGAGTGCAAACTGGAGAGGGCTCCTATGCCTTAAATGGTTGGGAGACGAGGGAATTTCAGTAGATCTCCCTGATCATGCAGCCAGGTAACAACGCCTGCCAAAATCACCTCTTCTACATAACGGTTGAGAGCCATCATGGTCTAGTGGTTTGAGCACTGGACTGTAACCCTGTAGACCCGTTCCTCACTCAGCCTTGGAAAACCACTGGGGACCTTTCTGCACTACACTGCTATAGTGCTATGATTCCACTTTCAACACCCTATGGAATCCTGGGCTTTGCAGTTTAGGGAGGGGCCTTTAGAATTCTCAGCCAGAGAGCTCTTTGGCCTCAGGAAACTACAAACCCCAGAATTTCACAGGATGTTGAGCGTGGAATAATAACATGATAACAGTGTAGGGCAGAAAGGCCCTGTGTGATGTCGTGCATGTCACGCACTCTCCGCCCCAGAAGTTCCTGTGATAGTTCCCCTTAGGCTTGTCATAAATTGACAGTGACTTGAAGGCACACAACAAAGAACAACGCAACCATTAAAGGTGCAGGAACCATCGCCAGTTTCTAGTCTGGTACCCCTAAGTCAGAGGTATGTCTTATTATTCACTTGTACTCCACTTTTCCATTCATAACACAAACTGTTCTCCGGTCTATTACTGTGCTGCTCCTGTTGTTCCATGCCTTCAAGTCAATTTCGACTTATGGAGACCCTCTCATGGGATTTCTCTTCAAGATGTATTCAGAGAAGGTGTCCCATGGCTCTCCGCTGAGGCTGTCATTTGCCCAAGGTCACCCAGTGGGTTTCCATGGCTGAGTGGGATTTGAGCTCAGTCATGGAAACTGGCAAAACGTTCCTGTATTTTTAAAGGTTGTACAGAAGTAGGAGTTTCAGCAGGTGTTGCTTGTCACAGAACCAGGTAAGAAGCAACACCTGCTGACATACCTGCTTCTACACAAAAGTACAGGAATCCTCTCCACTTTTCACTCTCTCAGCCCTAAACTCAGGTCCTCCAGAGTCCTTGTCAAACTATTACACCACACTGGTCCTGGGGATGTACAACCCCTTAAAAATACTACATGGTCTCCGCCTGAAGCCTAATGCATAATATTAGCATCCATTTTGAAACACTGTTTTCTGAATTCTTGACTGTTGGCTTGGATGCAGCTTGATTTTATCTGAAGTAGCAGATGAAGGTGGGTGCTGAAACCCTGTTGCTACCACACTTAAATAGTTCTGTTGGTCAATCATCAGTGTTTTATATATATGGTGAGCCAACCATATTTGAAACAAAGAGAATTTCTGGATTTACAGACTCAGTAATGTGACATGGTCTTAATGTAGAGATCAGTGCTACTCTTGTAAAGCCAGCATGGTGTAACTTGAGTTCAGCACAGATGAATATATAAAGTGAAAAGCATCATGAAAAAGAGGTTTTGCACCTAATTGATAGGAAGAGTTGGACACTATAGCCTGAAATATTAGGAGCAGGAGCAGATGTGCCATGGCGGTGAATGTTCGATTCGGACTCTGGGAGACCAGGATTGGAATCCCTGTTCAGCTATGGAAATCTACTGGGTGATCTTGGGCAAATCACACTCACTCAGCCTTTGAGGAAGACAATGGCAAACCTCCTCTGAACAAATCTTGCCAAGAAAACCCCATGATAAGTTTGCCTTGACGATGTTCATAAGTCAGAGTTGATTTAAAGGCATGTAAGAGCTTCTACTGCTACTCTTACTTCCAGTTCCTTCCTTTGAATTTCAGTGTTAGACCCTATAAATTTTAAATAACTGCCACTGGATTCTGTTTCTTGCTTCCACTCTAACTGATATCACTAAATAAGGTAGAAATGTCTGATGCTTTAGTCATACAAATGCCAATTTTCAATCACTTTATTAAACCTATTTCAGTTTTACTGTATCCTCTGAGACCCTGATTTTACTGGAAAAATTAATATTTTTGAGTTTTTTTTACAATTTTAGAGTTTAAGAATATTACATAGAAAAGTTTTATTTAATAAAAATAACAAAAAGCCCTAAATACTAACAAAAGCATGCTAAAAATATACACACTCTCCTAAAACTAAAATTATTTCTTTATATAAAATATATAATAATAAACTATCTGAAAAAAATTACTCCTAAGTGGTTTAAGAGGTAAAACTGTTACTGGAAGAAACAAACAAGATCCATTAAAGATACATAACAGTATCCAAATCAGAAAGAACACTGCAGGCCAAAAGCGAACTACATTAAAGCAGTGATCTAGATGTCAAGTAGAAACTAAATATAATCAAACAGATCTAACAAAATCAAATCCCCATGACAAACAGGCCCAAAGGAAATGCTCACATCCCATAGGAACAGGGAAAACTTTAACTAGAACCTAAAAGAGAAAGAGGATACTCAAGAGGACAAAGGCACCCCACTCTAGGCGCAACCAGAGAAGTCCCTGTTTTCGGTAGCTACTTGCCCACTTTCTGCAATGTAAGTTCTACATTCTCAGAGAACTAGAACTTACTGATGTGTACCAGTTTATCTGAATATGATAGTTCTCCACTATATACTTACAAGCTGATGCTATGTACCTGTTTATGCCTAATATTTGAACAATACTCCCCCTTGCCCCCGTGGATCTATTTTGTTTGTAGAATGTATGTTTCATTTTGTTTAGTGGTTTATAGCCATACTAAACGGAACAGGTTTGTTATGGTAGCTCAGCAAGACTCTTCTGTGCTCTGCAATAGTGCACCTCTGAAAACCACTTGCTTGGGAACTAACTGCAGTGGAGTATTGGAGGCATCATGCTTAACTTGCAAACCTGATAGAAGCATTGTTTGGCTGTTCTTGGAAACATGAAACTAGATGGGCCTTTGCTCTGATCCACCGAGGCTTTTGTTATATACTTAGGCTATTCACAGAAATTGCAAATACTGCTTTTTCCAGCTACAATGGACAGAATTCCCAGTTAGGGAATTGTAACGGACAGAAATCCCAGTCAAGGTGATCATGCTGAGTAGGGGGTTCTAGGCACCGTAGTCTGTAAAGGGAACTTTTTCAAGCTCTGGTAATTAGTGTGCCCCCCTCAATATTTGGAAAAAGTACTGAAACAGGTTCTGAGCAACAAAAAAATGTTGCAGAGTGTCCTTATCTCCTAGCAGCATTAGTTCTGTTCATGATTTCAACCAGCTATCCATATTGCCTTCCAGACCACTATGAGTTGTAAGAGATTCATGGGGGGCATTGTACTTGTGCCTTTTATTTTGTCTTCTGACTGACTCTCAAAATTTAGTGTATCCTGAGCACACTCAGTCCTAGTTGAGCTGGGTGTTTACATGGACTTCTCTCCATTCAAAAAATTACAGACTCTTTGGGATTGCTAAGAATGTGCATATACCTGCCTCCCTCTTGTTTCTCAGTGGCCTCATTCTGACTCCAGTGCCATATATGATAGGCCCTTACTTCTTCTGGATTGGTGTGGCAATTCCCAATCTGATCAGGTACGCTGTCTTTACCATACAGCTCTGCACCCCGCATAACACCAGTGTTGTGTAAAAGGGCAAGGGTTTTTAATGTTTATTTAGAACCACTTCATAATTTCATGGTAGCGTGTATTCTGTATTGCTGCATATAACTCAAGCTAAGCCAGTGTTTGCAAAAATAAACTGTAACATTTATTAAGATAACAATAATGGTAGCGCATTAGGATTCATATGCAGTTCAATGTGGATACATTTGTTCAGCGCATTCTTCAGACTGTATTGACGGTTAACTAGTTCCTCAGAAGCAGTTCAGTTATATCTTATGTCATTAGACTTTCAGACAGGGCACAATTATCATATAACAGCACTCTGGCTAGACTACTACCAAAGGCTCAACCTCTAATCTAGGTCACACACTCTGACCAGGTCCTCCCAGGGCTTAATTACTCTTCTGCCTCTCATTAGCCTTCTGCAGAGAACTAAACCTCCCAAAACAGTCACATTCTCTGACTGACTTAGGGCAGTGGTTCTCAACCTGTGGGTCGCGACCGCTTTGGGGGTCGAATGACCCTTTCACAGGGGTCGCCTAAGACCATGGGAAAATACGTATTTCCAATGGTCTTAGGCTCCACTCCCTCCTTGGTGGTGGTGTGCAAGCACAAGCCACGCGCTCACATCCTCCTCCTCCTTTAGCGGGAGCGTGTGCGGCCACAGCGTCGCCACAGCAGGAGTGATGGTGCGCAAGCGCGAGCCATGCGCTCACGTCCTTCTGCCCCCTGTTCAGAAGGGACTGAAATCACTCCCCTTCTCCACTACCGGGAGAACCTCCCGTCTGACGGGCCAGCTTGGGGGGGGCGGCGGCAGCACAGGGGGCAGGCCCCCTCCTTGCCACAGCCCTTGCCCCACTCGCCACAGAGGGGGCGCTGTGGAAGGGCCGGGGGGCCGCAAGGCGGCACTTTTCTAGGGGGGTGAGCTGTGCCTGGCGCAAAAGAAAATGCGCTGGGATTCCTCCCCCCACCGGCCAGGGTCGACACTCTGGAAACTTTTCCCACACTGCCCCCCCCCAGCGAAAACGAGAGCAAATCAGAAGCAGAGCCTGGGGGGGATCTTGGAGTTTTTTTCCTGGGGGAGATGCGTGGCTCCTCTTTCCCTCCCTGGTCGCCCCCCCCCCGTTCCTGGCCGGCGAGGTGGCCTTTGCCAGGGGGGAGGCATTGTAAATAATAAATAATTTTAGGGTTGGGGGTCACCACAACATGAGGAACTGTATTAAAGGGTTGGGGCATTAGGAAGGTTGAGAACCACTGGACTTAGGGACTCTGCTCCCTAGCTTGCTGCTAGGCTGTTACTGAAGAAATCCAAATACCCCCAGGTGCTTAGCTTTGTATATTTTTTTCTCTCAGCCATAAGCCTCTCCCATACATTACTGGGCTTAGGTTTCTCTCCTGAGGTGCTATTCTGGTTGCCTAGTAATCTGTTGCTAAGATGCATTAGCACTTCAGATAGCCACACATCCAGAACTTTGTCACACATACCCTCCAACATTTCACAGATGAAAATTGGAACATGTGGGGCCAAGCCACATCGCAGTGTGTTCACAGTGGAAAACATTATTAATGAGGAAGAGCAAACAAGTTGGGAGATGTTGCAGCAGTTGGCTTTTGCTGGATCCTACTAGGAAGGGCAAGATTCTGCCCGCTTCTCTCCTCGTAAGGAGTTGAGTGCAAACCACTTTTGCATTTTGAACTTGGTTTGCAGCAACTGACCTAAACTGAGAATGAGAGAAAAGTGAGATGAAGAGAGAAATTGGGACATTTTAAAAACAGTTGAAAAAGTAGGACGACAGAGGATTCCTGCCAAATAAGGGCAGTTGGCAGTTACGCAGTACTGATGCAGTATGCAGTACCCACCTGAGTCTGTAATTGGGGGTAATTTTTTTTATTTTTAAATTTCTTTTTATTATACATACACATTAATAAAATCTCCATCAAATATTACATATTACACACTTAGATGTTATTCTTATGTACACAATTATACGTATTTACATTTGAATAGTGTAAAAAGAATATTAAATAAGATTAACTTAACATTTATCTCACTCCTTTTATCCTACTTTATATCTTTTACGCTACCCTGACTTCCTTGCCACTACCAAGAGTCGCTTCTTATATCGTTTTAATTATACCAGAAACTCCCCAGTTCAAATTAATTATAGGTTCAAATTTATACCAATATTATCTACTCTGAACTCCCTTTCCGAAAAAACATAGATTGACTTTGCTTTTCTTCGTCATCTTTTTCCATCCTTTCTTGTCCTTTTCCCTTATTAAATTAATTGGGGGTAATTTTAATGATTTAGGAAGATACAGCATGTTGGCTGATATGACAGTTCAATATGAGAGCCTGTGTCGTGTAATGGTTAGAATGCTGGATAAAGACTAGGGAGGTTTAAGTTCAAATTTCCACATAGGCGCGAAGCTTCTTGGGTGGCTTTGGGCCAATTGTTAGCTCCCCGCTCACCGATGTCAGGATGGTTCTGATAAAGGCTAAAAAGAAAAGGCCAGTGGAAGAATCTAACCTATCTCACAAGATTGCTGTGAAAACAAACAATGTGGGAAGGAACTGCCATGCATTTCTTTCAAGTATAGTGGCAGATACATGCAAACTCTGAAAGACTGGAGGAAACACTTTGGGCCTTTCCGCACTACACTGTTATAGTACTATTATTCCACTTTCAACTTCTTATGGAATCCTGGGGCTTGCAGTTTAGGGAGGAGCGTTTAGAATTCTCAGCCAGGGAGCTCTTTGGCCTTAGTAAACTATAAACCTCAGAATTCCACAGGAGGTTGAAAGTGGAATAACAACACTGTGGCCATTTCTGCACTGTGCTGTTATAGTGTTGTTATTCCACTTTCAACAGCCTATGGAATCCTGGGATTTGCAGTTTAGGGAGGAAGCTTTAGAATTCTCAGCCAGAGGGCTCTTTGGCCTCAGTAAACTGCAAAGCCCAGAATTCCACAGGATGTTGAAAGTGGAATAATAGCACCATAACAGTGTAATGCGGAAATGGTGTGTAACAGTGTAGGGAGGAAATGGCCTTTGGACACCAGCGGCCCTTCCTTCCAAGTAGACCTGTTTAGAATTATGTCATTAATTAAAACAAGACCTTTCTCAGTGAAATCTTGAATGTTAGATGTCTAAGGTGGGCAGAAAAAGTGGAAGGTCTGGTGAGAGGTGAATCAGCTGCAGAGTATTAAGGAAATGCTTATTTAAATCCCCTTATGGGTCAACCCTAGTTGACTCTGAATTTGCTTTAGATTTAAACCTAGCTAGGCCATTTCCACACTACACTGTTACACAGTGCTATTATTCCACTTTCAACCTCCTACAGAATCCTGGGGTTTGCAGAAAAGATTTGAAGCCTGAGGCCTTTCCACACTAAACTGTTATAGCACTATTATTATACTTTCAACCTCCTGTGGAATTCTGGGGTTTGTAGTTTACAGAGGTCAAAGAGCTCTCTGGCTGAGAATTCTAAATGCCCCTCCCTAAACTGCAAACCCCAGGATTCTATAGGATGCTGAAAGTGGAATAATAGCACTATAACAGCCTAGTGCGGAAATGGCCTAGGTTTGATTCCAAATATACAACCTAGGAATATATAAGAACACAGTGAATGTTTCATCATATTTGGCTATGGGACCTGTTTACTTTCCTGATCATAAACTGCATTTTAGTGCTGGATGAAGTCAAGGTGAGTATACCAAACCTGAAGCCATTAATACTTTTGCAATGAGGTCAGTGCCCATTCCACTGGCATTCTGGTAAAACTACATTTCCCAGCAGGCAACGCGGGAGCTTCTCCCTCCTCCCCTCGGGAACTTCGGTCCCTTGCCCAGGGCGAGTCATTTGCATAGCGGGCGGGAGGCGAGTATGCGGAAAGAAGCGGCCAATTTGACTAAGAAATAGACGTTTGCAAAGCAAATGTTTGTCCTCAGAAGCCCGCCAGAGAAAGGCGCCTAAAGGTGGTTTCCTGCAAAAAACGCTCAACAACTAATAATAAAAAAAAAACTTTGCAGGGATCAAAATTACAAATAATTGCGGCTATTGTGGAGAAGATCGCTGGGAGGTTTGGGCCGCGTGTCCTCCTGCCTTCCCTTCTTTAGGATTTGTTGTAGTGACTTCAAATTAATGATTACAAAGAAGCAGAGGAGGAGGCAGACAAAAGAATTTTTCTTCGGATTTCAAGGGGGAAATCTTAAAAACAAAGCCCACAGCAGTTTTCTAGAACAGTTCTTCATTTAAATAATTATAATTATAATAGTAGTAGTCATAGGTCATTTCCGCACTAGCCTGTTATAGCGCGATGATTCCACTTTCAACCTCCTCTGGAATCCTGGGGTTTGCAGTTTCGGGAGGGGCCGGTCGGCCCCTCCCGAAACTGCAAACCCCAGGATTCCAGAGGAGGTTGAAAGTGGAATCATCGCGCTATAACAGGCTAGTGCGGAAATGGCCATAGTAATAATAGTAGAATATCTCAGGGAGCCAATGTGGTGTGGTGGTTTAACTGCTAGGTTATGACTGAAACCGGGACCATTTCCGCACTAATCTGTTACAGTGCTATTATTCCACTTTCAACCTCCTATGGAGTCCTGGGGTTTGCAGTTTAGGAAAAGGCATTTAGAATTCTCAGCCAGAGAGCTCTTTGGCCTCGGTAAACTACAAACCTCAGAATTCCACAGGATGTTGAAAGTGGAATAATAGCACTATAACAGTGTAGTGTGGAAAGGCCCCAGGCTTCAAATCTTTTCAGCCATGGAAACCCACTGGGGGACCTTGGGCAGGTTACACTCTCTCTGCCTCAGAGGAGGTTAATGGCAAGCTCCCACTGAACAAATCTTGCTAAGAAAACCCCGTGATGGGTTCGCCATCAGTTGGAAATGATTTGAAGGCGCACAACAGCAAGGTGCGAAAAATGTCAGGAGTTTTGTTCACATGCGTGTTTATCACTTGATGTGATTTAAATAATTAGCTGCATGTCTGAAAGAGCCCGGACAGAGCAGGTTTTTCTCAGACTTTCTGCTACCAAAGCATCTTGTACAGAGCCGATCCTTTTTTGGAGTGCTATTCACAGACTCCTATCACTCCTGGCCATGCTAGCTGGGAGATTTTGGGAACCATAATGTAAAATTATTAACTTTCTTAAGCTGTGGCCCTGTTGCACCACCGGCACACAATTCATGTGAACCACCAGCCAAACCAGCTGATTATCCTTATTGACCTTGAACTGAAGGTATGACCAGTGCTTGGAAGAATTACATTTCAGACTACAAATCCCAGAATCCTCCATCCAGCAAAGGACACTGGAGTAGAAGAGCCTTTTCACCTGGCACCTTATGCCACATTATTCTGCTTGAAATCCACTCCAGCCGCTCTTGTGAAGGCATTAGTGCTCTAACAGCATCATTAACACATTATTTTAATCTGCATTAAGGCGTCATTACTGACTCCTGTACCCTGCCCTTTGCTTCCTGATTGGTTCCTGTAGCTGCAATAGTGCTCTAGCATTGCGACATCATGACACTGACACAACCACATCATACCCACTAATGGTTCACAGGTGGAAGAAAGTGCTATGAGACATCCACACCTGAACTAGTGACTGAATTTTTGCATGGAAGGGAGTCATTAATGGTTTATTTCCAGTGTGAAAAATAAACACATTTTCAATGACTCTGCAAAGCAATGCAACTCAGCACGTGGAGAGCAACGAGATCGTGTGATAAGGTGTTACTGTAGTTTCTAGTCCGAACCTGTGGTATATTAGATATCATTTGATATCAAGAATTCGGCCTTCACTACCCATTCCACTCCATGTGTTTGCGAGGCCCCTGGACAAGCATGCACACGGGCACGGCCGAAAATAGCTGAGCCATTCAAAACAAATCCAGGCAGGCCAGTAATTGCCGGACTGCAGCTTCAGGAGACCTCCAGGCGAGTACCCCTTTTAAGATCACATTATGTATGCACTCAGCTTACAAAAGACTCCCTGCCCCGAGCAGGCAGCTTGACAAGCCAAATATCCAATTGTCAAGCACTCTGCGTTTGCATACTGTCTACTCTATTGACAACACTGTCATAATTCAATCATGTAAAATACTGACCTTTCGGAGGCTTTGTCTCCAGCCTGAAACCCATTGTTATCCCCGGGAACGGACTAGCCTACAGACACATTTCCCCCTATAAGACCCCCTGATTTTGAGCACTTCTTCGGATCTCTCCTGGCTTCCATCCCGCCTTGCTGTCGCTCCGTTCGACGAGCCTTCCTCTCAGCTCCACATGCTGAGAATCTCCACTTCTACAGACTTTTCTTCAGACTACCTGGGCTTCAGGAAAGGTGTAGTATTTCCCATGCAAAAATCCCTCTTAAAACCCTCTATCCAACTCCCACCTTTCTTTCATTAGGTCTGTGTGAGTGTGTTTGCATATATACGTTGTGACTGTGTTTTTAAAATAAAGGAAAACAAATATTATTTACTTCTGTTTGATTATTGACTCGGCCTGACCCTGTAGACATTGGGTTCAAGATCTCGCTAGGTTGCCCTGCCTCTTGCATTGCTTAGCTTGTGCTCTTGCTAATTCCCATTCCCCATTGTGAGCACATTGAGGTGTCCCTCCTGGGACCCCAGAAATCAGGGTAACAAAGGGCGAGGCAAAAGCAGGGCTAATGCATCCCTATGGCAGTATAATACCATGGTCATGATAAGGCTCTTAGATTATTGGTAGCTACAAGTTGCTTTGTGTTGTCTTAGATACTAGAGGGACTTTGCACCATTAATTAAAAAGGAAGCCAATATTTAGTTCTTTAATTTGATATTACTGTATTTTTATTGCAAGAGACAGAGAGACACCTTGAGTGGTTTTCTGCCTCCTGTTCCAAAATGGCTTGGTTGGTCTGTGGCAGCTGGTGGCCTGGGGTAATGAAGCCACTCCAAGTTTGTTTGTTTGTTTTTAACTTTGAAATTTAAAGAAGTTTTCCATGGTCCTAAACCTATTTTGGGGAGAAAATTCAGTACTTTGGATAGCTCCTTTAACATTTGGACTAAATGCGGACTAGATTCATTATCTGACACCACTGACATGAAAATTGCCAATGCTTTGTGGTACTATGCACCTTAACTTGGGTAGGTAGTTGGAAGCCACAGTTAGCTATTCCACCTGGATAAAATCTCTTGGGTTGGCCTTGGATTTAAAGGAAGAAAAATAAAAAAGTTGTTCCCGCATTGCAGGTTAAGGCAAGTCCTGGTTTATTGGGGTAAGAAAATAAGAGTCGTTCTGGATATGCCAAGTCCAGAGTGGCCAACAAACTCAAATGTCAGCAGTGGTCAGGAGTGTTTTCCCACAGTTAAGGCTTGTGTGCTAGCTGTGCCTGTTCCTCAAGATATCAGATCGGGCTGCAGTGAAACATGCCTTCATTACATTCTGTTTGAATTACTGCAACACCCTCTGTGTAGGACTTCCTTTGAAGAGTGTTCAGAAACATCAGCTAGTCCAAATTACTGCAGGCGGATTATTAACTAGAGATGGCTACAGGGAGTACACAACTCTCTCATTGCAACAGCTCCACTGGCTGTCCATCTGTTTCCAGGTTCAATCCAAAGTGCTGCTTAAGACCTATAAAGCCTTATACCACTAAGATCCTAGTTATTTGTAGGATATTATTCTCCCACATGAACCTACCTGTGTTTTGAGATCTGCTGGGGAGGCCCTCCTCTCTCTCCTACCACCCATACTAGAACATTTGGTGAGAACATTGGAGAGGGCCTCCGCAGTGTCTGCTCCCAGGCTCTAAAACTTCCTTTCCAAAGAGGCTAGATTGACAGCTTCCTTACAGTCTTTCTGAAAGCAGGTAAAACCCATTTCATTCTGTCAGGCCTTTGTGAATTTTCTTTAAAGAAAAAAAAGGAGTAATATGTCTTATATAACGTACTGGACTTTTATTTGTTGTTGTTTTTAATTGCTTATTCTTTTCCAACCAATTTTAATTTTATGATAATTTACTTCTTAATTTTTGTGTGCTGTGAATTTTTATCTGTTTAACTGTTATTGATTCTCAAAAAGGGTAGGATATGATTCTTATTGAGAGCCAGCATACTGTAGAGATTTAAATATAGGACTACAATCCTGGAGACCAGGGTTTGATTCCCTGCTCAGCCATGAAAATCTACTGGGTGTTTCACATACCCTCAGAGCCAAGAAAACCCTGTGATTGGGTTGCTTTGGGGTCACTGTAAGTTGGAAATGACTTGAAGGCACATAACAACATTATTGTTATTGCTATTTCTCTAACACTATTTCTGATTACAGCCAGCATGGTGTGGTAGTTTGAACATTGGACTATGACCCTGGAGATGAAAGCACACAACTATAGCAAAAATAACAGCAACAACAATAACAACAACAATTTCTAATTAGCTCCAGAAAATCTCACAAGATCAGGACTACAAGGAACATTTATAGACATCTGTATAAATGCCCTCCGCATTCACAGGTTTGACCTTCACAAATTTAATTATCTGTGAGGCACACACTTGCTTCCCCCCACCAATCTCCCCCTCCCATTCCCTTGCATTCCTGACCCAGGCTTGCCAGGCTTGTGTTTAAAATTGACATTTTTTTTCCTTTTGGGTGAGCAAAGCCCCCCCTCCCCACTGCTCGAGGCGTTTCCTCTCTGCCAGGTGGCTGCACAATCTGCTGTGTAACGATTGCTGATTGGTCAGGTGCTCTCTTTGATCCTACTCCCCCCCCCAGGAAGAATCTCCATTCTCAAGATGGTGACTGGAAGTATCTAGAACACCAGTACTCAGCATTCCACTCTTCTGCATCTGAGGGAAACTACCAGTAAGCCCTCTATCTTGTCTTTTTTTCTTTCCCCTGGGAGCACTGGGGCCAGAGGGAAGGTAATGGGAAGGGGCAGGTCTAGAAGGAAATGGGAGGGGGATCATGGGGGGGGAATTATTTGCATTTTTTCCCACTTTCACAAGGGTTCTGTTTCCTGAACTCTCGTGAATGTGGAGGATTTGCATGTGGTGGATCCTAGCCTGGCCTGGGCCTCTGGAGCCCAGTAAAGTGCACCCTTTTTCACATTATTGGGGATCTGCCATCTAGTCCAGTGCTGTCAACTCTGACTGGCAATAGCTCTCTAGGATTTCTGGCAGCATTCTTTCCTTGCCCTACTTGGAGATGCCTTGTACTCCCTGATGACATCCCATTGTTAACCAAGCCTGACTCTGTTTAGCTTCTGGAATCAAAGCAGATTGGGCAAGTTCACAGCGGTATGGTGGATCTTGGGGAGGATTTGGGGTTGCAGTGCTAAGACAAATCTAGAGATAGCAGTGAGGTCAATGAACAATTGGCCCTTTTAGGCGGCAGTGCTTTTGCACTGTGTTTCATAGACTGTAGCCTCTGCTGTTATCCAAAAGCTTGTACAGTACTGTGGGAATAGTTAGGGTTGTTGCTTTTGCTAATACCAGCTCTGGATGGTTGCCACTATCTAGGCTGTGAAGCAGCCTGGGAGGAGATGCCCTAAATGCCTTTTTAGTTTGTAGCCACAATCATGCTGTATCCAAAGCTGTCTTCCTTTGTTTCTGCCTTTCTGATTACCCTGAACGCACTGTGGCCTTTTAAATCACTGTTGCTATAAATAATGAGCCTTTGAATTAAAAGTTGGTGGGGGAAATCTTTGTGTTTAGTGAACTATGTAAGCAGAAAATGTTCCAGATCTTGCCTTTGCTTGGCTGTTCTTCTTCTTCTGAATTAACTAACCTTTTCAGATATTTGGAGCTTAGCATTCAGGCACAGACGTCTCAGAGCATACATTATGGGGTGGGAGATCTGGGTAAAGTGTTAAGCCATCTCCATCTGTAAGTCTGTTTCTCCAGTATAAACTTTAAGTTCCCTTTCTCTTCATTGCACTACTGAGCACAAAGCTTATGCAACAGCAGTGATAAATAAAGGCATATCAAAGCAGTTCCTTGGTAGAATCACCATACCAACTTGAACACACCCAATGCTGTTTGATTTTGGAAACTAGGGTTGGGCCTAGATATTCTTGATGGATTGGGTATCTCTATGCAAGCTAGGAAAGAATTATGCCTGCAACTCTGGAGAGCCAAGAGTTTCAGTAGTGGGCTAAACAAACAAACAGTCTCAATCAAGGCAGTTTCTTATGTTCCTGGTGTGTTAAAAGTAAAGATAGGTGCAATCAGGTTAGTATAGGCAACTAACTGCCAAATGGGGCAGTAGAGTTATTGAAGTTAAGCCCTAAAATCAATCCTCTTCCTTTTAATCCTACTTTCCTAAACAATGCCGAGAGTAAACAGGAAATCTCCCATGAATGTTTTGTTTAGGCCAAGGTTGGGCAAACTGTGATCCTCCACTGTGGATAAAGTTGCTAGCAGTTATAGTCCGCGAACATTTGGAGGGCCACAAATGCCCATTCCTGCTTTAGATCATGAATGCAACCTCCAAACCTGACCCCCATCTCCATACAGCAGAAGCTCTCCTAAAGTATAATCGAGATTTGGTAAATGAATGCAGGCGCCATTTTTCTTGTACGAAAGGAAACTGCCTTGGGCTCTCAGCCATTCCTGTGTCAAATGAAGACTGTGGCTATTTCTGCATTATACCGTTATAGTGCTGTTATTCCATTTTCAACATCCTATGGAATCTTGGGGTTTGCAGTTTAGGGAGGAGCCTCAAGGCCCCTCCCTAAACTGCAAACCCCAGGATTCCATAGGATGTTGAAAATGGAATAATAGCACTATAACAGTATAGTGTAGAAATGGCCTGTATCTCCCAGGCCAGCATTTCTATCCTATGGATGCAGTGATCCAGTTTGGCTGCTCTGATCCAAATGTGGTGCATTTCAGTGTCTTAAGCCTGTAGCTGTATAACCTATTCATCTGAGAAGAAGCAAGTCCTCTTGAACTTAGTGGGGATTACTTCTGACTAGATACATGCAGGCTTGTTCAACATTTTAGTGCCTAGCAAAGCAGAGCAGTGGAATCCAAACAGATTGTCCTTCCATTTCAAGGCAAGCTGCTGTTCTTGGCCTCTTGAATAACTGTTCCCTGTCTGCAATCTCCAACGTAGCAAAACTGGGTAAGTGCATAGGAGGGTATAGTAGGCAGAACCAGCCCTAGTATAAGGCAGAGTGAGGTGGCTGCCCCAGGCAGTAGGTTGTGGGTGTCAGTAAAAGTTATCTATGTTGTTATTGTAGTTTTACTATCACAGATGGGGTGTAGGTGCTTATAGGATTTTCTGCTTCATGTATTAAAATAATTAGGCTGGTCTTAAATACTGTGTATCTGTGACTTGCGGGGGGTGGGAGTGGACAGGCACCATTTTCAGTTCTGGATCAGGTAACAATATCTCTTGGGGCAGCTTTGATGTAGGGTTAGCTTCCCACGTCTGTAGGGGAGGTCTACCAATTATCCCTTTATCCCAGGGCTTTCCAAACAGTGTGCTGTGACATGTTAGTGTGTCACCTGAAGTGTGTAGGTGTGTCGCCTACAATCTTGGAAATGTATGCTATTATTTATAAATCGTGTATTTTTTAAAATATATGAAAGGTTTTCATGAGATATGTTGTGTCCCCATACATTTTATTATTACAATTTATGTATGTGTCTTTATCTCTTATAAGGGGCTAGTTGAAGCTCCATTTTGCTAGTAAAACTGAATTACTGTATTGCAAAATGATGCATGTTTAAAAAGCGTGTCACCAACATGAAAAGTTTGGAAACCTCTGCTTTATCCTGTCACTCCCAGCTTTATAGCCCTTCAAAAATCTCCATACAGAAATGCTGGTGCTTTGCCTTTATTTTAACTGACCCAAGGATGCCCAAGGTTGCTAGTGAGGATGGCAGGAGATGCTGTTTCTTCCTTTTGCAAGGAGTCTGTCTGCTGTCTCACTGTATTAAGCTTGCTTGGGCTCGCTCACCCTCATCACTGGGTATCATCAGCTGGCAATGGTGGGTGGCACAGTATCAAGCCCACCCCTCCCCCTGTCAGCCAGGAGAGATGGATTATGGGAGAATGGCTCATGATGGTCCACATTGGTGCTGCCGTTGCTTCCTGTCAGCTTTTCATACTCTGAATTGGGCTGCAGGGACCTTTTCTGATGTTTTCTCTCCCAGATGCTCTTGCGTTGCTTGTGGGTATCACTGGTCCCTTGGACTGCTTGGCCCTGACTGGAACTGCCCCTGCTGTGACTGAGAGAGATCCTGTTTGCTAGCATTTCCTTCCCAGAGGTGGTCCGAGGTGCTGAGAAGGGATGGTTGGGCTGCTCAGAGTTGTGTTCTGGGCTAGGAGGGGGTGGGCTGACCAGGTAAACGTACACCTCAGCTTGCTGGGCCACTGGGAAACGCTGGTGCCACTCTAAACCGAGGCGGTGCTGTGGACCTCTTGGAGAATGTGGGTAGACATAATCCTCACTGTTGAGATGGGTTCTAGACACTGTGTCTGAAGCAAGAGTGGAGTATACCACCCGTCTGGGGCCAGGTAAGATTGGACTTGTGATGAAATTTGTCTCACTGGGTGGATGGTTAAAGCGTTCACGAGGGTGTTCTGAGCGGCGGGGAGCAGGCTCTTCTGTATTCGAGCCAGCACTATGTGATGGGAACCTCTGCCCTTCTCCTGCAACCTCTGAGTTGTGTTGTTTATCACCAGTCGCCCTTTGGTGGTTACGGGCATGAATGCCATAGTGGGCTGAACTGCTTCCTGCCTCACGCTCTGGAGAACTGAAGCTGAAGCGCACCCAGGAGGCAACTGACCCAGCAGGACATGCTGGCTGGGGAGTTTCACTGTCAGAAAGGTGGAAGCTAGACTGGCTATTCTGGTGGCGTTGCTGGTTCTTGTACCAGCTGGCTTTCTTATCATCTGTATCTTGATGGCTTGACCATTCACCAGAGTAGTAGGCTTTAGTTTTCCTACCAACCTGTGTACAGCAGATCTTGGACTCGTGGGGGCTGCCCATTCTCACAGTTACCTTCACGGGATCCACAACACAGCGGAAGCGCAAGTTGGACAGTTTTTTACGGCTTCTGAGCAGCACTGAATCTTTCCATAATTTCTTGCTGCTGGAGAGGACCTTTATGGTCTTCAACAGCCTGCCACCTATAGTGCAAGGAGGGGGGAGCATAAGGGCAACAAAAGTCACAATGGGGAAACACAATTATTAAAAGTAGCTTGCCATGTTAAAGGTGTGCATGTTGATTTGTGGAAACTAAGATCAAGCAAAAGTCTAGTTCATTTTTCCACATCTTAATCTGAACAGGTTGTCAGGTGAAAAAAGCTAAGAGATCCACATGGGGACAGGTGAGGGAACAACTGAGATGGAGAAAATTTGAAGAATATCATTTGCAGGATTCTCTGGGGAAAGCCCGCAGCAGTTAAAATGGTATAATATCAATATGAGTGTATAATCTAGCCAGGGCTCTCTCCATGGTTTGAAGGTTCTTTTGGTTATGTGCTTTCTGGGGGGGGGACCTTCTTTGGGACTACCACTCCCAGAATCCCTCCAGGGGATTCTGGGAAAAATACCTATTTCAAGCTTTGGCTTCTGGTGGGCCCTTTCGTATGTTGGTGGATCCCAGGTATGAGCACACCTGATAGCAGGGTTAGATTTTACAAGTAAGAATTTTAAAATTCCCGTAATGCTCTGATGGGGACAATTTCAGGAAAATTCAAATGGCAGCTCACCAAATCAGCCAGTGTTGGGGATGCAGGATTATCACTGGACTGCTAGACACTGGCAAGCTGTCCACCAGTGCTAGTTGCTGATTCAGCACCTAAGTATAGATATGCCTAAAACAAGAGTTAAACATGCATGGCCCTCCGAGTGTAACTGGATTATGATTCCCATGGCCACTCACCCTTGGCTAAGCAGGCTAGAGTGATGCTATCACAACACCTGAAGTGCCACACTTTTTCCACTTCTGGCCATTTTTGCTGTTTTCAGGTAAAATATTTTGTTTACATTTTCTCCATACCAGCCTGGTTGTCTTCCAGTTTTCTTGAGAAGAAACTGAAGACACATCTCAAGATGTTCAAAAGATGGTTATTTTAGTACTACTGCTACTGCTACTACTACTACTACTACTACTACTAATGATAATAATAATAATAGAAAAACACTATCAGCCTGGGCATACTTCCAAGGCCTTCCTTGGGGACTCTTTAGTATCAAAGTTCAGAAAGTTCAAGACCAGGATTCTCAAACTGTTTCCTGGACGAGTCATCTTGGATGACAGATGATTAAGAGGTCCCAACTATTTAATCCTGGAGAGAAAACTTGCATGTTTGCCAATTTTTCTCACATACCCACATGCCTTCAGCCACTGTCACTGTGACTTCTCCTTTTTCTGCCACAATGCTGTGTAATTTGGAATTACTGGAAGGTACTGTGCGGAAATACTGTTTGTTGAAGCTTTTCACCCTTCAGCTACTTCCTTGCTGATTAACTCTTTGACATTTTTGCCTGGGAGGCTACCTGATACTTTCTAGGGCTCATCAGAGTTTGTGCCTTGTGTGGCCTGAGGGAAAGATAGATGAAAAAGCAGCATAGGAAAGAGCAGCGAGAGTCATCATCCTAAGAAAATCAAACACAAAAGGAAAGCAAAAGGCCTGTTTCATCACACACTTCTTACTCATCTGTATTTTACCTTTTTTGAAGCAGGAGTCATATGTTCTCTTCAAGAATGGAGGGAAATTTATCCAGAACTGAAGAGAAGAAAAAAATAATAATTGTATTGACTGGTAGCCATTTGATGGACATACAGATGCCTTCTCAAAGCACTGATGAGAAACTAGGGAAACAAAGTTGGCTGTGGAGAACTAAGCTCCAGCCCAATCTTTTTCTTGCTCTTCCTCCCGTCTAATAGGGACAGGGCTTCAGGGAAGGGAGAGATGCCATGCTGGGTAAGGGGGATTCTGGGAGCTGTAGCCCCCCCAAACATAATTTTTTCTTGTTGTTGTCACATGCTTTTGAGTTGTTTCTGACTTAGTGAAACCCTAAGGCAAACCTATCATAGGGTTTTCTGGGGCTGAGAATGTGTGACACGCCCAAAGTCACCCAATAGGCTTGAATGGCTGAGCAGGGAATCACACTCTGGCCTCCAGGGTCATAGTGCAATGCTCAAACCACTACACCATGCTAGCTCTCTTTTTCTAAATTTTGCAAAGCAGCTCTCTTTGCTCAAAATGGAATATAGAAACATGGGAGATGTGATTATGGAACCCCCTCTGTTGTTTTGCTCCAAATTACTCTCAGTGATTATTATTGGACACATGGAAAATAACAACATCTAGGTCAGAAGTAGGCAGCTTAGTACCATGCAGATGTTTTCCTGTCAGCCTCAGTCACTGTGGCCACTGGCCAGGAATTACAGTGCTTGTAGTCCAAAGGGTATTAAGTCACCAACTCTGCTCCATGTTCAGTATCAGCTGGAGGTTCTGAAGCAGGGACAGAACTTGGGAAAGTTACTTTTTCAAATATAGCTTCCAGAATCCTCCAGGCAGCATGGATAGCAGGAATTCTGCAGGTTTTAGGCAAAAACTATAATTTTCCACATTGACCCTGGATATGAGGAACTTGACAAGATAACTTCAGGAAAAAGGAGGGTCCTTCTTCCTTATTATTGTTACTGCAGCCCATTTTGCTGGTCTTGCAGGCTGGGCGCAATCCATGTCAATTTCGCGAGGCAGAGCACAAGGCGAGTAAAAGTGTTCTTCCTTTTTCCTGCTGTTGCTCGTATGCTGACCAGCAGCAACAGGTGGGAAGAGCAGTAGCACAGTAAGGGGTCTCTGGGCAGTGAGTGCAGAGTAGGCTTCTCAAATCCTGCAGTTGGGGCCTGAGCCTGCAGTTTCATGGATCATTGCCAGGTGGGAGACAAATAAAAAATCTCCAGTTTTGCTGGATTCAACTCTGGGCAAGAAGGAAAGCTCTGTGTGGAAATCTGCAGCTCAGCTGGTGGAGCAGCAGCTGAATGCAGTTGGCTAGACTTCGATAGATAGATAGATAGATAGATAGATAGATAGATAGATAGATAGATAGATAGATATACACACACACATACATACATATGTGGCTGCAACTTGCAAAGGGTCTCCAGTTCTCCCTCCACATTTGTGGGTTTAACCTTCACGAATTTGATTATTCCTGAAGTGCCCGCTTGCCTCCCCACTTTCTCCTCCTCCTGTTCCCTTGACTTTTGCCCAGATGTGCTGTGCCTTCTTTCTCTGAGCCAGGCCAAAAGGCAAGCGAATGGGAGAGGGGAGCCCTGCACAAGGAGAAGGGAGGCACGCACAAGCAGTCCCCCCATTCTCCCCCTCCTATTCAATTGTCTGTTGCCCAGGTGGGTGGAAGGAAGGCACACACACCTAGGGAAAAGGCAAGATAATGGCAGAAGTAGAATGAAAGAGAGGCATATTTGAATGGGAGCGGGAGCCCTGGAAGAGGATGGGAAGGAGAGCACCCACTCGGGTGGGTGGGGGAAGTTATTCACGTTTTTTAAAAAAACTTTTGTGAGGATTCTGTGCCCCCAACCCTTGCAAAAGTTGAAGTGCCACTGTATTTATTTACTTAGCTAGTTTATTCTTCCCTCCCATTGCTGTGGTGCAGGGCTCATTCTCCACTCTGCCCTGCATCCATCTTCTGCCTAGAAGCAAGCAGGCTAGATTAAATGGTTCTTAATCTCTCTAAGTAGAAAGAATAATCTCCATTTCTCACCTGGATCAGGGAATAGCCCCTTTACCCAAGATTTCTCTCTTAATTTCCAAACAGGAAAATATAGTTTCTCTCTCTCTATCATTCTCCCTCCCTCTCTCCCCCCCACTCCTCTCTGTGTTTCTTTGAAGGACAGGCTGTGAGAAACTGTCATGAGACCTAAGGACATCACCAAGGGCTGTATCTAGGTCTCACATTTTGGTCTAGAGGCCTTAGGGCCTGAGATGATCCCCAAATGGCAACCCTATTACAGGCTTCCTGCAAGGGACACGAGACATGACAAATATTTAATAATGCCAGTCCCTAAAAAAACAGTTGTTAAGTGTGTTGGATCTCAGCTATTTCATTAGAACATTATATGAAATGTGTCTAGAATCAAACAAGGGAGCTTTGCTGATCTGAAAACATGTGGGGCACCCAAAGGTCCATTCCCTTCATTACAGCCATGTACGTAATGCCTACCTGTTTCAGGTTGCTTACCAAGGAAATAAGTCTAACAGAATATTCCAGTAAGGCAAAAAGGCCCAGCACAATCAAGATGGTGGCCAGTAATTTCTGGTGGGGCTCAGCAAAGGGGAGGCAGTTGTTATAGATCTTATCCCCTGGCACAGCCATAGTTGGAAAGAAAGGGGGAGGGAAAAGGAAGTTGGGATTCAATGCAACATCTTTTCCTTCATCTGCCCCCTTACACTGATGCCAGCCACAGCAAGCAACAGCTGCAGCAGTGGAGGCAGGTGCTCAGAGAGGTTGCTACAGCACATGTGCTGGCACAGGCTTTTGTGACAGTAGCTCCCTGTTGTTTTTGTGAGTCAGGAAAGGATTGTTTTAGCTGGACCAATCAGCAGCTAGTTATGTGTTAAAGCAGGGCAGGGAATCATGAAGTCTTCCAGATGTTGTTGGGCTACAGCTACGTAGGCTGGCTGGGGCTGCTGGGAATAGCTACAACTTAATACCAGCTGGAGGGCCACATGGTTCCTACCTTGCTTTAGAGGGACACAGCAGCAGCCAAGCCCTGCACATGAAGCCTTCTGCAATTGCATCTTATGTGATTTCTTCATACAAAGAGAGGCAGCCGAGTGCTGTGGGTTGGGATTTTCTGATCCCTTCTCAGCCACAGGGGTTTCTGGGGGCCTTTGGGCAGGTCACCATTTCTTAGCAAATCATTATCTATCTATCTATCTATCTATCTATCTATCTATCTATCTATCTATCTATCTATCTATCCATCCATCCATCCATCCATCTAATTTATACCCTGCCTTTCTCTCAAATGGGATCCATGATGCCTCAATACTCTGAAAGCACAAGAAAGTCCTGGTCTTGGAAGCTAAGCAAGGTCAGCATACTATCCCAATTAATCTTCTGCCATCCCATTTTTCCCAGCTGCATTTAAAATGTCTACGTTTTTCTTTCTCCTCCCACTTTTTCCCTTTCTCTTCTAACTGATCTATTAAATTTGCTATAGGTGCAGCAAAATAAAAAGTGATGAAAATTGACATCTACCTTTAATTCCAGTTTTTGAACAACTATGGTGTATATTTCTGTTAAGTTCTGATAGAACCTACCAAGGTATTTTTTTCAGGTTCACCAAAACAAGGCATAAAAATCCCTGTGCAAGCTTTCGAAACCACAGGTTTCTTCATCAGGCAAAGATGTTTAAAAAGTAAGCAGGGAAAGTAGGGAAGAGTGACAAACTTAAGAGTGGTGTAGTCTACACATTGCCTTGAGATGGTGTGGGAGGAAAGGTCTGGAGAGTACCAAATTATTGTTATTAATCCACATCCCCAATGGTCCTGCACTGCTGAGAACAAGATGGCAATCAAATTTGGTTCTCCATTTGAGAGTTGTTGTTTTTTTTAAAAGCCTCTGAAAACTGAAACCTATCTCTATCCAGTGCAAAGTTCCTGTAAATGCCCCTTTATAGAAAGAGAGAGGTGAGGACTTCAGGTAATTTCCATACTGGCAGGGCTGGAGATGAATTTAGGCTCTGGGTGAGGCAAAGCAAGTCAGTAGAAACCTGTGTGAATAGCTTTAACTTTGCTTGGAGAGGATGATCACTCAGATATTAAAATCCTGGTTTAAGATGGTATAAATCAGTGCTACTCAAAATGGTGGTCCCTGGACCTGTACTGGTCCTAGAGCCATTGGCTGCTGGTCCCTGGCTACCATGCAAAGAAAACATGGTAGCCAATGGGTACAAATATGGTGCCAGTCCCAGGCATATTAGAAAAAATAATTACTTGTCTCCCCTATGAAATAGCCTGGGAAACACTGGTCTAAACTTGTCTTCTCCAGTGTGGGCTCTTCATCTTTAAATCTGTGTCAATCACAACAGAAATCGCAAAGCACCCTCCCCTTATTTTGTCAATGCCTTTATTAGACAGGTACACAAAATTCTGTGTAAGCTTTAGAATTGCAGGCTTCTTCATCAGCTGAAGACCTTTTTAAAGGAAAGTAGGAGAAGGAGGTGTTACCCCAAAACATGGGTGTTTCAGAGATCCACCCACAATGCCAGTGCCTCCATGAAACAGTAGGGAATATTAACAGTAGGAAATATTAGCATGACCCTTTACACTTGTGTATACTGGTACTAATGCAGGAAAACCAGCTGGCGTTTCCAAAAATATCTGGGTTTTGGAGGGAAATAACAGTCACACACACACACGATCCAAGCAGACTTGCAAATACACAAGGCTAACTGAAGGGAAAAGGGAGTTAAAATTGGATAGTGAGAAGTTAGGATGAAGTAGGTGATACTTACCCATCAGGAGGGAAAAGATGAAGTGATGTGGCTTAAACTAGGGTCTGAGGGTTGTACAAGAATGGGAATCGGAGAAGCAGAGTGACAGCATATATCCAGAATACTACAAGCTATCTGGCTCAAAGCCAGGGTTTAAATACCCTATTTCCACCTTGACGGGGAAGGTGTTAATGACTCTGGCAGAGTAGACAATGGAGCCTGGAAAGAGCTAATGGCCTTAGCATTCGGTGACAAAGGACTGGTGGGAAACATGATAGCTCCTTATTGGCAGGACAGGTGAGGGGATAGGGGAGTTTTGGTGGATGAAGGAAGAGGGTCAAAGGCAGTCACTCTGCGAAGGCAGTTTTGGGATCTATTGTTTCTAAAAGGTGACTTGTTGAGGGACATTTGCAAGTCCATTATCACTGGAGCTTCCCTAACTATGACCTAGCCAGGCCGTGAGGTCCTGATCTGAACCAGTTTTGCAATGCATGTGTGCAGCCAGTTCCTCTTTGCCAGCAGGCTTCACAAACCATAGCAGGATATAATTTTATATTTCATGCCAATTAATATTTGCCAATTAAACCGTATCACGGGGTGAGAGTATACAGCCTGGTAACAGAGGATTAAGACTTTGAAATTTGTCTGGTAGTCCCTCTAACCAAAGTTGAAGCTACTCTGTTTGGATCCTGTGGAGATGCTTTCCCTGATTAGATAGAACAAGGGTGTGCATGGTGTGGCCTGCAGATTGCATCTGGCCCTTGGGAGCTTCCATACAGCCCATGCTTCCTCCTCAGACCTCCCCGCCCAACTGATTTTTGGCTGATTTTTTTTCCAGCTGAATAAAGCAAGCGGGATACAGTTTTGTGATTAAATGCTGTTTTCGGACGGGGGAGACTGGAGGAGCCAAGGACCACAAAAACACCGTTGGGGAACAAATAAAGAACAAAAACTAGAAGCCTGTTTAATTTGATTCCCAACTGCCTCCTTTTTTTTTTTCTTCCCCTTTTGTTGGACATGTTCTGCAAATAGAGTCATGACACGGGCTTACCAATTGCAGGCAGTTTATGTGCACAGACCAGCTGTTCATTTCAAAGTTCCAACAAAAGCAGTCAGAATAAGCAAAACACTCCCTGTCCAGGACTGTAACATTACCTTGGCCTGGTATCTGGGTTTTGCCTTCAGTGGGTTTTGATCTGGAGAAGCAGCTGATCTGAAACATTTCCTTAAGTACACAAAAACAGGGGCTTGGATTCACGTGACAAGAGCTGGGTGAGTCGGAAGACACAAAAGGCCTATATTATCATCCATGCAGCCCCTGAATAATTAAAGTGTCTCTTCAAGCTGAACGCATTCACTGAGTAATTAATCAGTCAGTAGGAGAAAATTTGCCCCCTTTAGGAAGCCAACAATGCTGGCTGTTGCATCTTTTGTCTGACTTAAAAGCAAATGAGGTTGCAGACATGATGGTGCACATCAGAAATTTTGGAATATAGACAGTCAGGACACAGCAGGCCCTTCTGATCAGCTTGGGAGTATGTTTCTCTTTATTACACTTAGTACACATAAAAGCTGCTTTGCTTCTTTATTTTAAGGATGGACCCTTAAAGATGTTTAAAGTGTAATCTCAAAAATGGAAAATGTAACACACATACCTGTAGTTACATAGTAGATTTGTTCCTGGGCTTTACTTCTTTAACAGAAACTTTGGTACCAGAGGCAGAAATAACATGGAAGAAACAAGGATAGGTTCCTATGCTACCAAATATATCCAGTATATAAAAGTCAAAGTTTGTTTGTCTGTGTCAGGTGAAGACCTCATACGATTGGCTGCCTAAGAAGACTCTATGGAATCCTGGGGTTTGCAATTAGGGAGGGGCCTTTAGAATTCTCAGCCAGAGAGCTCTTGGGCCTCAGTCAACTGTGTCTGTCTTGAATAGGCAGGTTGCTATGGAGATGAGGCCTAGCAGCAAAGAGGAGGACAGTATAATCCCTCAGAAACCCAACTTCTGTATGTTAGTAACTCTGAATACAGACTGAATTGGGGAATATGGGGAAAAGTTACAGGTAATGGACAAGACAGTTTGGGGAATTAAGAGATACAGGATTTCAAATCTTTCTAACAAATATTACCTATGATAAAATAAAATCCTGGCAATATCAAGATGTTTCAGCAAACTTTTTATTCAAACCTAACATTATGCACATGTGAAATGAAACAATCAGTACAAGCAAGCCATGTGTAAGTAAGCAAAAGCGTTTTGAATCTTCTAAGCTTTTTTTGGAAATTTCTTCTAAAATGCATCCCAGGATGACTTTTTCCTTTCAACAGCCTCCACTTTTGTTATAATTTCCATTTTGGTGGTGAAACTTAAAGGTGTAGGCATTCTCAACCTGCCAGGGTAGCTGGTGAGGCCGGTTAGTCTCCTTTCCTTTTTTCTTTCTGTTTTGCTCTTCACACATATTCAGTAAGTGATTCTGGAGGCAGCTGTTTACCTTGCCCGTTGTGTGTAAGCAACGTTAGGATCACCTTCAAGTAGAACCTCACTCTTTCCCAGGCAGTGGTGTAGCTTGGTACGAGTGGGGGAAGGGGTGAGGGCGGAGGCATGAGGATGCGGCGATGATGCATGTGGGCAGGGCTATGGCACGTGAGAGAGGGGCGACGGTGTGCAGGGGGGCGGCACCCCCCAAAAAAGCCGCCCAGAGCTCACTGCTTCCCCTTGCCTCCCTCATCCCTATGCTACAATTCCCAGGTCAAAGTTCATGGCATTGTTTTCTGCTGACACGCTGCTGCAACACAACACAGAAACTCTGTCTTTCTCTAGGCCTCCTGCACCATTTCTTCCCAGTTCCAAAGCTGGGGAAAAAAGAAACCCTTCCAGCTAAACAGAAAAAAAATGGGGGAAGGGGGCTGGGCTCCTGTGAAACGACTTGGATCATCTTTGTCAGGAGCTTTGTTAACTGTGATATGCCTGTATTTGCAAACATGTCCCTTCAACAGGAGCCATGATTGGCAAATCTAGCTTAGAAACATTACCTCTTAATGACTAAGTACTTACTGGCAAACTCAAGTATGCCTCTGTATAAGAAATATTACTGTCTTCCACAAGAAGTGGCAATTATTGCTGTCTAGATGTTGTTGGAATGTGACTCCCAGCATCCCTCATCAGTCACTGTACTCATGGGAATTGCAGTTCAACACAGCTGGAACCCTGTTGGTTATTCCTCACTAGAGCAGACCTACTGAATGGTGAATCATATATCCTTCAACATTTCACAGAGGAAGGCTGGGACACGTGTGGCTCACAACATCAGAGAGTGGTCAAGATCGCCAAAGTTATTAATGAGGAAGAACACACAAGCTAGGAGATACTGCAGCAGTTTGCTTTTGCCTTGGTCTACTGGGAAGGATAAGATTCCACCCCCTCCTCTCCTCTCCCTGCACTGAATTAAATGAATGTGAGCTACTTTTGCACTTTGAACTCTATTTGCACAAACTGAAGTGAGCCGGTGACAAAGGGAGAAAGTGAAAAGAAGAGGAGGGAGATACTGGGTCACAGAATCATGGAGTTGGAAGGGTCCTCATGGGCCATAGAGTCCAGCCCCCAGCTCTGTGCAGGATCTCCAGCTACAGAGATCCCCTGCAGGTAGCTGTTCAGCCTCTTTTTGAAGATGTCCAGAGAAGGAGACATCCTCACCTCTCTAGGCAATTAATTCCACTGCCAAACACTCTTACTGTCAAAGTTCCTTCTAATGTTTAATCAAAATCTACTGTCTTGTAATTTCAGACCATTACACCTGGTCCTACCTTCCGCGGTAGCAGGGAACAGGCCTGCCCTCTCCTCTCTGTGATAGTCCTTGAGGTGTTTAAAGAGTGCAAACACGTCAATCTTTAGTTTTCTCTTCACCAAGCTGAACATGCCCGGGCCCTTAAACCTTTCTTCACCTGTTTTGTTCTCCATACTTTTTGTCATCCTTGTTGCCTTTCTCTGAATTTGCTCCAACTTGTCTATATCCTTAAAATGAGGTGCCCTGAACTGAATGCTCAGAGCTGAGGTGCCCAGAATAGTGCAGAATATAGGGGGGGGGGCTATTATTTCCTTTGACTTGAAAACTATGCTTCTATTAATGCAGAATAAAATAGCATTTACCTTCTTTGCTGTAGCATCACAGTGCAGCTAGCTCCAGCCAGCTTTTCCAAGCTGTGTTACCATTATTGCTGTTTGTTGTTATGTGCCTTCAATTCATTTCTAACTTATGTTGATCTTAAGGCAAGCTTATTGCAGTCTTTTTTTTTTTTTTTGCAAGATTTGTTCAGAGGGGGTTTACCATTGCCTTCCTCTGAGGCAGTGTGACTTACCCAAGGTCACCCCATGGATTTTCATGACTGAGTAGGGATTTGAACCCTGGTTTCCCAGAGTTGTCATCTAACAGTCAAACCACTGTATCACATTGGCTTTGTCTGCTACCATCACAGACACACTAAAGTCCGTACATGAACACCTGTTTGGAACTATTGTGAGGCCCATCTGCTTTGGTAGCCTTTGGGGCTCAGGGTTAAATCAGAAAAGGGATAAAGGTGTTTTGTTCTTCTTTCTTGCTTCTCCCTCTCACCCAGCCATGTACAGATCATTAGGTCACTGTTCGCTCAAGTGCTGCTCTTTATGTAACCATAATAGCATCATTCCCAACAAAGAGAGAGAATAGGGCATGAACACAAAGGTTTGGGAAAGAAAAGGGGGAAAATAATTAAGAGAAATAAGTAAACCATTTGGGAAGTCCACCCAAAACAGCTCAATGAAGACTGAGCATACGTTGCAGCCACAGAGTGCTGGCTGACTGTTGGAAATGCGAGACAGAAAATGTAGGGTGGAAGCAGAATGGAAGATCCTGGAAAAGGGCATGAATGGCAAGGTTGAATCCTGAACAGGAAAACTTTATGCTGGGAGCAAGTCCCACTTGCAAATTACTGTTGCTGTTTGGAGAAGTCAACTTATGTTTAGAGGAAGGGAAATAATGTCTTTATAATAGTTGTAGAAGGCATCAGAGCTAATCCTAGATCCTAGAGAAAGCATTTGACCTGTGTACAGCACTCACCTATAATCATCAGGAAACTAAAATACAGGATGAGCCTTTGGAGATGGTTCCTTATTTGCTAAAGCCAAAGGTGTTCTGAATTTTCCCTCCTCCTTTCTTTTTCTTCTTCTCTTCATGAAGTATCATTGTTTGCTTTTATTAGCAAAAGGCAGAACATACCAAACCATCTAAAAGCACAGTGACAGCAAAGGATACAAATGCTGCCATCTTCTGGTCCAAACAAAGGCTTACAACAGGGTGTGAGGAAAGCTTTACCATATCAATAGCAAAGCAATAGCAAACTGCTTAAAAACTAGAGAATTAATTTAGTAGATTAGAGAGAGCCTATTTGTTTACACCTAGTGGATAACTATATGCATTTTTGCAGGGTTTTTTTAAAAGTATAAAGCCTTAAGTTCAATGATGACTGCCAACAACACAAAAAGAGGGGTTTTGAGCATCTGAACTCAGTCTGTGACAAATTCCATTCACTCTTGTCATTAAGAAAAGACAGGATGTGGATCCCCTCTAACCTTTCACACGTGAAAACCAGAACACATGTCACCAAGCAGCATCAGAGTGGCCAAGAGTAGAAACACACCAATTAGGAGAGATTGCAGCAGTTTGCTTTCGCTTTCGCCTGAGCTACTGGGAAGGGTAAGATTCTGCCCTCTTCTCCCTCTCCTGAGTTGAGTGCAAACTGTTTTTGCACTTCAGACTCAGTTTACAGCAATGGAAATAAGTTGAGGACAAAGGGTGGAAATGAAAGGAGGAAAGAGAAATTGGGATGTTTTAATACTAAATTGGGATGTTTTAATACTTTAAGCTAAGATCACAATAGATCTTTCCAACATTTGATGTGCAATATGAGGACAGCATGTTCAACCAGTACCTCAAAATACAGGATTTTGGTGTCTTGTCTAATGTTCATGCAGAAAAAGCTTTCTGCGTCTTAAGTAAGAGCATCCCTAACAATAAGGGACACCTGGCAATCTGAGGCCATACTGCTATCCCTAATGATTCAGTGGTGGCAATCAGATTAAGGTTTCTGTAGTGATAAGGATGATTTTGCTTTTGAAATGGTGTGGGGTTTTTTGACTTTTAACAGTGCAGCAGTGGAACTCATTTGCATAAATACAGTAGCCTCTCCACATTCACGAATTTGACTTTTGCAAATTTGATTATTCACAAGGCACATCCCTGCCTCTTTGCCATTTTCCTTCCATATTTCCTTGCATTCCTCACCCCAGGCTTGTGAGGCTTGTGTTTAAAATGGCCATTTTTCCCTTTTGGGTGAGCAAAACCCACCCCCTGCTGCTGGACATGTGTCCTCTTTGCCATGTGGCTGTACTTTCTGCTGTGTAATGGCTGTTGATTAGTCAGGTGCTATCTTTGCTGTTACCGCTTCCTTTTTAAGATGGCCACTGGAAGTAATTAGGACCCAAGAATTCTATTCTCCTTTTGAGGGGAAAGTACTGGTAACGCCTTTACTATGTCTTTTTTCTCCCCCCGGCTCAACAATAGGGCCAGAAGCAAAGGAATGGGATGGGGGGAGTTCAGGAGGGATGACTTACGTTTTTTCCACTTTCGCAATGGTCCTGTGCCCCTAATCCTCACAAATGTGGAGGGGCTACTGTATTTATCAAACCACTTTAAATTAATTTCACTTCCCTCTTCTCTTTCCCAGAAGTTGATTCCAATGTCCACACAATAACGCTTGACAAACTGCAATGGGAGGGATCAGGGATGGGACAGGGGACAGTGGACAGCATAGGACAGTGGTTCACGACATAATCTGCTGTGCCAAATTTCTGAAATGTAATCCAAAGCACATCTCCTGGTAAATAATCTCAAGAAAGGACAATAGCAGAAGCTTCGCCTTGGGACTCAGTGTGTGTTGGGGGGCTTAATAAAGGGAAATTCTATTCTAGCGCTCACTAGAGGATTGTAAATAAAACTGACAATATTATAATGTCTTTATGTAAAAATAATGTCCAATCAGCATAAGAATACTGTGTACTATTTTGATCACATCATCTCAGAAAAGATACAGTGAAGGTGTAGCAACGGGTAACCAAAATGATATGAGGGCTGGCACAGCTGTCTTTTGGTGAGAAGAGGGGACACTGCAAAGCAAGGCTGGGTGTCATGTGGCTCTCCAGATGTTGGACTGCAGCTCCCAGTAGCCTTAGTCAGTGTGGCAAATGTGTGTGGCAATATTGGGAATTGCAGTCCAACAACATCTGGAGGGCTGCATGATTCCTACCTCTGCTATAGTAGTTTATGAAAGTATGTATGAAAGGGACAGAGAGCACCCTTTAGAACTTGGGAGCGTAGAAAAAAATGGTGGGGAATTCAAGGCAGAAAAATATGCTTTTCCATATAGTACATAGTTAAATTATAGCATATGCTACCACAAGCTATGGTCTCCACCACTGTCTCATATGGTTTTAAAAAAGGATTAGGCAAATTCACAGAAGATAAACTTGCTTTTTCTTTCTCTCTTTCTCTTTCTTTCTTTCTCTCTATAGTACAAGAAAGATGTACAGAAAAAAATGAGCAATAAATAACAAGATAAAATCAATATCAATGTGTATCGACTAGATCACAGTACTAAAATATCATCCGGAATTATCATTTACTTTATCCAAATGTTTCCATGAGTTGTGGGAATTTGTTTCTATGTGTATTATCTAGTACTATTCATGATGGTTAGACTTCCAGATTCAAAAGCAGTATGCTGTTTAGGACCAGATGTTGGACAGCAACAGCAGAAGATGCCAATATGCCTTCATGGCCTGCTTATGGATTTCCTATCAACATCTGGCTGATCCTCATGGAAAAAGGTGTTGGATAAGAGAGGACTGTGGTCTGATCCAGTGGGAATCCTGTGTGTTTAGCTATTGCCAACTGGAGAAAATCAGAAGTGACCAAAGCGAAGTCCTATAGATGTTGTTGGACTACAATTCCCATCAGACTTAGCCTTTCAGAATCAATGGTGAGGGATGATAAGAGCTGCAGGCCAAAACCTGGGAGGCCACACTTTGTCCACCTCTGCTGTAGATGGAACAGTGTCTTTTCCTAGGATGTGATGAGCTCCATAAAACCTTTCATACTAAAAATATTTCTTGGCTATTCTTCTTCCCATTTTTATTGAGGGCAAAGGGACTGCATGTATTTATATTTATTAACACAGTTGTATCATGCCTGCTTGTCAGACAATGGTAAAGGCAGGGAATTTCCAGTAGTAAAAATGAAGACAAAAGCATTTTTTAAAAATGAATGGCCAAAACAAATGCTAGAATTAAACTCTTTAAGGCCAGGATCTCGTAGTGTACTTCTGCTGAATCCTGCTGCTTCTGTCAGAATCAGTAACTCCCTTTCACCTCTGCCCCTCTTGGATCAAACCCCCCCCAAAAAAACCTGCTATGGAAGGCTGGGAAATCCCCTGAGGGCTCGGTGTCACAGTGGGCTTCAGAGATTGAACAAAGTACAGTAGGATATACATAGAATCATAGAGTTGGGGGACCACAAAGACCATCTAGTCCAGCCATGCAGGGAAACATAACTAGAGCACTCCAAAAAGACACCCATCTAATTTGTGCTTAAACACTCCTAAGAAGGAGAGTCCTCAATCGTTCTAGATGGTCTGTTTCACTGTCAAACAGTCAAGAAGTTCTTTCTAATATTAGGTGGAATCTTGTAATTTGACAGCACTGCTTCATGTCATAATCTGTAGAGCAGGAAAATGCACACAAACACACCCCAAAACCAAGCTCCATCTTGTACATGACATCCATTTAGATAAATATGGCTATAATGTCCCTATTCTTTCAGATTTTATTTTCAGGAAAGCCTTGCTATAGAGCAACAGTGTTCATGTATTTTGGGCTCAGAGAACACTTAACCCTATCCGATAGGCCTTTGTGCAGATTGCCTTCCATTACTAATCTTCTAACAGAAGAATCAAGGTATTGCAAGATCCAGTCTGGGAGAATTTGGAAAATTAGTTGTATGAAGCAACATACATATGTAGGACATATTCTGTTTTGCTTGCGCTGTGCTCTATTTATTTTTTTAAAATGTAATTTGATTTATTCTATTGACACACTGAGAGATCTCTGTTGCACCCTTAACTCTTTTAAATAGAGTTTTAACCAGTAAAAGGAGTTTTAATCTGAAAAAGACAATGCTTTTTCTTGTTACCTTCTAGACTCAGAGTATGAGGGAGAGCTCAAAATACAAACTCCAACTCTTCAAACAAGACAATCCAAACACAAGTAGCCCAGCTTCCCACCCTGCTCTTCACTCTTCATATTGGGGCTTGTGTAAGTCCTATGATTACAGACTGCAAGTATCATTCCACGCAGGCACAAAGGCCCTGTGGTCCAGCCACTGCTTCATGCGTTTGATGACATGGGCTCTGTCTCATGGACATTTCAGCTGCAGGAAAAAGTGTTGTTAGATTTCAGATATTGCAGGACTCTTTGCTGGTCTAGAAAAGCAGTGGCTGTTTCCCCTCTATGAATGTCACACTGGAAGCACAGCCAGAGGGCAATCTGAAATTCTTCTATAGCAGTCTGACCTTGTGATTGTGGGATTTCACTTGTACTATTTTCAGGCTTCACAGAGGCTTTTTTCAAGGATGTATGAATGACATCTGAACTAGTTGGCCTAAAGTGGAAAAGACTTCATTTGGAATAGTGCAGAAGCAAGTATGGCAGGGGGACTAGGCTTGTTGAGACATTGGCTGAAGCCAATGGCCCAAGAGACAGCTCACTGAGAACTGGTCTGTGACTTGGCATCACTGCCAGGTCATTTTCCTCTTAACCTGTCAATGCTCGCAAGAGCAAAGGAAAGGAAGAGTGGTATCTATTTGCATCCTCTTTCGTTCCTTTCGGTTCATTGAGCCTAGGAGGGGGCATTTGAATGAGCAGGGAGGAAGCTGCCTAAAGTCTTTTTTAGGGATGGGATGAATCCAGAACTTTCCGAATTCGGATCTGGATCCCTGGAAAGTTCTGGGAATCTACAAACCTCGCAAATCTCAAATCTTTAAATTCTTTTTTTTAAAAGAAGAGTTTAAAAGCAAGGGAAAGAAAGCACCCCTACTGAAAAGTGTTTTTGAAGCAGAATTTGATATCTATGTTTAATAAAAAACAAGTAATAGTTTTTACTTTCAGGAAAACTTTCAGGATCCCGGGCAGGACCTCGCTGGCAGTGGGCAGGAGAAGAGTGCGGAGCATGAGATTGCACTCCCCACAACTTTCTCCTGCCCGCCCTGGGCAGGATCACGCTGGTGGCAGTCAAAAGAAGAGTGGGGAGCACGAGATCGCGTTCTCCACAATCTCCTGCCTGCCCTGGGATGGATCGCATCAGCGGTGGGCAGAAGAGCAGGGAGCATGACATCACCCTCCCTACAACCTTCCCTCCGCCCTGGGCAGGACGCGCCGGCAGAGGGCAGGAAAAGAGCGCAAGGATCGCGCTTCCTACATCCTTCTCCCGCCTGCCCTAGGCAGGATCCTGCTGGTGGCGGGCAGGAAAAGAGCAGGGAGTGTGAGATCTTTATTTTTTGATTGGTGGATTTGAAAGATTTGGTTCGCCTATTTTGGCACAGGAATTCAGATCCACGAATCTCGAATCCTTGCCGAGGATTCAAGGATCTGAGGATTCAGTTGGCCCATCCCTAGTCCTTTTGCTCAACGGCTCCCTCACAGCTTGGAATTGGTACTGCATCAAAGCAAACCACAGGCAGTTCAAGAACAGGTTCAGAAACCATCTTTCATGGCTGTGTGCACCATGACTCTAACAATAGTAAAGCAAGTATCCAGCATCTCTTTTAATAAACATATACCTGGATCTCAAATCTGTGAAACCTCATACATTGTTTTGTAATATTGTATTTTGAATGTATATGTTCTCAAACACAGCTTGGTAGAGTCATAACCTGGCATGTTTTTTTTTCCCTTTAAAACAAATGTGGGCTATTAAGTAAACTTAAAGAAGGATAAAAAAAAAAGAAAGAAAAGAAAACAGGCAAGATGTCTCAAGAGCATAACATGCTCTGACAATAACTAACTGCTGGGAAGAAGTTCAGAATTATCACAGGATTGCCAATTTGCACATTTTATTATTTTGTAAAATGAAGTGGTGTGAACTGACAGCTTTTTCACCAAAAGATAATTTTAAACTAATAACCTAGGGGACTGCAGTGATTCCTAACCACGTATTACATCTTTTCAAAGATCATGGATGTACAATCAAGTCACATTAAATCAAGAAAAAAATGTGAGAACAGTTTATAGGCAGGTCCTATTATCCATTTGAGTCAGTGGGTGGTATAGTGGTTTTAGTACTGGACTACAACCCTGAAGATGTCAATCAAGTAGGAAATTTAGAAATTTACAAAATAAACAGTAATTTTTTTTATACAGGGGTTCCCTGAGACTTGAAAATCATTTAAAGGCTTCCTCCAGGTGAAAAGATTGAAGGCTGTTCTAGCACCTCAAAAGCTTTAAATCAGAAAGGGAACTTAAGAAACCCAAGATATTAACTTATTCAACATTTTCCTATTGGTGGCCAAGCATGTACCCACAGATATACACAAAAGTGTAATAAGGTGTTAGACACCTGTGAGGCACTAACAAGTTTGCATACAGTGTTATACACTTGACTGGCATTTGCTCATGGCTGCTACTGATGAATCTGAAGAAGAACAGGATTGAAGATTGTACAGCACAAATCCTAACATAGTAACAAGATATTTAAGACACAGTAGTACATGTGAACCTGCAAGAAAGAACAAGCAAACTGATAGCTGCTAATTCAAGTGCAACAGTTTATGTGGACTGTGAAGGAGGCTAACAGTCCGAAATAAATCAAACCCACTGAATCAATGGGAACTTAGTGTTTCAGCACTGATGTAGTGTTCCATTGCTTCAGTAGTAGTTGATACTAACAATAGGCTTTTGGCTTCTGCCTTGTTTCATCCAATTTGTGCAACACAGTCCCACTGTTTCATGATGCTGTCTTCTAGAAACAGGACCTTTTCACTAAGTATCAATGTAGAATTTTTTTCATTCTTGCCTCTCCTCAAATAAGCATGAAAATGGCAAAATACTTTACCTTTGAATAATATAACAGCCATAGCACGTGTATTTCTATACTCTTTATCAGCTAAGTGCTCTCTAAGCGGTTCACAATGTGCCCCCAAAAAGCTGGGTACTCATTTTACCGACCTGCGGAAAGATGAGTTAACCTGGAGCTCGTCAGGATCAAACTCACAACCTTGTGGCTGCACTACCGGCATTTAACCACTGCGTCACCAGGGCTCCTATATAACAAACTGATATAACCATCAATTAATGAGAGAAAGATACCATATGAAGGCAGAGTCACATGTGGGAATTATTTTAGTATATAGATTGTTCATGCTCTTAAATGGAGCAAAGAAATAAAGGAAGAATATCCATCATTATGTATCCAAACAGATCTTGGCCAGAGGGATTTGTTCTGTCTTCCTACCTCAAAATTAATGCAGCAATAAGACTGCAGAGAAATGAAAACTCTGATGCTAGTGTCTCAGAACATTACCATTTTGTTGGTTCTATCCAGGGACTGGGTCCTATATAGTTGATTTTACATGGCATAACTTATTTTTGTTATTTTCACATTCTGATCCAGGAAGCAGGTGAGAAGATGTGCAGTAGAGGACAAGGTTACTTCGAAAACAACTTGGCCACATCAGGACAATGCTGTAAGTACTCTCTCATCTAATATGAATATGAGGCCCAGAGCCTGGCTAATGCCATTTTCATATTCCAAAATCTTTCACAGCAAAATTCCACAGAACCTCTTCCTCTATGGTAGGAACTTTAACTCACTGGCTTTTGTGAATCATGCAAAAGTTAACAAGTTCATCTTTAAGCACTGAATGATGGGAGTAGCGATATACTCCAGTGTCAAGCTGGCGATAACTGAACTTCCTTTCCCCTCCGCAGACTTGCTTGAAAACCAGCTCTGGAAGTGCTCCTTGCCTCCCAGAGGAGACTTTTTGGGGGTGCTTGGGGTTGCAGTAGGAACAGGAAGGTGTCCCCCTCTCACAAGATTTCAGCCATGCCAGCAGAAATCCATCCCTGGATCATACCCAATGTGTTTTATCAGGATAGATAAAAATGTCTGGTTGTTGATACTGCTATTGTGTGCCTTCAAGTCATTTCTAACTTACTGCAACTCTAAGGTGACCCTACTTGACAAGATCTGTTCAGAGAGGTTTTTGCCAGTTCTTTCTCTGAGGCTGAAGGGGTTTGCCTTTGCCTTCCTCTGGAGCTGAAAGAATGTGACTTACACAAGGTAATCCAGTGGATTTTTCATGGTCAAGCAGGGATTCAAAGTGTGGTCTCCAGTTTTATAGTCCAATGCTCAAGTCACCTTAAAAATTAGCTCTTTAATTTGGCTGAACTTGATTTTTTAAGAACATATTTCACTTACAATAAAACTGCCTTTTAAAAACTAGCTTTTTAAAATGCTCCACAACTTAGTAGAAACATGTTAAAGCAAAGCCTGCATCCACATACCTTCTTAATACCAAATCTATCATTGATAAAGATGCACATCATTAACTGTTCAGTATAAAAGTCTTCTTTCTGTCAGGTTTTATAATGTTAAAGAGTATAAACACAGTAAAAAGATAAAGCACTATCTTGTTATGAACTTGATAATGGGGTAATTTGCTCAACACAGTTCCTATGTTCCAGTCACTAGCTCCAGGAGTCCACGTCTTATCTCCATTCCCATTTTATGGCCTCTGTTACCTATGCTCTTCAACTTTTCTGTGTTCTCAAGTTAAGCCCATTTATAACTACCAAAATATTCTCACCCATGCATAATTACTAGTCCTTCTTTCTGGATAATTCTGATACTCAAATTTTCTGCTCAGTATGTGTACAGAAAGGGGCAAACAGAAATACTTATTCTAAGACAAAATACAGTTGGTATTCTGTTTACATGTGTAATTAACTTCTAGTTAATAATCACAATAGAACTTGATAGAAATCATAAGCAAATAGTTTATTTAGCACATAAGCAATATACTGTGCAACATTTACTAAAATAAGAAAGGTATGGATTTACAGAATACAAATATATACTTTCTAATCATTTCAGGCTAATTGACAGAAGGACTCTGTTTACTTGTAAACCAAATGTTTAGTAGTAGTAATAATCAAAAGTATTGGTAAACAAATTTGTAAATTTGGAAGCAAAATATCTAAAACAGGATACCTTAGTTTGAATTTCATCGATGTAAATTATCATGCTTTGATTTAAATTGATCTGCCCTTAAATTTAATAACGTCTATTTCAACAGGACAAAGATTTTTATAGTAACATTCTCCCTTGTTTTTCCTCACATGTACAACACATTTTAATTCATAAATCTACATTAACAAATATCAGAATTGCCTATCAACACTGTGTACAAAAAGGAAATCAACTCAGCATAATTTTGAGGTTACCCTCACATTTTCCTCTTCATACATTTTGGTTTGCATGTTTTACTATATTTGTGTGGCCACTCAGTTATATATGTTATCTGAGTGGCTTACAGAATTTTAACAAAATAAAATTCAGTAATGAAATATAATATTGGAATAATAGAAAACAGCAACAAGCTGTTTTTTCTAGGAGAGAAAGGAACAAAGCAATTAATAGTGCAGATAACAATGAAAATATGAATCCTACATTAAGAAACCAGATTGTTAAAAAAAATAAAAGTTTAAAAAAGATACCTGGCAGAATAAAAAGTTATCTGGTATCAAAAAGATCACAAAGATGGCACCATCAAAAATTCCCGTGAGGTTGCTCTGTGTCCCAGGTGGCATCACTGTGAAAGCCCACTCCCCCATAGCTACCTGCCTCACTTCAACAGCTGGAGGCATTCTAAGCCTCACAAGGGTTTTAAGCACTAGGTAAGTTTATTTGGAAGAATTTAATATTTCAGCTAATGCCATTAAGAGCTTTAGAAGTTAAAATCAGCATTTTAAATTGGGCCTTGAACTGACATCTAGTGCAACAGATAAAGCAAGCTGAAGAGTAGAAAGGCCCAATCCTACTAATAATCTTGCAGCCCTACTTAGGACCCAATTTTTAAAGGCAACCTCACACACATAGCATTGTTTTAGTCTAAATGGGAAGTTCCCAGAAGAAGGGCAGCTGTAGCTAAGCCTTCTCCATCCAAGAAGGGTTGCTGCTGGTGCATCAACCAAAATTTACAACATATGCTTCAAACTGGAAAGGCTGCTTGAGTTTCTAATGACCCTGCTGAATCAACAGCACCACTGTCAAACTGTATAGCCTATCCATGAATCAACAGGTATTTCCACAACTATGCAACATATCTGCAAGTAAACAGAATTTATAGATTGTGTTCATCCAGAAGAACAAATAATTAAGAAAATCATTATGTTGTATTCAAATAGCAACCTGCATCTTTTATAAAATATTGGAAGAATCTAATTTTATCACTTCAACTCTCTTACATGATACTGAATTTGCTCTCAAAGATGTTCCAAAATTAAGGTGGTTAAAAAAAAGATCTTGATCTGGTTGAAGTTTCCACTTTGGTACAGACTTGCAAGAGTGGTCCTGGAGAAGTTCTCTCAGTCACATGCCAGGACTTGGCAAGCAAGGAGAAATGAATGCTTCACACATAGCTTAATACTGTTGCACACTGTGGCATGTGTAGCTCCTGAAAAAAAACACAGCACCCACCACACCAAGTATGCCTAATGTACTAAGTGGACGTTAGATTCAGAAGCACATAACACAAACATACTGCAAGCCTTCTTAATGTCTGTAAGGATTATTGGATAAAGATCTGTTTGCTCTTCAAACTTCACCAGAAATGCCTGCACCACAGAATGGTAACTGTTTGTTTTACTATACTTTATGGGTAATCACAACAATACTTCCTAAATAGGGGAGTAGGTATTTTGTTGAATTCTCTACACAGATAAGCAGCAACAGCTCTAATGAAGCCAGGGAATATTTGCTCTGCACAAGTCACACACATACACACACAATTGTTACCTGCCAGACTCTTATTGACATCCATAAGATTTAACTGCAAAATGAAAAATTCTTTTTTTATAATCAGAGAGATTAAACATTAAACCTCTACTACTCTATTTACTGTTCAAGGGCATATGAAGGCTTAAAAAGCAGCCACAACAGAGGTAAACAGTGACTAGTAATCTAGCTGACTGCACGCAAAAGCTACAAGATGCATAAGGAGAACCTTTCCATGAACAATGGATTGGGCTGATTAACCAAAGGCAGGATTTTTTGAGCAGAAGCCTGTAATTCTCAATTTGCTTTCCTTGTTGAAAAGTGTGATACTATCTTATACACAGACCATTGTGCACATAAGGCTACATTCAAATTACTGGTCTGCACAGCATAGCCACTGTAAACACAGCTATGCTAGTATTATGCCTCTCTGACCTTGACAAGTTCTATATAGCTCAACATCTCTTCTAATGCAGTTCACTGGCATTTTGACATGCACATCAAGAGTCTATAGCACTATTAGAAGCCATGCTGATACATTCACTGTATATGAAGAAGTCAGGACAAAAAAATCCTTCAAAGAAAATGCTGTGTCATATGGAACTACGTACTGTTTAGGTGTTTTTCACATATCCCATGTTTTATTGAAACTGAAGGCTTTAATCACTGTTCTCTAAAAGCAGGGTGTATGAGGTGAATTCTGTGACATAAGTCTCACTTCCTCTCTACTCAGTGGCCAAATGTTTGTATGCAGAATGTCCCAGATTCAATTTCTGGCATCTCAAGTTCACATGGTTTCAGCATGTAGAACTCAAAAAGCATTCTTCTCTGTCTCAGAACTCAGAGAGCCACTTACAGCCAGAGAAGACAATACAGGTGAATAAATAACTTAAGGCAGCTTTGTAAGTTCCTATTAGAGGAATGCGAGCAACCTGTGGACACTCTTAATTATGCAGTGGCATGCGGTGCAGTTACAAAGCTAAGAAAGGCAGCAAGACTGCATGATCTACAGACAACTTTTCTTTTTCATATTAGAATGAAAGTGAGGCTGCAATCCCATAGTCACCCAGAAAATAAGCCTCATCCAAATAAAAAAGACTTATTTCTGAATAGACATATGTAAGGTTGCATTTTCAGTGATGAGAGTATTGACCTTATCAGTAGATGATTTCTGTACAAAAGATCCTGGCTTCCATCAACTCCTTTAGTAAGAGTTAACAATATTTCATCTTTGGTTATTCTCCTGCCCATCAATGCATTTTCCCACTTACCAAGCACAGTGATAACTAACATGAAATGCCATTTAATTCAAACCGGTTTTATTTAAATTGTAGCAAGTTTTACAACATATAAGATTACAGAGAGTTTTGACGGAAGCATCATCGTATACAAATTCTGGTCCCCCATTTTAATTCCTTTCATTTTAAGTGGAAATAAGTATCAAGCTTGTCCAAAGAAAATCCTCTGGCATTTGCATAACAAGTTCTCTAATGAGAATAAGCCTGGACTGTATGGCCAAAATGAAAACCTGAACATCATTTCTACTTGGTTATTCTCCAATGATTATATTAGGCAATAGTAGAACTGCTGTAAGAAGGGCTACGAAGAAAACAGTCTAACTGCTTGAGAGAATCTGACAACTCTATCTGCAGATACTCAGGGCACAGAATTAATTGTAGCAGTGGTCATATTATGAGCATACATTCATATGAAATGGTTCTTCCCTCCACATTTTTTGCTACTGCAAACACAGGTACAGTGCAGTTTTAGAACAATATCCTGTTCATCCAGTGTTAAGCACTGAGTTCTAGAAATGAATGGCAGAGTTCACAGAATCACAGCCACATCAGCGCTTCCAACATGACATGCAATTCCTTGGTATGTAATCACCTTCTCAAATGCTGCATATTATCACGCCTCAAGAGAGGATCTGCAAACTCCTTAAGTCCTAGAGGTGCACCCACATTACAAAACTACAGCTTGTAGGCACAGTCAAAACTCATGTGAAAAGGGAAAATAAATCAGTAACTGAATTTTACAGAATTTAGATCTGAAACAAGGCAATCAGAAATCCCTGATTCACCTATCCCAGATTTTTGCCTGAAATATATAAGCCTGGTCTCAAGTGGAAAGTAAAATGAGTAATATTCCTCCTGCTCTAACAGCACATTTTCCTTTAATCTAAGTGGCCAGCAGTTTAATATTAATTTCATATTTCTATGGGAAAAATAGTCTACAATTACAACTAATCCCCTTTAAATTATATCCCCCATCCTTGTTAGCCCAAATTCTACTTCCAGCAAGAAATTCACCCTGCAATTCTGAGTTAAAACATACTTTATACTGATAAAAAGTTACTTAGGATGCAATTGTGGTTTCTTGGTCCAAAGCAGATATTTTGCAGCTATTAAGAACACTGGTAAGTCTTCATGCAAATGTCAGACAGTCTTATACAGCACTGAACATATCGCTCAAAAGGGATGCTTTTCCAGCCATCAAGAATGTGCTTTGGTATTAATCACACAGCCCCCTGCTAAGGGTTACAATCCAAAACAGGCAACTAGGTGGAGACCAGAGGAGGGCATGTGGCAGGAAAACAGTTCTAAAAGGATGGACTGAATGATACTCACTACTTCTTATTTCTTGGTTTTAATTCTTCGGCAGCGTTGCGCAGAAAAATATAGTTTTTCTTTTGTGGGTTATAGAACTCGTGCCCCTGTAAGAGTAGTTCAGGTAATACAGAAAGGTAACAAGCTAAATGCAAAATGAAGCTTTTTAAGTAGTCACACAACCTCATGATATTCACATGCGTGCGATTTTATAATTAACAAAAAATTATTTAAAAAAAAACCTACAGGACTTATGTCACAGTAAAGTAGCTACGTTCTCTGCACATGATTTAAAAATAAAGGAGACAGGCTTCAATTTATGTATTAAGAAGGGATCACACAATTTATGTATTATGTGAAGAGATCACACAAGTCTCCCACTGGGCCTGGCTGGCCAAGCCTCTCTCAACAAGCCTTCACCCCTCTTTATTTTTATATATTTTTTTTGAAAAATCTTTTTAGGGTTTTTGTGCTGAAAAAAGCCCCTTCCAAAGGTTAGATTATGAAGGGGTTCTTGGCCTGTTTTAGATTCAGGATAGTTTATTTTTTTCCCAATTAGAAAATGAATGAAAGTAACATATCAATTTAGGAAAAGCCTCTCAAACTGGCACAGGGGAAGGGGCTCTCAAGATGAGACAAAACTGCTGCCCCAGCCCTTAGAGGGGGACTTTTAAAACAACTTAGAAAAAAACCCTGAAGGCCTGCAAGTCTGGGTTAAGAATAACTCCTCAAAAGCACAGAAAGGCTATCTGGAAGGAGCCTTAGTGGACTTGCTGAAAAGTAAGGTAAACTACAATTTATACAAAATTTGTACAAAACAATACTATGAGGAAAAGTGGCATTATTATACTACAATAAGCAGAAGCTAAGTAAGGATACAGCTTACAACTAAAAGAATAAATGCTGAGAAGCAGCTTATTCAAACTACATGCTACAAGAAATACAGGTCTCTCATGGTCCCCCATTTCATTATTTATTTGATTAATATCCTGCTTTTTCTCCAATATGGGACCCCCAAAAGCTTACAATATAAATTAATTCAAAGTAGCTAAAAAAGGATATGGTATAAACAATCAGTCCAATTAATTTAATTTAAAATTTTTAAAACACATTTCAACACATATACTTTTAAAAAGTTTCAAGTTTTCCCCTTCACAAGAAGTATCCATCTTGAAATTATTATGCTGTGAATTACTCGACATCTTCACACAGCCTAACACTGGTGTGGAAATTCACAATATCATGCCATAGGAAAGGTGAACTAAGCACACAGAAAACTGCCTTATGTGATGTCTGATCACTGATCCATCTAATTCAGTGTTAACTTATTGGCAGTAACTCTCCAAGGTTTCAGATACTCTGTAAGTTTTAGATTATCAATGGCAGACCTCAAACAAGGCAAATTCCAATATGCCTTTCTCAGTGCTAATTTGAGATGCTGGAGATGGAATCTGACCACTTTGAGTCCCATTTTGAGGTAGAGGTAGAATATAAATCAAACAAAAACATTTCTGCATGCAAAGAATGTGTTCCATAATGAACTACACCCCTCCCTATTAGACATTACAGAAATGAACTCAACATTTTCTAAACATCTTGATACATAAATGACCTCACATATATGTGTAGATGTCAACACTGATATTTCAAAAAGAATTTGCATGACAAGGCCAACTGCTTATGTGAAACCTCTTAAGGTTTCATATTATTAGATACAGGATTCTGATTACGTCTGGTAATTGTTCAATACTACTGATAACTTTTCCCTTCTCTGAGAAGAGACTTCAGTCTGATAAAGGGATGCTGAGTTCCTCCACTGACAGCTACTGAATGTCGCCATCTTTACATTCCTTCCAACTTACCTTTGACCAATCATAACTGGAAGCATATGCAAATATGTTGCCATTATGGTTGAAGCAACAAGCAGATATTGGCTGGTCCAACTGCTCCGATGTTTTTAGTTTAGTCCGTGCATCTTTATCCCAAAAGCTGAATCTCCCATCAGATCCTACAGTTGCAAGAGTACCATGGGCAGGATGAAAGGCGATTCCATTTACCTTTTAAGCAATAATTTAGATTTAGTTTAGTTTACCACTCTAAACCTGAAAAGGTCCAAAAGGAGCTTATACAATACAAAGGGCAAACAAGACAGTGCCTTTTCTCAGGCTTACAAGCTAACAGACATTATACAAAAGAAAAAAGGGAAGAGGAAAACAACTAAAGCATCAGTTCTTAAAGTTACAAAACTTCTATAATGGAGTTTGAATGGAAACATTTTACGTAAAGAAAAAGCTAAATGGGATGGGCCTGTCAGCACAGCTAATGGAAAGGCTTTCTTTCTTACTACCTCTCAAATTAATGCATGTAACATGTAAAACTGGCTACGTTAGGTAGAGTTGCTGAGATGTGCAGTCCAATCTCACCTGAAGGGGTAGATGATTCCCACCCAATATAAAATAAAATAGTCATGCAATGTATGCACAACTCCTACAGAAGAATTGTTTTATATATTTTAAGAGCCTACATTGTGAGCTCTTGTCATTTCAGACCAAGAAGGAAAAAAAAAGTCTACAGTGGATAAACAATACTGCTTTTCCCACTATGGGCTGGTTGGTGGTGGATCCAACACCTATGTTTGACATCCCCAGAGGGAACAAGTGGCAGGCAAATGCCCTTCTCTAGTCAGCAAGAGTCATGAAGTTCCATGCCCCTCTCTGCATGGAAAAAGACAGAATGGGCCCAATAACATGAGGGGCCTCGTGGGGGTGGGGAATACCCTGATATATTATGCAACTCTATAGATTAGTTCTGGGGAAAAGGGGGAGAATCTCATCTTCATGACCAATTTTGTTCTCTGGCCCTGTGCTAGAGCATGACAAAATGTTGGGAAAGCATATTAGAGAGAGAATACTGGAAATTGTTTCTCAAGCAGCAGCCATAAACCTCTGCCAAAGGCAATGGAAAAAACATCATTTTTTTAAACCCTAAAAATACTTTACTAGAAGATAAATATCTTGAGTTGACAATGCAGCATGCAGAAGCTCTTTGCTTGCTGCCAATCTGGCTGTTACAGATGTCACTCTTGTCCCTTTACACAGAAAGTACAAGTCTTCTCCGGAGGAAAAAATGTGAAAGAAGAGACAGTCCAGATTTGACACCATGGTTATATTTATCCACCCTAGAGGATACTTACTTCATGGTGTGCGAAATACTTACAGCATATATATCCTGAGGTGCAGATGTGTTTGTGCCATTGGATCGATGACATTTGAAGGTGAAGTTGTCTTTGGCACTGAAAAAAGCAGCAAAGTTCTTAACTTCAAACTTCACACAATAACCTGACTGCTTCTATAAATTCCACGCTCCATGTAAGGCAGAAGCCAAACCAGCCCATTTCAAGACACTTACGGATTTGGTGGATTAATGTAATGAATGGCTACTCTTCCTTCAATACTTCCAAGGGCAAATCCTGTTGGTTTGTTCACTTTGTCTTTAAAAATAGCCACACAACGATGCTAAGTAAGAGAGATTGTATTTTAGTTAGATCCCAGAGAACCTAAGCATTAACTCTGCTGGACAAATCTTGCAGGTGCACAACACACCATGAAAGCTGCTACACAGTTAAGGCTACATAGATCAGGCACTGATTATACGGACTATGTACACAGGATGCTTTGGGTCAACTGACAGCCTAAGCTTGAGAAGATGCAGAGTTGGAAGCTTGACAGTTCTAGTGGGCTTCTAAAAATACAAAGTACTGCATTCAATCTGAAAACAAAATAAATTGAAACTGTTTTTATGTATTTGTCTCACTAGATAGCATAAACATTTAGTAGCATTTATTAATGACAAATTCTGATGAAAAGACAACACAATTCAGTTTATATATTTTGTGTATTTTTATTAGTGTTTGCAACTAGAAAACTAGCAACTATAAGAACATAACTTAAGTCAATGACATGCTTTGGATATAATACAAAAGCATGGTTTAATCTTAAAGGCAGACATTTGCCTTAGAGTTTTGCCCTCTATTCATCCTATACAATAGTAAGAACAAGGCAGCCACTTCCTGATTTTTTAAAAAATAACTGCAGGTGTTATATCCCCAAAAGGATAAATGGCCATTTAATCTATATTTTTTGAAACAAGGCAGAATTGGGAGAGAAGGGGAAAAAATATGGAAGCTTAAAGCTCATGCTTGCTCATACAAGGCTATGTCTGAAAGAGATCACAAGTTAAAAGGTCAGTGTTAAATTACCTTTGTAATGAAATGGTCAACTGCAGTAAGCAAGATTAGCTTAACAAAATAAATGCTGTTATTAATGTCTACCTCCCACCAATTAACTAATAGCCTAGCACTATTTTTCCTATGTAAGGCATTAAGGGAAAAAAACCCCAAAGAAACCAACAAGTGACAACTTTTATACAATTTAGTGGAGATTGGCAAGAAAAAGGTATAACTATCAAGATTTTGTAAACTTTTAGGAATTAAACACTCAAGTGGTTTCTCCACTGATTTGCTTTTATCCAGATGTTCTGACTATAAGAATCTTTGAACATTTAACTGTTCCAAATTACAGCAAAGCATTACAGCCATTATTCTGCCCACATAGGGCAAAGACTGAACTAACTTTGTAGTTTCCTGATTTGAAAGTATTCCAATTATTTTACTTGAAGACCTTAAATGTAAAATTTGTGGTGTTTGTTGCTACTGAAATCAAGCTTCCATGAGAAAAACAGATTCAAATATTTGAAGACTTCTGGGAGCCCCTTTTCTGCCCTCTATAGTGTACAGTTGGCTCCACTCAACACACATGAAGCCAGTGTTCCAAAAATTGTGCAACCCACTAAGCATATGCATGAAGGCTCAATTTAAATTTCTCAGAGTAGCCCACCATGCCGCATACTGACATGTTTCCTGAAATTGAAGGAACTTTTTTAAAACATAGTATGGCACTGGGGCCAAACTTTCAACAAAAGTAACAGAGGAGAAAAATCCTACCACATAGGACCAAGTTTTCCAAGACAGCATTTTTTAAATTCATCAGAACAGATTTTGATCCCTTCTAATAATTAATGAATGGCCAATTATTTTTAGTGCCCTTTTAATAAATCTAGTCCCTCAACAAAATTTAAAACATTACACTTCTTGGTCTTTGTCCTTCTCAAAACAAGCTAGAGTTTTTTACAACATAAAAGGAAAACACTGACTGGAGAATTCCTGTGATGCTGAGTTATTTATAAACACAACTCTTAGAATCTGGCCTTCTATGTTTGAAAATTCTAGTATATCAATTAAATAACTGCCATCAATACATTTTTGGAATTTATGAAGCAATAATCCAAATAGGATTTTAAGGAACACAAATTCTGACAATTACCTGATGTTTAAGTGGAGAGTCTATTCTTCTAAATTCAGAAGGCTGATTTTCTAACTGATAAACTATCAAGCCTCTCTCTGCAGTAGCCACAACAGCCATGGGATATACCTTGAAACAAATTGATCATCTGAATTAGAATTAATTACTATAGAGACAGCAGTCAAAAGAGCAGGTTAAAGCATTTACAGAAGCACCTGAATTCACATTAAATCACTCACATGTAACAATACTATGTATCAGAAACAATTTATTTTGTATCACACAATATACTGTTACTCCTCCCCAACAAAATAAATATTTTTATATCAAAAACACTTAATACAAACTCCAGTTATTGATCTCCATTACAGTAACAGGCCAAAGAAATGGCAAAGGATGACATTTTCCCAGCAAATCCATACGTGAGCATCTTCGGAACTTGTTTACTTACTACATCAGCACAGTAGCATCGTTCGGGTAACTGCAAAGTCATCATTGGAGTTGGTGATCTTGTATCCCAGAACTGAACAAAAATCAAACAAGACATTAACAATCCTCAACCCAAGATATTACAAGGACTGTTTTAAAACAAGACTCTGAGTTGCTTCCACACCATTAACAAGGCTGATTTTAGCAAGCTTGTATATTCCACACAATATGACAAACCTGGGAACATTCTGTTCGCATACAAACTGGGTAACCTGAAGGAACAGTAGCACAATCAAAGGACAGCAAAGCACTTTACATGCAGATAGGAATATTTATCACGATAATATGCTTAGCATGCTCCAATTCCTACATCAGAAAGATGTTCTGTATCGATAAGGTCCTGAAGAAATTCACAGTCTGTCTTCCATATCCACAGATTCTGTCTTCCATATCCATGAGTTCAACAAACCATAACTTGGAAATATCGCCCCTCCCCACCAAACAAAAAATCCCTTTTTATATAAAGAACACCATTTTACTACACCACTGTGCATAATGGGACTTGAGCATCCACAAATTCTGGTATCCATGGGGGGTCCTGGAACCAAACCCTAGCAGATTCCAAAGGCTCACTGTACATCTTTGTAAAATTTTTAAAGACCCCTTAAAGTGTAGAACAGCACTCTTCACCTACTTGCAAACCAGAGCTTGGAAAAATAACTTTTCAGACAACTCCCAGAATCCTGCACTGGCTGGAGAACTTTGGGATGTGTAGTCTCAAAAGTAACTATTCCAAGCTCCATGCACAGAACTCAGCTCAACAGCATCTCAGAGAACCAACAGTCCCATGTAAATATACTCCATGTACAGATGGGTATAAGGCTAGAACTTGGAACAACTATTGGTTTTCACTACACCTCCAAGAATCCCCTAGCTACTGTGGCCAAAAGAGCTAAAATCCTCAGAGCCTAGTCCAACAAGTAACTTTTCCACACTACATTATAGACTAGGACTGTGCAGGGGCAGGGGAAGCAGACACTATGTGATTAATAATAATTGTATTGTCTTTACTTTTTAAAATCTTTTTTAGAATGAGTGGATGCTTTTAATTAAGTTAATAGGTTGGCTTTAATACTGACTTTTTGCATGTTTTTAATTACAATCTTTTTAACTGTGTAAAACATCTTGAGTCTCAGTCTTGGGAAGAAGGAAGGATATACGTAAATATAGTTAAACAACAATGGTTTGCCAAAGCAAACTCTTGGCTGACCTGAGAATCAAACTAGGGGTTTCTAATTCAATTGTCACACTTGCTTAGGCTACAATCCCAGAGACACCTACTTAGGAAGAAATCTCCCTATTATGAGACCTGCCTTCTTAGTAAACAAGCACTGAGATGCACTGTGCATCACTATGCTATATAAACAGACATCATTTTTCCCTATAATACTTATTACATAAAATTCAGAAGGCATTTTCAGAACTGGACAGCAACTATTACTGGAATTAAAATATTGCTTACCTTTAAAGTTTTATCCCAGCTCCCAGTCATTACACAGCTGTAATTTGGTGCTTTAATCCAATGGACAGTCTTTACAGGAGCTTCATGCTAAAGAATAAAGAGGTTTTAAAAGGCAACAGGATTTATTCTCCATTCTTGATAAGGATCAGTTCTGATATACCTTGAAATAAGAACTCATTGCTTTCTCTCTGTTCTGGAAAGTGAGCCTGGCCCCTTGCAATACTTTTGCTAGACATACTTATCAGGAAACACACAATTTTAAAAATATCCCCAGGGGTTGCAAAAGAAAAGATGTAACGCCATGCATCTCCAAACAATGCCATGAGTAGCTAGCTTTTACTCTCCCCTTGGCCCCCAATGAAAGAAAGAGAGAGATGTATATGGTTCTCAAACAAAATCCTGGCTACAAAACTACATATTATACATACACAGTGCCATGCAAAATACTATACATTTCTTTCAACAGCACCTCTATCATTCAAAATATGTTGCATTTAATCCTAAAAATACACTGTAAGGTGACTGATAAACATAAATAATTCTTTCGAATAAAAGTTATGTTGAACTTAACACGGCTTAGCTCCCCTTAGGAACCATTCACACACTCATATTCTCCCATCTACCCAACACTGTAACCTTACCACACAGTGGAGCATTCAGAGATCTTTGTATGCACAAATACATATGAAATATTCTGCTATGTGCAGAAAATGGCAGGTAAAGATAGCTTACTAACCAACAATGGTACCAGAACAAAGCAGCAACTCTTTCAAAATTGGGATAGAGCAATGGAAAAAGCGAGGAAGAAATCTCCCCTACAACTTCAGGGTGAATCAATGAACGCATTCTGTTATATGACATTTAATCCATTCATTAATGTAAAAGCGGGGATTCAAATTGCATTAAATATTCTTATATGGATATTTTTACCATGTTAATGGAAAAATCTATCCCACTAGTTATTTAAAGCAAAATCTTTAAGAAGGTAGCATTTATTAACCTGCTAGTTTTTCTGTTAAATAAATTCAGTGTACACCCTTGTAGTGGGTTATGTTTGAAAATCATACCTGTGCGATTTGTATTGCCTGGTTACTGTTAAGATCCCACATTTTGGCAGTTTTGTCACAAGACGCTGTGAACACTTTACTACCATCCTATAGAATGACAGGAAAAAAAGTTCTGTTACTTCATAGCATCTGTTTATCTAAATGCAAACAGTGATGGCATATACATGGCAAAGCCTTCTTACCCCCACAGAAAATGTTAGATTCCTGTGATCAAATCACACTTACTTATTTAATTTATATCCTACTTTTCTCCCAAATGGGACCCAAAGCAGGTTACAGTGGATGGCAGGTATGCTAGAATGGAATTGATTCTCTTGCTCTCCTCCAGACTTTTAACTTCTTAGCACCATCTCCCAAACCCCATCAGTTATTTAAGAAATGATTTCGTTAAAGGAACATACATCACTCCAGCAAACATCTAACACAGGTCCCGTGTGCATCTGTTGTGCTTTCGGAATAGTCTGCCCATTGTCCTGGACCTCCCAACAGCGAACCTGAAGTAAAAAGAGAAATAACATTTTAAAGTGCAACTCTATTGTATACCACTTTCAATGTAAAAATATTACCTTACTTACCTTACTTATCTAAGGCATCTTTGGAAGAAACCTTAGGACTATTTAGTTATCCTTATTTTTCATAATGACGAGGGAGGCAGAGAGATGTTGACCATCCAATGAGTCTCCAAACTGATTTAAGAATGTAATAAATGTAATAAACGCTTACCCAGGAGCTAACCCCACTGTGCTGAAATGACTAAGTTCTGACTAGACACATATATGGCCTGGATGGCCTGTGTGGTCTCTTCCAACTCTAGATTTCTATGATTCTATGATTGTAATGTGAAAAAACAATGCCAAGAAGAAATACAGATATGGGTCAAAACTTGCACAACAAACCAAATGCAAACTAAAGGAAAAATGTGAATCAGATTTCTATTGCTACCTAAATTTCTAACCAGTCTAACCAAGTGTCAACAATTAGAGGTTCCCTATAATAACAGGCAACATGTATCATAAAAAAGTGACTTCCATATTGGCAGTATAGTGTTATTCAGCTTGCCTCACAATGGTGGCAACGGTATGGCTACCTTAACCATTACCCTCTCATGGTTATTATATTTTGTCTGCAAGAAGCAGACACACAACTGGGCAGGTTGAGAGCATGGCTTGCCTCGGTACCTTCTTTGATTTGTTACTTACATCATTTGCCCATGATCCTGCAATAAGGAAATTACCCGGCAATGTTGGGGGACTGAAAGCCAAACAACCGATGCTGTCATCAGGTGGAGATGTAACTTCAATATCCTGAAACAAAACCGAAGTTGCACATACTTTCTACTGCTTGTACACAACAAATTTTAAATTCTTAGAAAATTCAACAAAAAAGTTTCCCAGTTGCAAAATCCTTGAAAGTCATACAAAAACCCAGAATTTGCATTTCCACAAGAAAAATAAAGCTGCAACTTACTCTGTCATATACTTATCTGGATGTAAATGACACCAAGATGAACAGAAATATCGTATTTCATTCTATGCATGGTAAAAACTACAATTTTAGGTTACTATGTATTTCACTTTCCAAATAGAAGCAAAGAAGTGCCTATTAACATACTTCTAACTGTACTAATACCATGATTCCATCCCCCAAAACAACCTTGGTGGAGGCTCACAACTGCAATTTTGAGACACACATAAAATCAACCCATAACCATTTACGTATGAGCCTACATTTTAAAAATAAAAATTATATTTCTCCCCAAGTGACAGTGGCTGAATACCTTCATTGGGTTGTGATTATCTGTAGCTGTGCTACCAAACATGCTGGTCCCACCAGTTCCAAATCCTGATGTTGACCCAAACAAACTCATTTTGGCCCTGTGAATAACAGAGTTGAAAGCATTTCAGAAAGCTATTTGCAATACACACTATTTAACACATACACATCATATAACATGTCCACATGTTACATATGTCTGCTTTCCACATTAGGAAACAAGCACATGAATGTATCTTCTGTCAAACAGTCTAGCTGAACTCCTTCTTTATCTGAGGCTGTCCTCAAGGATAATGTTCCATTTCAAGTTAAGCAGTGGTGAATGCAAAGAGGGCCTTCTTAAGCATGGCACCTGCAGTTTATAACAGTGCTATTCAAAGTAGTGGTCCCTGAACTGATGCCCGTCCTCAAGCTATCAGCTAGCAGTCTGTGGCATTTCCAGAAAATAAAGAAACAGTTGCAGTCAAGAGGCAGGTCAGTTCCCCTCATCAGCGTGAGAAGCACTGGTCTAGAACATCCTTCCAAAGAGAACCAGCTGGCAACAGGCTTAACAATTTTTGGCACAAGACTAAAATTTGTCTCTATTTGCCCAGGTGTTCCAGCATATTCTCCAGCTACAGATAGTTCCTATGCTATTTTTTTTAAAATACCTTCTAGTAGATTTTATTAATTTTACAGATAACTGCTTTTGTAACTTCCGTTGTTTTCAATGTGTAGTTTCACTGCATATTTTCTACTACTGTATACTACTTCAAGTATTAAAGGGCATCCTATAAATGAATTAAATTGATCTGAGTTAAAAGGAATTCAAAGTGCAATCCGGCACATATTTACCTAAATGTCTGTCTGAATGTGACTTACAAGCAAATGTACTCAGCACAGCAGTCCAAGGCTGCACATCTGTACATACTTATCTAGAAGTAATTCTGATCATTTCAGAATTATTTTGGTGCAGGCATGTACAAATGTCTACAGTATAATATGGCAGCAATAATTCCTTGTATAAAGTTTGAAGCCTTGCTTCAATGCTCTTGGAAGATGCCTTGTTCTGATTTCCTTATGGGAAGTAGCATCTCAACACAATGCAATGCTTCCTTAGGATGCATTTTTTTCCCTAATGTTCCAGGGACTGGCACTGTATTTGTGCTCATTAGTTACAACTGTTTCTTTCCTGGAAAACTACAATGGACAAGTGGCTAATAGCTTGGAAACAAGCAGAGTCAAAGTAACTACTTTGAGCAGCACTGTCACAACAGGTAATTGACACAAATGATAGTGAGGCACACTTTATAGTGCTGGTTCTTATCATCAAATCTTGGCATCTAGGTTAATCGACCATTTTCCTTCACCTACCATCTCGTTATTGGGATATCATCTCAATCTCACATTTCAATACTGAAACTATAAATGCATTCAACATACTCAATGTCTGAAGCAGGTTTGATGGAACACTAAGCCATCCAGATGTTTTTTCAACATCTCCCATAATTCCTTACCACTTGTCATGCTGGATGAGGCATCTGGGGATTAAACTTCAAATTATGTGGAGGCCCAAAGGCCTTAATTAAATTAAGAAACCAGAATTGTGAGCAAACTATTATAGTTAAGAAAACTATGTTAAAGTTTACCTAGCAACAAGAGATTGAATACACCACCTATTGGCTGGCATGATTATGACATCATACTTTCTCTTTTACCAGCTACTACCAAACAAGTCTGCATTTTTTTCCTACCAGGTGTCCATGGTTTGTCTTATTTCAGTTTGCTGTTCTCTAGCAGACCTCAAAATCACAGCAGGCTCAAAGGGTGATCAAGATGAAGGTGGAAACAACTTGGGGACTGTTTCTGCAGTCACATCTGTGACTGCTGAGGGCAGCTCTTTTCAGAAATTAACTTCCATTCTCTAACTAAGCCATCCTTTTCTATAGCCCTGAGTAGGGTACATGCAGATATGCATCTGTGATTTATCAGAGGCTTATATAGACAACTGGGATTTTTGTCACCTTTCAAATTTTAGCTATAATCCTGAACTTGTATTAATGTCCAAGGAATCATCATAGCCACCACATCTTGTGCAGCTTTTATGGGATGGATCCAAACATAGCATGCAACCCCACCCTCACTTACCTGGGAGCAGGAACTACAGACTTCAACATCTTGAACAGACATCAGAACAGGACTGCACTGTTAACCATGCTTAGAGTGGCCCTACTGAAACCGCAACATGATTTAGGTATGACTAAACTGCTTATTGATTTCAGTGGATTTACTCTTAGTATGACTAAACCTCAAACATGAAAATACTGTTAATAAGCAGCTCGAAAATGTGAATTTCAGATGTTTGTGAATCTAACATGTTAGGAAAAGGGTACTAAAGGCTCATTCAAGAATTCTTCCATATGCAGATGTATTCGCGGTTGTCTCCTTCACTCACAAAAACAGCACCTTTATGCTGAAGAGAAAGGAATTAAACTCATGAAGTGCAGAAGCTTCCCACCAACCCTTCAGTGACCACATTCCTTCCTTTAACAACCATGACCTTCTGTTATTAGTATCAGGTTAATCCATATCTCACAAGGAATTTCATGAGATTTTTTTGGAACACTCTCTGTTCACCACAATGCATTGCAGTGAGTCAATGACAGATCCATTACAGCTCCAATGCTATTGACTAGTTTAAAGCTGTTCTGGTCCAGAAGCTGTTTACTAACAGTGACAGTAGGTGGTAAATGGCTGAAGCACCGTCAGCTTTGGCTCACAGTTTCTTGGGACATGTAGTTATAAACAGCTATGTGTGTGAGAAGTTCAATACAAGCAGTCATCTTGCCATATAGGGAAGAGCTACTAAGCATGAATATACACACCAACACCCATATATATAGTGCATGTGTGTTGTGTGTGTGATCAATGGGGGCCTCCTGGATGTTTTCAGAGTATTCCACATCATTGGCAATGTTGGCTTAGGCTCATGTGAGCTGCAGTCCAATAAAATTTGGAAAGCCACGATTATAGAAGAACCTAAATGTACACAACTGATTGAAAAAAACTTTTCACTTCTACTATGTCTGCAATGGAAGAGAAGAGTATCCTGGGCCATTTCCACACTAGACTGTTCTAGCGCGATGATTCCACTTTCAACCTCCTCTGGAATCCTGGGGTTTGCAGTTTTAAACTGTCACTTCTGAAACTGGAAACAAAAGCCACATTTTTCACTTTAAGCTTAAAATACAGGACAGCCCTCAAAACCTGTTTTAAATGACATTTAACCTCATTTCTAAGGTCTAAATGTCATTTAGACATTTAACCTCATTTCCAAGGTCGGATTTCAAAATGACAATTGAACATACAGGCTTTTAACAACTGTGTAATTTTCTTCTCATATTTACCATTGTTGCTGCTGGGCACTGATGCTCGCTCATGGTTACAGCAATCTTGAAAAGCTATCTTGAGTAGCTAAGATATCACCAATAAATGCTGTCCTGCTTAGGAGCAAACTAAGCCTGGAAGGACGCCTGGGACAGAAACAGGACTGCCAGATTGATAACTGGAGGTGACTCCCTTTCATTCATGGCTGTTAAGAGGGAATTTCACCAAGTGCTCTTTGTCCTGCAACCAGGTAACAAGCAACCCCTGCTGAAATTCCCTCTTCTACACAACCATTAAAGGCCCTTTGCAGTTTTCACCCTGGCAACCCTATTGCTGCTCTTGTGTGCCTTCAAGTAATTTCCAACTTATGCTGAACCTATCATGGGGTTTTCTTCACAACATTTGTTCAGAGGGGGGGTGCCTTTGCCCTCCTCTGGGGCTGAGACAGTGTGACTTCCCCCAAACCACCCACTGGGTTTCCATGGCTGAGTGGGGATTGAAATCCTGGGCCATTTCCGCACTAGCCTGTTGTAGCGCGATGATTCCACTTTCAACCTCCTCTGGAATCCTGGGGTTTGCAGTTTCGGGAGGGGCCGGCTGGCCCCTCCCGAAACTGCAAACCCCAGGATTCCAGAGGAGGTTGAAAGTGGAATCATCGCGCTACAACAGGCTAGTGCGGAAATGGCCCTGGTCTCCAGAGTCCAGGGCTCAAACCAATACACCACACTGGCTCTCAGTAACCTCACAAAAACGATAAAGGGGAGGGGGGGCGAGCTTTTAAGTACACTTGACATTTTTAAAGTAGGATCACATTTTTTTAATGCTGTTTTTGGAAGTACACAACGGACACGCGTAGATACATTTTTTCCCCAACCACCATTGACGGGGAGGCTGCCTGGAGGGGCGGGAAATAAAGAGGGTGGCTATAGGAGAGCTATGAGATTCATCCCGAGTGGCGAGCCCTTCAAGGGCCTCGTCTGCACCAGACTGTTATAGCGCTGCTATTCCACTTTCAACACCCAAAGGCCCCTCCCTCAACTGCAAACCCCAGGATTCCAGAGGCTGTGGGAAGCCTAGTGCGGAAACGGCCAAGGAGGAAACCTGGCAACTCAAAGGAAGGGGGAGGCGGAAGCGGCACCCGCAGGGTCAGAATTAAGGGCGTACGTTAGGAGGGAGAAGTGAGGAAGGGGTCAAGACGGTGGGGAGAGAGAGGAGGGGCGGGCGGGCGCTTAAAACAAAATAGGACTCAGAGAAGAAAGCCGGGTGAGGGAACAGAGGAACAGGACGTCGTACCCTGGAAGAGAACAGGGGGAGCCCCCGGGGTGGAGCCCGAACACCACACCTGGGCTGCTGAAAAGCCAGGGAGAGAAACGGCCTTCAGCTGAGGAGAGAAAGAAGGGAAGGGACTAACCTGCCTCCCGCCCTCCTCCTCTGGCTTCACTCCACTCGCCTTCCTCAACGGCCGAGCGCCACACGGGACTGCGAGGACAGCCTCCGCGCACAGGCCCGTCCTTACCGCGCATGCGTCGACCAGAAGCACGCTTGCGGGCGCCGGCGTCGGCTCACGGGTTAAAGGTGGGCGTGGCCCGCGGCAGGGGCGGGGCGAAGTGCTTTCAGACCATCCTTTTTTAAAGACCTAGGACGCGACGTAATTGTTCTGAGCGCTAAAAAGGTGGAGGGTTTAAGGGATCCTCCCTCCCCCCCCGAGATACTTGCCTGTTTAGCTTTGTTGCGCAACAGTGGTCAGAGCTTCCAGTTTTTAGGCCGTTTCCGCACTACACTCTTATAGCGCGATGATTCCACTTTCAACATCCTATGGAATCCTGGGGTTTGCAGTTTCGGGAGGGGCCGGCCGGCCCCTCCCGAAACTGCAAACCCCAGGATTCCATAGGATGTTGAAAGTGGAATCATCGCGCTATAAGAGTGTAGTGCGGAAATGGCCTTAGTTTGTTGAAGGTAACACCCGTGGCTGACACCCTGCAGGAAAAAAAAAAATCTAAATGTGTCTATTGCAGGTGGTGAAGGGAAGCAGCATCTTACTGTATGGATTGGAATAAGATGTTCTTACTGAGAAATATGTATACTCCGAGACTTCAGCATCTTCTTCTTCTTCTTTTTATTTTTTGTACTTGCCACGTGCATTGTGGTGTAGCACTTTCGTTATCTTTAAACTGCATGCATTTTTGTCTTTTGTCTCTCTCTCTCGATAATACAATTAAAGGTATGGATTTTAGGACTAAGTGAAATAATTAGTTTGATTTAAGTTATGCGTTCATGCTGCCATGGGTTGTTTTACAGATTTTTGTAAAAGACCGGTTGCTAACAATTGTTTTATGTTCTAGGAATGACTGGAGGAAAGGAATTTCAAATAATCATTTTTTATTCTTTTTTGCAGTACAGAAGCTTCAAGGTATTTTTAAAGATTTTTTTCCTCCTGAGTCTTTACTTTTGCATTGAAACAAATGGTTTGTGCGTGGTCACTTCGGTACTACATATAGTTCTGAAATTCAGACTGAGGCCCTTTCTGCACAAGGGGGATACATCGCTGTGGCGTCGTGTCTTGAATTTCATCCGCACGTCAAACCAGTTTGATGTTGTTCTGTCGTGGTTCGTTCCACACGTGTTTAGCTTTTATAGAATCATAGAAATCTAGAGTTGGAAAAGACCACAGGGGCCATCCAGTCCAACCCCCTGCCATGAAGGAACACCCTCAAAGCACTCCCGACAGATGGCCATCAAGCCTCTGCTTAAAAACCTCCAAGGAAGGAGACTCCACTACACTCCGAGGCAGCAGATTCCACTGTCGGACAGCCCTGACTGTCAGGAAGTTCTTCCTGAGGTTCAGGTGGAATCTCCTTTCCTGCAGCTTGAGTCCATTGCTCCTTGTCCTGGTCTCTGGAGCAGCAGAAAACAAGCCCTCTCCTTCCTCCACGTGGCATCCCTTCAAATATTTAAACATGGCTATCATGTCCCCTCTTAACCTTCTCTTCTGCAGACTAAACATACCCAGCTCTCTAAGTCTGTCCTCATAGGGCATGGCTTCCAGGCCTCTCACCATTTTGGTTGCCCTCCTCTGGACTTCTTCTTATCTGCTTTCTTCACTGTCAAGTTTTCACAACCATACACAGAAACTGGAAATATGATGGCATCAACAATCCTAATGGCAGCGTTTGATGATGTGTCTTTACAATTAAGGACTTTGTCTAGTTCTTTCATAGTTGCCCTTCCAAGTCCTAATCATTTTCTGATTCCTTAATTGCAGACTCTATTTTGAGTAATGACTGAGCCAAGATTAGTGACTGAGCCATTTATTTAGTTACAGTGATGCAAAATACTAAACCAAGAATCTTGTATTTAAAATCACATAGACTTTTGTAGATTAGGGTCCATTTGATCAACACATGAAGCATTATCCCCAGTTGGCAGCTAAATTGGCAGTACAGCCAATACGGTTGGAATATGACAGGCAGGGTACAGAATATGACAACTACATTAAAGCTTAAATTCATGGAAACCATTACAGATTACCAATAAAACCCACTTATGAAGTATTGTTAGCAAGCCCTGCTGTATTTTTTCTTCTTTGCACCAATTGGATTTGTCCATTTTAGAGTAAATGTTCCATAAATTTATTTTCACATGTAAACAAAGGCATAAATTTTGAGTGTGTAAAGTTGTTAATTATTTCACAGATGTGTACACTCAACTTCACCTGGGGAATTTCTTCCCAATGCAAGTCTGATTTCCTTCACACTTTGGTACCAAGAAACAGAATTCATGATCATGCTATGCAAATAAAAGTAGGTTTGATTTTGTTTCTGGTTGCATCAGTGGCAACAGTGTTTGAATGAACACATCCTTTAGCTTTTTTTTATATAACTGCATTTTTCATCATGCAGTTCAACAGGGAAAAGTTGGATAGCCTGACTTAAATTCTTAAGGATCCATGGAGCATTTTTGTGTGGGTAAAGAAGAGCCCAAGGTACTTGCAGTGTACCAGTTTTCCTTACATATGTACTCTCTCTTTCCTTCCCTCCCTCTCTCTCTCTGTATTGCATGAATTAAGAAGAAAGGCAAGTTTATGCAGTACAGAGTCAGGGAAATATTTATTACAGGAGATAAATACTGCAAGTTGACTAAAACATACCTCAGTCTATAATCTACCTTAGCCAGCAGTCTTGTACTTAGTGACTTGCAAGTAAGCACCAGTCAATTGAATGGGACTTGCTTGTAAATAGATATGTATAGGGTTGCATTGTAATAATTGCCCAGCATAATCTGGGCAATAGAACTATACAGTTGTGGTTCAGAACAAATCCAGTGTATCTCAAACTGATCTGCTGGTAATGTTAATGAAGGCAACACTAGACAGTTTTGATGTAGGGAACTGAGTGTTCACCTGTGTTTTCATAGCCCGACACAACCAAGATGATTCAGCCCTTGTATTTCGTTACTGCTCCACTGGATATAAAGGGGCCAGTGTGTGCTATGAAGACCGCGTAGTTAGTTTGCTGTGGTGATGGTTGCTTGATAACCTGAAGTAGAGTGATATGAATCTGATAGATATCATTCTCTCTTTGTGTAGGTCTTATACTCTTGGTAGTGGCAGAAAATAGCTAGGTTTCCTGGTCAACTGATACGAGTGGAAAATTCCCGTCTGTAGCAATCAGTTCAATCATGCATCTGCATATGCAGATGCCAGGAATTTAATATACAAAAAACAAAACAAAAACCAATTGCAACAACAAAAAGGGAAACTAGCAATATGTATAAGGATGTATATATGCGAAAAACAAGAAAGAGCTAAAGGAAGTCATGTTTGATTTTGTGTTAGAACTGACTGAGAGGTATATTTCCTTATTCCTCATTATCTTTTAATATACCTGACGGTAATAATTCTTTTTATCTCCTCAGTATTATATTGATGCAGTTAATTCCTCTTTAAAGTAGTAGAAATGAATGCAAGAATGGAGTGAATATTTATTCTAGAATTTCTACACAAAATAAAATGCTTGCTTTTGCAGAGGTTATGTGCACATTAGGAAGAACGAAAATATTTAAGGATACAAATTTAGTCTCTGTTGCATGTAGAAACATATTACAGAAAGGGAGAGAAGCCATTATCTTTGGTTTACTAATCACTTTTGAATTTACAAATTAGACAACTGGATAAAATAGATATCTTCAATTATTTATTAAAAGACTAAACTAGGATAACTAATAATACTCAAAGGCTACAACTTACACTTGAATAATTTTAATTTTAAAGTATAAATCTAAATTAATTTGAAGCAGGTTGTAGGGGAGTACTGTTCCCATACTTTTTACATTTGTTGCCTTTATTTAAAGTCTGAAATGTAAAAATTAATCTGATGTTTAAAATCAAGGCAAACATGTTCCTTCTCTCCTTTTCTGTATTTTTAACAGTGTGCAAGGGGTTTCTTTTTAAGTGTTTGTGAAATAATGTCAGTATAGATAAGGAAATAACCATCCAACAACTAGAAAGAAATCAAAAGCAGAAACAAATTCAGAAATATATTTTTAAATTCCCAATTGTTAATAGTTCCACATAGCTCTTTTCATGTAGAAAGTGTATGGTATAGGGTGTACTTTAACAAACTGTTAACTAAATCTGCCTCGTGCAACTTTGAAAGGTTGTCTAAATAGTCATATCCACCCACCAAACTGTAACTTGTTTGGCAAATACACTCTGGAAAGATAATCAGATGAAAAAGAATTCAGTGCTTGAATTTCAGCCTTCATTTGAGATGTTGCCATAATATCTAGCTGCAAAGGAAAATATATGCACTTAAATTTAAGTTTAAATGGATGTCATGTACAATTTACAGTGATTCAAAAGAGTATCTGTGTCACAGTATAAAGATTAATTCTCTTCTGCTTTAAAGACTGACTGCGTCACACAACAAAAAATAGTTAAGTTTTACTGTACTGCTACAAGAATCTTTGGCTACAGTTGGGTTCCATATAAAGTGCATAGAATCTTGTTGATTTCATTTGCCTTAAACATGTTTAAATCTAAGTTGGCTCAAGTTTTTTACCCTTTTCATTTCAGCGAGTGTGGCAATTTACATGCCAATTCTGTCAGCTGCTGCTGTGGTAGAATTCAGAAGACTGCTGCAAGTACAGCAGCATTCTATATGAAGTAAGAATGGCAGAGTAGTCTAACTTTGTATACTTGTCCTTCACATTTCTGTTGGAATTCTGTTTGGTGGTATAGCATTTCACTGTCTTTCATTATGATTGATTGTTTTTTTCATGGGCATGTATGATATGTTTATTTTTTAAATTCTTTTTATTAATCAGTAACAACATAGAAACAACTAACATTAAATAACTCAATGTTAGAATAAAACAATGCAATAAAAGAAAGTATCTATACATCCCAGCATTTTCTGATTTCACGTATTGTTTCTTACCTAAGTCTGCTTATAAGCACTTACACAATACACACTCTCTACCCAGCTTCGCAAATATAAAGCTAAGTTTCTAGAAATATTTAATTCTAGTTAAGGCCAGTACAATACAGAAATATTTAACTTTTAATGTCTTTCCTTATTCTCTTTTCCTGTCTTCCTGGGTGATTCTCTAGTTAGCACTTACCAACAATTACACAATATAGACAATATTTTTAAGAAACAAAAAAAAAAACCTCCACCTTTATCTATCCTTATAATTTCTTAAATTTTAAACATTCACTTTCAGCTCAAGATTTTATTTTCTATTATTCCTGTTTTCCTTTTCCATTTCTGAGTGGTTCATATTTATATATAATTTTCCTACTCTATCTTTTCTTCCATTCTCAGATTATTCTAAACTTTATCATCGACCTTATATCTATAAAAGCTCTAACCTCACTTCATGAAACTTCTCAATTTATATAGTGTTATCCATGATATCTTTATCCGTTGCTATGTTTTTTTCCAGGATTTTTAGTTTTCCTCTATAGTTCTATATACCAATATGTATTTCCAATATCTCCACCTTTTAACTTCTATTTTTTCTTTTTCTATAGAGAATTCATCCTTTATCCTCATTATTGCTATCTCACCCCATTTTTCCTCTAATGCCACTAACATGGGGTTCCAAACTTCTTTAAATCCTTTTGTTGAGTTATCTGATATTATAGTCGTCAGTCTATCCATTGGCATGTATGATATGTTTAAAGAATCATACTGTTACTACTGTATTACATTGTATGAAGCTTTCCTTGGCAAGGGCATATGATTTTGCAAATGAATTATGGTGACTCAATTCAGAGTTCAAGCCAAACCATGAATTATCTTCTAAACATACTATGTGCAAACTATAGGCTTCCATTTGTCTTTTCCTTTAGTTCCATTTTTTAACATGCACCTTCATATGCCACTACTGTCTTAGTAGTGCAACAGCTTTTGGAGTTATAGGTATAATAACTTTGAGTAGGAATGTTCAAGGGTGGGTGTTCACTGTGTTTTGTCAGAGTGACCTAACCTGCACCTGCACCTTGTGTGGAACAGATAAACGTCTGATGTCTTAGTTGTCTGAAAGTTTGATGTATTATACAAAATAGTCTAAGAGGTGGTAATGGTTAACATGCAGCTTACTACAGTTCCTATCAGCTCTGGCCAGTATAGCCAGTTATGAGGGCTGGTGGGAGTTGCAATCTACCTTGAGAACCACACTTTGTTTTCCTTCTAAGGACTGTCTTTAGAGCAGGGGCACATTGTGGTCCTCAAGAGATTTTAGAGATTCCAGCTTCCATCAGTTCAGCCAGCATGCCTAGGGTTAGGCATGGTAGGAATTTGTGACCCAATAACATTTGAAGGACAGTAGGTTCTCAGTTCTACCTTTACAATATTACATGGTTTTTTCAAAAACAAAACAAAACTTGGTAACAGTTATTTGATACAGATATAGTGCAGGGCTACTGCCACATTAAAAATAATGCTGCCAGTAATTCTGGAAGTCAGGAGGTGCAGTTCTTCCCAGGAAGATTTCTAAGGAATTGGTTGTGGTTTGTACAAGTTACGTGCTTCTTTGCCATGTTCAGAAGAAAAATAAATTTGCTCAGACTTACTATGATATAATAAATAGGCAATAATAATGGTTCATACATACTTCATTCTTCCAGGCTGACTGATGAGCAATGTAAGGTCTCATCTGCAAACTGGCCAGTTTACTTTGGTCTTGTTTAGACAGTGAAATCAATGCACTCTTGGGTATGTTCAGCCTGAAAGTCAGATAGTCAGATAGATTAGTCTGGCTATGCTTATTTTTCTCAGTAGTTTAATTTGATTTTTGATGTATATGAAACAAAATAATGCTAGTGAGCCAATGGTAAGAACAAAACATTCAAGAAGAACTGATAAGAAAAAACACACAATGTTCAGCTAACCAGTTAAACGTACATTACGGGGGCATGAACTTGTTCCTTACGAGTGGTTCATCATTACCTTTTCTGATAATGACCCTCTACCTGTTTTTTTAGTAGTATCTGGCAAAATAAATGTATGATTTATCATGACTCCATCTATGGAAGGTCACAGCCTGCCACTGTAGAATGTTAAATACAGGTGTCCCCTACACTGCATAATTGCATTTCTAGTAGTAGTGGGAGTTATGCAGCGCACTGGAGCCCCTTAGCTAAAATGAAATAAATTCTACAATTCTTAACTGAACTAGTTTTTGAGAGTCTCCTAGATAATGTCTACTATAGTTTTAGGAAAAGGATGAAGAACATTTAATCCATGGACCAGCTGCAGCCAACAGGGCAACCATATCTAACCTGTTGAGTTCCTTCCTTGGCTCCATCCCTGTGCAGCAGTTAGGCTTTTAAAAATGCTCCCATTGGTGCCAAAGGAAGCTTACTTTTCAAAGCTTTGTTATTGGGCAGGAGGGGAAGCAGCTGCAATGGGTAGGGAGAAAGAAGAGGGAATGAATGGATGAATAGAGGTATAAATATATGGATGGCTTTGTGAGGGATAATACATATTTTTTAAAAAAACCCGATACTAACCTCTCAAAATCAGACGGAAGAAGGCCAAGCCATCTTATAGCTGGAACTGTAAGGTTATGGGCTTCAAAGGACATAGACTAAAACATGAAAAGCAACCATTATACTCAGTAGTATTTCTATTTGCCTTTGTTACAGTGAAACATTAGACAACATAAGGTTTTCAAGCAATATCACTAAGCTAATGTCATTTGAGATGTTCATTTGACACAAAATGTTCTGTTTCTGCTATGATATTTGGCTGATCTCTATAACCTTAGATTTTCCGGTTTTTCAGTAGTTGCATCTATAATACTTTGTGCATATTTGTCTGTGCACTTTTTAAATAAATGTGAACAAAAAAGAAAACAATGTATGCAAGTGATGGACATTAAACACAGTTGCTTTCTGTGCTGAAAGGCCGAATTTGTAAATAGGATGAAACCATACGTAGGGCAGGAAGCATGGTTTTTCAGGTGATGTTCACCATGATGTGCAAAATGGTAGTGGCTAGATTTTTCAGTGGAAAAGGAACAGCTGGGAGGTTCATCACTCTAACCATAGCTTTTCGTCAGCAAACTCTCTACCTACTTGCACATTCCCCAGTTATGGTCCTGAAATGCATCTGCTGATCAAGTGGGAAAGATCAATTCTTGGGATGCAGGAGTTGTAAAGGAAAAGTGACTGCTACGGTAAGGGAAAAAAAATATGTATCATCCCTTCTGCCAGCCACTTTGCAAATGTTCTTATTGCTGTGCTGAGTGACCTAAGGCTAGACATCTTGCATTTATTGCCAAATGTGTTCTACCCAACATGCATAGTTTTATCCAGGAAGGAGGGACAGGGAGATTGTTCCTTTCCCTTGCGAATACAGAGTTATACAATGCTGACATTGCTTGCTTATGGAGAATAGTATGCAAATTTAGGATGAGAGCAAAATTGTTGGAAGTAAACAGATTTTTAAAAAGTTCATATTGAAGTGAGATAAAGAATTGGATGAGTCAACCCTATTTGTGTACTGTTTTCTAAAAGCATTTGCAGCATAAATGACATAAGCAGTTTTTTTCCTGGAGCACCCCACTAGTCTATTTAAAAATAACGGTATACTTATCCCTCCACATTCGCTAGGGTTAGGAGCACAGAATCCTCATGAAAGTGGAAAAACCGTGAATAACTCTAGGCCCTCCCAAATCATATTTAACACACAAAAAGTATGATCACCATATTCAACCCACCATGGATTCCTTTGGGGCATCAAGGTTCCTTCACAAGGCAGAAGTTGGGGGGCTGGTGGGGCTTACTGCCACCTCCACTGCTGCCCCACACCATTTTTAAGAGGGACATACAAGCCTCGTTCTCAGTCTCCCGAGGATTGCAGTCCCTATTAAAAATGGCACAGGGAGTCAGCAGAGGTAACAGCAAATAATTTGTGAATAATCAAATCCGCAAAAGTGAAACCCACAAATCTGGAGGGCTGACTGTACAGTCTGTAGGGCTAAAATACTTCCTTTACATAATACATTCTGTCTTATGTTATAGTTTTTGTAATGTGTATTGATTTTATTTTATTACTCAGATCAGCTCCATTTCTCAGTCTATCATCTTTCTGGTGTAATTTCTCCTTCTCATCCTTAGAAGCTTACTACTGGGCTTCTTCTCTATCTTGTTTTCCTGCCATTGGTTTCAAAACAGCACCCATGTGTCACTCCCTTTCTTCCTCCCTCAGGGTGCAGTCAGCTGTTAAGAAAATGACTCCCCCTCCCTTTTCCTATACTAGCCTTCTGGTTCTAAGAAATATTATCTATTTGTTGCTGCTGGGCTAGAACTTCCATGCTACTACACTAGCAGACACCTAGCAGAGTATTTCCTCTGAACAGGATGTCAGTTTTATTTTTAGTCATTTCACCTTAATGCTTAGGACAGAATTCACTTTTTTACAGCTGCCACAAACTGAGTGGACATTTTTATTGTGCTACTCACTGCATTCTCACAATCGCTTTCTTGATATAGTCATATTCTCCTAAGATGAGAAGCGTATTAAGCCCCAAATGGCTTTTTACTCCATAATCAAAACTGGGGATAACTTATGAGTCCCAGTGAAACCATCAGTGATTTTCATATTTCAGCTAGTAGACAATATAGTGAATGATACTGTGAACTTAAAGTGGGGGAGAGAAAACTTACCATTGAACCATACTTGTAGATACACATTATTTCAATACCTAGTATACAGACAATATCAAATATCAGTGGTGTTACAAAAGTATGAAAAGGATAGTGTGTTAAAGGTTTTTTTTTCCTGACAAATTGATGAATGTGCCTTAATTTTAAGTCCTTGCATATGCCAAACATGAAATTCGTCAAGTCCCTAACCAGTAGCAATCAGACTGAAATTATTAACAGATCTATCATCTTCCTTCATTCTTCCCCTTTAGAGCAGCAGTAGACATAGTATAAGTGAAATTATATGATCTCACAATTTCTTTTATATTAATATTACCAAGAGAAAGTGAGGGAGCACGCAGTTAATTCCAGCTCCACCTATTCCTAGCTGTTAGGAAGCAGGGTTCCTGTCATAGCACGCTGGCTGTGAAACAGTATCTGTCATAACATGGGTTAAAGGGAAACTATGTATTACTAGTGCTACAATGTATCAATTGCCAATTGCAGTTTGCAACTATGTATCTGGTTGTACATTTGAAAGCCTACCAAAGCGCCAAATGGGTAATCACTACAGCGGTTTGATATCATTCTGCATCTGGCAAAGAGGGAAAGGATCAGAAGTAGGGTGTGTGTCTGTATGTGAGAAACTAGTGAAAAGGTGCTATGGGAATGGACATGGCAAAGTTAAGGAGATAGAGGAACTGTTCTGGCTTCCAGGATGAAAGATATGTAAAGAATGGAAGGGTCTGGGAAAGTCTGGTTCTGGTTGGATGAGGTGACATTTATGACTCTCACCAATCATTGCAATGTGCATCTAAATTTGTATGACAAGGTATAAAAGCTGTAACCATCCAACAAATGATAGTCTGATTTTGGGAAAGTTGCAGTGTTGCTTGCTTGCTCTAAATAAACACTTCTGCTTTAACTGTGAGTGCTTTCTGTGAGTACATGTTATCCAGGACATGACACTAGCACATGGCCGCACCCACCAACAGCATGTGGTCCCCAACACATTATTGGATATGCAGCCCTTAGTAGGATTAAGGTTTCTGCCTCTGATGAAGACTGTCTCTTTTCCCATTTTGCCAACTGAAATATGTTGTAATTGTGTTCTCTAGATCAGAGGTCATGGACCATTGGTGGTCTGCAAGAAAATTTTGGTGGTCCATGGCCCACGAGGGGGATGAGATTGCCCCCCGCTGTCCTCTCTCACCCGTACCGGGCAGGATTTCTCCCGCTGTGGGGAGAAGGACAGTGAGGGGAGCAATCTGGTCCTCCTCGCTGCCCTTCTCCCACTACCAGAGCAATCCTGCTCAGAGCAAGCGAGAGGACAATGAGGAGGACCAGTTGCCCTGCCCACTGTGCTCTCTTACTCGTACCAGCTGGGATCTCTCCCACAGCGGGGAGAAGGACAGCGAGGAGGACCAGACCCCCCCCGTTGTCCTGTTCTGCTCATTCTGGGGGGATCGCTCTGGCTGTGGAGAGGAGGAAAAGAGGGGCATTCTCTCCTCTTCCACCCACCACTGACAAAGTGCAGAAGTTCCACCTGCTCCCAACAGAGGATGCTGAAACACCCACCCCCTCATTGCCCACTCTTGTTTCTTTCCTGAGTTGGCAGCAGTAGAAGCAGCAGCAGCAGCAGCGCCCCTCGGGCCCTGCACTGGTCACTGCAGCTGCCCACTTAATCACAGCATCAGGCACACCTGAGGAAAGTCTCCCCAGGGAAAAAAAGGTGGGGGGAAAATAAAAGGTGGGGGAAAAAGCTGAAGAGGCAATAAATATGAAATAAAAGCATGCTGAATCACTGAGGACACCCAACCGGGCTAACAAAAACAAAAACAAAGATTCCAGAAAGGAGTGAGGACGAAGGGGGAAAAAAAATAAGGGGCAACCTTAAGTAGAATCAAATATCTGAAGGGACCAGAGGGCACCCCTCTGATCCCTTCATAAAGGGAAAGTGTAACCACCATGCCTTCAACTGCCAAGTCCAAGTCCCTTCGCAAAAAAGCCCTCCATGCCAAAACTGGAGTGTGTGTGTGCAAAAAAAGCCCTCAGCGAGGGAGCAGAAGAAGGAGTAGGAAGAGGACAAGGAGAGGGGGATGGTGGAGGCGAGTCCCCTCCCCAGTGAAGCCTCCTTTGCCCTCCCATGTTTGAGTGTAGATAAATAAATACATATATACATTTATTTGAGTAATATATATATATATATATATACACACACACACACACATACATACACACTTTAGAATGAATAAATAAGCCAAAATTGCTGCAGAACATCTGCCAAAATGGCTGCGGAAAATCAGCCAAAATGGCTACTGAAGTAACATTGTCTCACTTCAGGCATCCCAAAACAATTTCGCAAAGGGAGCATGGTGGAGAGAAATGGCCCCTATTCCCAACATAGTGCAAATCTCTGCTTAGCCATGGAAACCCACTGGGTCACCTTGGGCAAGTCACATTCTCTCAGCCACAGAGACAGACACTGGCAAACACTCTTTGAGGAAATCTTGTCAAGAAAACTCACTAAACACTAAATATATTATTAGGATAGCTATTTTGAATGAATTAATATAGTGGCTAATGAATGAACTGATATTTTTATTTATCTTTATAGTACCTGCTGAATAAACTAAAAGGTGTCTGTAAATATCAGAATATGAATCAATTGGTATTTTGATTTATCTCTGTAATATCTACTTGATGATTTAAGTTGCTTGTAAATAATAATTTTGTTATAATTAAACAAGTGCATTTCATATTAGTAAAACAGAAATTTTATGATCATTATTTTATAGATGTTTGTACTTTTTTTTTTTAAAAAAGTTCATGTTAGTGGTCCATGGGATTCAAAATTGTGAGTTTAGTGGTCCGTGAGGTCCGAAAGGTTGGTGACCACTGCTCTAGATATTCCCCATACTTACCATGTGGGTCAGCATCCATGAGAGCAAAGATAGGTACACAGCAGGTATCCCATAACTTTCTGACTAGAAGTCTTGTATTCATATCTGGTACACCTTTCCCCTAAGGAAGTAATGCCTAATTATAATAACCCTCATTTTAATCTTTAGAAATAAAATTCTAGAATAGCACATTTATGTACCTATTCAGTTTATTAATCACTTTTATAGCAATTATTCTCATGGTGGATTACATAAATACAAATAAAGCACAGATAAAAATACATAGGCCACCTATACAAGATCAACATCCCTCTCTGAACCCCAGGGACCACTATAGTTTTAAAAGCTTCAAAGAACTAAAAACCATTTTGAGATAACAAACTGGGCAACAAGAATGTAATTATTTTAAAAAGCTGTAAAAATGATCTCAGCCTGGCAACAAAAACACTGATTTATTTATAGGCAAGTAGGTGCCATACTTATCTATCTGGGGAGGCTGCCACTGAGAAGGCCTACTCCTGAGTCAGTGTCAGCATTCAGTGAAGAGCGTTTCATGACAATTTCTGTCCACAAATAAGAATATATGGGAATGGGTTGGCCTCCAGATATTGAGGGTCCAAACAGTGAAGGGCTTCATATGTTCATATGCACTTTAAACTGAATCTTGAAAGATTTGGATGCCAGTGAAGATGATATATGTGATATGATTGTAGTGGTCAGTTCCAATCAGCATTTTTGCTATAACTGTAGTTTATTTGTCATTTTCAATGGAAGTCTCACTTTTAGCACATTACTGTAATCTGGTTGGGATGTCATTAGTGTAGGGCTGTGTAGGGCAATCAGTATGTCAAAGCTTCAGCTCAGACTCCTCTATTTTTCTACAGTCTGAGTCTGATTTTTCTACTGAATCTGACTTCTTCATAAAAGGCCAATGTATATTGATTAGTAATAACTAATGTGATAAAATAGTAATACAAGTGTACAACCTGAAATATCAGCCTACTTAGATTGATAGAACATAAAATATATTCATTTGATTAAAATTTCTGAACAAGAATAAATTTTCCAAAATTCCTATGAAAGTGACTATGTAACAAAATAAGCATTTAATATTAAAAGTTTTTATTTTGAAGCCAGAGCTGGTACATTTCTATCAACTTTGACTCCACCCAAAATTGCTTCCAACTCTCAGTCCCATCTCCAACTCCAACTTCACAGCCCTGCATTTATGCATGAGTTACTAAGCTAGGTAGAATCATCTCTGTCCAGATGGAATTATTCAGACCATTACCATGGCCAGGCACTGATTAAGCACTGCCTTATCTGGTAGTGATGAGAGAGGGAGGATGAGAGCATGAAAGAGAATGGCAAAAACTGAATTTCTGGACATTTCCCCATAGATAGTAATTAAACTGTGCAATAAAATGGAATACTACAGGACCCAGATCACTGAGTATCATGAAGTTAAGCCAGAATCCCTCAGCCCCAGATTCTAGAAACCATCATCCAAATATAATGGGAACTACAGTGGCCCCTCCATTTTGGGAGACTTCAAGGTGCAGAACCCTTATGAAAGTGGAAAAACTGTAAATAAGTCCCTTTGCATTCTTCCTCTCATTCACTTCCAGGGCTCCCCCTTCCCATTTTCTTGCCTTTTGCCCTGGCATGTGAGCATTCGTTCTCCACACCCAGGCAAAAGGCAAGGGAATGGGAGGAGGAGTACAGCATGTGGCAAAGAAAGGTGTGTGTGTGCCTTCCCCACATTCCCTTGCCTTTTGCCTCAGCGTGCAGTCTCTGTGTTGTGGCAAAAGGCAAGGGAATGGGATGGGAAGCACCGGAGGTGGAGAAGGAAAGTGTGCATGCACCTTCTCCCCCATTCCCTTGCCTTTTGTCTTGTGTGAGTTCTCCATGCTGGGGCCAAAGGAAGGGAATGAGAAGGGGAGCACTGGAGGCAGAGAAGAAAGGCGAGCTTGTGCCTCTTCCCAAACAACACCTTTGCCTTTTGCATGGGTGCACTTGCCTTCCTTCTTTGCACCTGGCAAAATGTGAGGGAATGGGGAAGAAGGCATGTGTGTGCCTTGTGAATAATCCAATTCACAAAGGTCAAAGTCACAAACATGGATGGAAGACTGTATTACATTTACTATTATCTCTCACTCCCATCTCAGAAAACCTGTGCAGAAGAATATCATGGATGACGGTCTGTAAACCTGGCAAGAGGTCCAGAAGGATGAACAGATCCATTTTCTCCAGCATAGATCATCCCACAAGATGACCAAAGCAGGTTCAGTGCTAAAATTATGCCTAAACCCCAACTGTCCAAAATTATTATCCAAAGGAGCTTAGTTCAAATAAACCAAAACAAACTTCATACCGTAATAATTATGCATGGGGACATTTTATTGCAGAAATTGTCATCCAGAAGTCTCTGAAAAGTTGCATCTTTTTCTACAATTAGTATAAATTTTGCATCTGTAATCAAATCTGGAATATTAAAGCTAAGAAAAATATTGGTGGAGTCCTACTTTATTTCATAATAGATTGCTGAATACTTTATGTTAAACTGTTTCACTTTTTTATTGCTATGTAACTTTGTATAAGAGGCTTCATTTTAAAGTAAAAAACAATTTTTGCTTATTATTCTATATCTCACGTTAAACTGTTACCGGTCCATACACCCCCAATCCATGGTATGGTTTAATTGACAAATATCATTTAATTGGCATGAGATATAAATTATGCACTGCTATGGTTGCAAGCTAAGATGGTGAAAGAGGACTGCAAAAGTAGGTCAGATGGCACCTCAGGACATGGCTAGCTCATAGTCTGGAACGTCCCTGCGATAATGGACTTGCAAATGTCCCTCAACCTCTTGACCTTTAGAAATAATAACACCCAAAACTGCCTCCACAAAGCAACGAATTGTCTTTGACCCTCTTCCTCTGCCTGCCACCTGTTCCACCATTAAGGAGCTATCACAATTCCCACCAGTCTTTTATCACCTAATGCTAAAGCCATTAACCCATTCTGGCTAATGTTTGCTCTGCCAGAGGGCTATTAACACCTTCCCCCACAGGGCAAAAACATGGTATTTAAACCCTGGCTCTGAGCCAGATAACTGATAGTACTCTGGACATGGGCCATCACTGTGCTACTCTGATTCCCATTCTTGTACTACTCTTGGACCCTTAGTCTGAGCCACATTGCTTCATCTCTTTTCTGCAGGATAGGTAAACATTCTTTGGATCTCCAGCTGCTGTCCCTGCATTATTCCCAGTATACACAGGTGTAAAAGATCCTGCTAGGTTACCTTTCTCTAACAGGCCTTCCCTTTGAGATGATATTCCCCACTATTTCACAGAAGCACTGGCATTGCAGGTGGAACTCTGTGTCACCCACATTTTGGGGTAACAAAACAAAACAAAACAAAACAGAAAACACTCCCCTAATCTTTAGGTATATATTTTGTCTAAAGGATACTTCTCATTCCTTCAATATTAGATGGTACAGCTGCCTAAAGCAACAAAAGACAAAGTAATAGCATAAGCAAAGGTAATGTATTCATTTAAAATAATTAGATAATGCAGAACAGGAATAAATATTTCAGAGTCCTCAATTTCCAGAATAATTTCCTGCACCAACACTTGCTTTGTCTGACAATCTAATGGATATATGTTGATAAATTCAGTCTTAATCATACTGGAAATCAGTTCCATTGAAGCTAACAGGCTGAGGACACTCTTCCAAAATACAATAGCCTTCCCTTTTGCCCAAATACTCACGTTCAATAGAGGGAGATAAAAATAAACATCATGATGACAGATGTTTACAGACATTTTAAACTGCTTTATTTTCCATTTATTTTACTGCTTTTCAGCTCACATTTAGAGTTATGGAAAATTTTGTTAACATTTTGTGTCTCATATTGGAATTTACCTCAATATGGCAAACACATGGAGACAGAAACAGGAAAGAGAAGGGGTAATTGGTACAAAAATCTATCTACCGTAAGTTGAAGTGTGGCCTTGCTGTTTAACTATTATATCATTGCAGGTGTGGAGGACAGAATAGCTGAACTTACTGAAATATGAGGATTCCCAGAGGAACATTGATAATGAAAGAACTTAAGTTTAGTCCTACAAAACTAGGAAAAATAAAGGAGCCTTCCCAATACCACCTATTTTTGCTTAGACCATAAATACACTACTGTTAAAGCCTCTGATCTTCCCTTGAATACAGCAATCTATTCCAGACATGAACAATCTTATGTTCCCAGAGGCAATTTGAGCCTGTAATAGCTTACACCTGTTTTTCCAGGACTGAAAGCAGCTCACACGTGTGTTGCATCGCTCATATGGTCATCTTTCATCATCAAAATGAATGGAACATCATGTGTACACAAAAGAACTGTATGTACATTTCACTTCATCTGGCTTTTGGGATGGGAATTTATTTTATGTAGTTAAAGTTAACTGTTCAGGCATAGTATTGTACCATAGAATAGCATTCTGTAAACAAACAGCTATATGCATTGGGCTCTCACATTCCTTTCTCATTTTTGCCCTTTTTCATGACTGTAAGAGATGAGAAGCTTCTGTTCCAGATTTCTGGCAAACTATAGTTTGGCATTTTATCTGAACTTGACAAACTAAAGCTTGTATTCTCTTATTTTTTGATCATGGTCGGGTGGGGAACTGGTTTGTGCAAATAATGCCCTAGATCCAACACTGTTATTTTGTATTCAACAACAGAGAAGTAATTGTGTCTTTCTTTTCTTGCCCCCTCCTACTACAAACCTCCATGATGCTTAAATATTCGTGCGAAAAGGTTCCCTAGCCCCAGAACAGAAGTTGTGGTTCATGGAGGGATGCAGGAGTGGGTGTGATTGCTGATTCTTGTGGTAGCAGTGGGGTCCAGCGGAAATACAATATAATTGTTGTCAGTGTCCATGGATAGAAGTTTCTAATCTTTCCTGGAACATGGAGCACGATTCATGTGAACCAAATGCACATAGATGGTTTTGTTTCAACTAAAGCATGATTTAGCTGTCCATTTTAAGAGTCATAGTGGCAGCCTGCCCTGTGATATTCTAGATATATTTAGGATGTTTTCATTTGCTGTAATTTAAATGAATTTAGGATCAAAGCTCTCCTGTTAATTTTCCTGAATCCCAATGTACAAAAATATCATGGGGAACATGCTTATTTGCCTGCACAGATTGTACTGTCATCTGCAACCAGGTAAGCTCAGTAAGCCCATAACGACCTCTGAGTAGACACAAATCAACATGTTCTTTGCTAAATTTTCCATCCTGTTGATTCATAGGAATGGGCATCACACTTACTTCAATTCTCTGAAACTCTTGTGCCTTCAAAGCTCAGTACTCTATCTCTGAGTCTCCTTTAAATAAACAAAAAAACAAACAGCCTACAGTCTCTCTCCTTTGTTCCATTTTAGGGCTTAACCAAACTCAAAAGTATCAAGCATTTCCAGTTCTTTTTGTTTGGACTGTATCTGAATATTCATAGGTTTTCCTGCTTCTGCATCCAGTCCTTTCTTCAAGAAATATCTCAGGTTTACCTCACTTTTGTGCCCCTTTTTATTTTTTAAATGTGTTTAAATATGTAGTACAGCGGTTCCCAACCTGTGGGCCGCGACCTCTTTGGGGGTCGAACGACCCTTTCACAGGGGTCACCTAAGACCATCAGAAAATACGTATTTCTGATGGTCTTAGGCTCCATTCCCTCCTCGGTGGTGGTGCACAAGCGCGAGCCACATGCTCATGTCCTCCTGCCCCCTTTGGCAGGAGCGTGTGCGGCCACAGCGTCGCCACAGCAGGAGTGGTGGTGCACAAGCGCGAGCCACGTGCTCGAGTCCTCCTGCCCCCTGTTCAGAAGGGACTGAAATCGCTCCCCTTCTCCCCTACCGGGAGAACCACCCATCTGACAGCCCAGCTTGGGGGGCGGTGGCAGCACGGGGGGCAGGCCCCCTCCTTGCCACGGTCCCTGCCCCACTCGCCATGGAGGGGGGTGCTGCGGAAGAGCCAGGGGCCCGCAAGGCAGCATATTTCCAGGGGGGTGAGCTGCGCCCGGCGCAAAAGACAAAGGTGCTGGGATTCCTCCCCCCCCGGGCCAGGGTCGACACTCTGGAAACTTTTCCCACACTGCCCCCCCAGCGGAAAAGAGAGCAAAGCAGAAGCAGAGCCCGGGGGGGGTTCTCAGAGTTTTTCCCCGGGGGAGACGCGTGGCTCCTCTTTCCCTCCCTGCCCGCCCTCCCCATTCCTGGCCGGCGAGGCGGCCTTTGCTGGCGGGGGGAGGAGGCATTGTAAATAATAAATAAATAATTTTATGGTTGGGGGTCACCACAACATGAGGAACTGTATTAAAGGGTCGCGGCATTAGGAAGGTTGAGAATCACTGATGTAGTACATTTTTGATAATGACAGCATTCTACTTTCTTTCTGAAGTGATGCAGTCTATTACCTCAGGATCCTATGGCCACATTCAATTATATCGGTCTAGCTACCGGAGATGCTTTAATAGACCCTTACAATATTAATTCTGACATGAACTGTATTTGCTCGGATCAGAGTGGAACAGGCTTGAAAATGGAAGCTGCAGCAAGGAGCATTCTCAAACTGGATTGCAAAACTTGGGTGCTTTGCAAGAAGCTATATGAAACTTGGGATAGTTGAATTTAGCATATTCTCAGACGACTACTGTTGGTGAAATTGTAGCTAATCTCTTAAAATATGGGTAATGTACTAGAAATCCTGGTGAGGATAAATCATGATTCTCCTCTTATTGAATAAATACTACTAAGGAATATTTGAGTCCTGAAGGATAATTTGCTTTATGCTTTGTGTTTGTGTTTGAAATATTTATGTGCTGAATTGTAAAATTAGAGTGCAGAACTTATATCAAAAATATGTTACAGGCCTTATTATGATTCTTTGTTGGGTGGAGGAGCAAATTTTTAAAAAATTACACAATAAAGATTCTATACATATTGAGGATTATCAAATGAATCACTGTTTACAAAACATATGTTGAAAAGGTGCATGGAAGATCATTTATTGCCTATAGCTGAGCTAATTTGAAACTGATAGAACAGTGTTGCCTGGTATAGGGGACTGGCAATTATTTTTTTCCCCAATGTGCCTAAGAATAGTATCATATTTGTACCCACTGGCTACAACTGTTTCTTTTCTCACAATTCACTGGGGACTGGACTGGTCCACAGACCACCACTTTGAGTAGCACTGGACTAGAAACAGCTTCAATTTCACTTTGAAATGTTGAATAAGACTTGCTCCTAAGGGAACGTTACAGTACTTTTTATGGGCTGGAAAATTACAGTATTTATTTAAACTTAGATATTTATATGCATTATATAATGTGTACCTCTTACGTTCTTCTTCCTTCTTATTTCTTGAGTTGCAGCATCATAAATACTTATCCTTCCAGTACTATAAATGCATATAGAAAATTTTTTAACCTAAAGCAATAGCAAAAGTAAAACATACTGTTGTACTGCAGGTACAATATACTTTTGTGCCGTCTTCCTCAATGTAACTTAGATTACCAGCAATTAGCCCTTTGCTGGTTGACAGCTGCCAGGAAAAAAAAAGCAATACAAAAATTATGTCGTTACAGAATACTGCATATTATTAATTGTATCTCCGAGGTAGATTATTAATTGTATATCCTAGGTAGAAAAATGTAGATATTTCTAAGCGAACAGAAGTGCTGACATTTTCATTTTTTTATTTTTACTTAGAAATGTACAGTTTTGGACTGGTTTAAGAAATTATCTGAGTGAATTTCCAGAAACTGGAAGACAACTTGACTTGATCTGAGAATAAGTTGCCTCAAACTTCAGTTATCCACCTTCCAAGCAATTTTTAACCATTGATCCATCAGCCCCTTCACATTTCTCTTATAAGGGTGGCACTCACTGCCTTGAGCACTCCTTGAGCAGTAGGACTGCTGCAGCAAGGAACTGAAATGTATAGTTTTTAAGGGCCTACAACTCTGACAGTATGCTATGCATAAGAAGGAAAGTGCTGTGGCTTGGCACTAGTGTACCACCACCTAAGAGAGGAGGGACAAAGAAAGCTTCCCTGTCATGTGGCTTGCAGTTGCTCCTGTTGCCTTGTGAACAAAGGTGGCATGAAACTGATTGTGGATCAAAATCTGAGCTGGAAAGGAATGTCAGTGTTGTAATACTCAAGGAAGAAGCAAATATTACAAGTACTGAAGTTCATATTTCTGAGCTGAAACATTCAAATTTTTCTCACATTTCTAATGGCTACAAAGTACTGTATGAATAAAAATGGACACATGCCTTTCACAATACAGGTATGAAATAAAACATTTTTAAGGCATAATGATTCTTTGATGAATTTAATATGGTCTCTGTGAATACACAAGTGAACAAGAAGCTTTGCAACCAAAATAACCACACAACTGGCTGAAAGCATAGAATGTGCTGCTGTTATGTGTCAGCTTTGGAGAAGGTAATCAGGACAAGGATGAAACAAGATGGAAAGTTGTAACAAGGACAGGTTACTCAGAAGAGGAAATGGGGGCTTTCTCAGAAAAGCTATAGCAAGTTCTGTTCCTTCTCGGAATCTCAGGTGCTTACTTACTAAGGAGGCCTTGAGCTAAGAAACAAATTGGTGTTAACCCTTTGTTCGCTGTACTTACAAAAATGAACCAAAGTTCCCTATTTATCTTGTCATTTCCTATTACAACTATATATTAATAAGAATTTGCTGCTTGTTTCCAATTATATCTATTTTTTTACATAATACATAAGAATGATTTAATACTTAACAATATGTAGATTCCTCCTAGGTATCTTGAGCATACAGGAAATATCAGTGATAATGTTGTCCACAACTCTTTGGTTACCAAAAAGTACTGTATCACTGTAAAATATATCTCTGTGAAGAAAAATGTGTAATTTAAAAATAAATGACATATTAATGGTCTAATAAAATTATTTGAATACTTTCTTTGTTAAAATATCTTTTTATTCTTTTAAAAACATAGACAGTGACAATTCCTAGCAGTCAATTCCCCAAATAATTATAATTATTTAGATTACCAAATCACTTATAAATAAATTAAAAATTATGTATTGTGATAATGCTATTGATTGATTGATTGATTGATTGATCAATCGATCGTATTTGTAGGCTGCCTTTCTCTGGAAATTGGAACCCAAGGTAGCTTCCAACAATAAATATACATTAAAACACATTAAAAACACTTAAAACGGTTACAAAATTAGAAGGATATAAAACCATAAAAACACTTAAAATGATATTCCATTTAATGCTACTCATACATTATCTAGTGACTATGAATAAAGCTACATTCATCTAGTAAGGGGTTAATTTATCACTTAGGATGGCAGAGTGTTATGTAAGACTAGGGAGTACCGTTAGCCAATCAAGCTTCATGTGGATATAGAGGTGCTAAAACATCTGGAATGTTCAGAGGCCAGGAATATGAAAGTTTTACTGCCTTTGTTCTCAGGGGCTGTTGGTCTCTTTTTTCAGGTTCTCTTGTTAAGATGCTGACCATCAGCATGAGCAAGGCTGGTAAAGGCTGATCTCAGAAGGATCCGTCTCCCACTTCCTTAGCCATGGGAAAACCAGAGAACAGATCTACTTTTTTGTAAGTGGTAAGGACCATTTTAGTCAGGAGGCATCAGGGATTTTTGTTCTGTTTTCCTAACAGTACTATTAATATATTTTCTAACAGAAGCTGCAAAGAGTTCTATAGCTAAGGCAACTTTTAATGAATATTCATGAACAAACTGACAAGTGCCTCTACACATTTCAAATGTTTCAAAATCCAATCCATTCATCATTATGACAGCACCCACATTTATATGGTGTTTTTATTGATGTGATAAATCTCTCATTCATCATTTTTGTAAGATCAAATATATACTTCCATTCACAGGCTTTGAGTATGTTAAGGATAGCTGCTTTCTGATTCCACAGCTTCACCGTAGGCTAAGGGAGGAAAAACTATGTATGCTTTTTTGCATGCCTTAGAGGAGAGGCAGGGCAGGAATATATAGACAAAGAAATGTTATTTTTTGCCAGATAAGCTAACTACCACACTTATCTTGTAGCACATCTTAGGTCTGGACTCAGAAGTGCCTGGTGGCTTCCATGTCAGTGGGGCAGTGAATCTGCTCCAGGTTTTAGTCTAATCTTTAAAGAAGGTATCCAAGTGCTGAACCTGTTTGTAGGATAGTATCCAGGTTGAAGTTTGGATTAAAATACAGAGCAGATTCTACCATCTCATTGTCATGGAAGCCACTAGCCACCAGTCTGGACCATATGGTGCTGGAAGAAATGAGCAGTTATCCTCATGGTTTCATTGTTTTAAGTAAGTCTTGTAAAGGTAATAAAATATAATTATCAATTTCAATTAATCTGAGACCTTTAGCAGTCACTCTAACCCCACTAAAATGCAGCAGCCGTGTTGGCTAATTAAGAAAAAGTGCAGATATAATAACACATTTGTTGTTTTTGTTAACTGTTGTCAAGTCAACTTTGACTTAAGGTGACGCTATGAATGAGAGTCACCCTATCATGAATAGCTCTGCTTCGGTCTTGTAAACTCAAGGCTGTGGCCTCCTTGATTGAGTCTATCCATCCGTAAAGCGGTCTTCCTCTTTTCCTTCTACTTTCCCAAGCACTGTTTTTTTTAATTAGTCATGCTTTCTTATGATATAGCCAAAGTATGACACCTCAATTTAGTCATCTTCATTTCTAGGGAGAGTTCAGAATTCATTTGCTCTAGGACCAATTTAGTTTTCTTTTTTTCTTTTTTTATGGGTCATTTTTATTATTTTCCATTATAATCACAATTTTTTTTCTTCAGCCTGGGGAAACCACAGAACTTTTCATCAGCACTACATTTCAACTGAGTTAATTCTCTTTCTCTCAGCTTTCTTTGTTGTCCAGCTTTCACAACTATACACAGAAATTAGAAATGCACTGCCATGGACAATCTTGCCTTTGGTATTCAATGACAAAACTATATTTGCGGATCTTGTCTAATTCCTTCCTAGCTGCAATTCCAAATACTAGTCTTCTGATTTCTTGACTGCAGTCTCCATTTTGATTACTCACTGAGCCAAGCTATATGAAATCTTTCACTATTTTCAATGTCTTCATTGTCTGCTTTAAAGTTCTGTATATCCTCTGTGGCCATTAGTTTTGTTTTCTTAATGTTCAGCCTTAAACCTGCACTTGCACTTTCTTCCTTGCCTTTCCTCAGTAATCCTTCCAAGTTTTTGCAATTTTCTGCTAGCCGTATCATGTCATTGCATATCTTAAGCTGTTCCTTCCTCCAATTTTCATATCATCCCCTTCTGAGTCTGATCCTGTTTTATGTATGATATGTTCAGTGAATAAATTGAATAGGGTGATAAAATGCAGCCCTGCCAGACCTGTAGCCGATCAAAAAAAACTTTCCCCCCCATTTTCTGTCCTAAATACAAGTTCTGTCCTGAATACAAGTTATGCATCAGGACAATCCAATGTTGTGACACACTCATTTTTTAAAGAGTTATCCATCGTTTCTCATGATCTACACAATCAAAGTCTTTGCTATGATTTATGAAGCACAGACTGATTTTCTTTTGAAATTCTCTGATGCACTACATTATCTAATGCATTTCCAATCTGTGGGCCATGCTTTTGTTTTCCATATTTGTTGGTAGGTGTTAATTAGAACTAGAGTTGACAGATTTGAGTTAGAACTATAGCTTGAAGCAGGTCTATTGGTATGCCATCTTTTTCTTGTGATTTATTTCTCCCAAGTGCTTTGTGTGAAGCTTCTACTTTACCTTCTAACATTGCAGGTTCATCTACAAATGTTTTTTCTTGAATAAATCTGTCATTGCTTCATTTCTTTTATATAGTTCTTCAGTGTATTGTTTCTTTCAGCTATTTATTTCTTCTTGATCATGCACTGTGTACTCCTGCTGGTTGTATAACATCTCCACTCTTGGTTTAAATTTCCTTTTGATTTCTCAGATATTGTGGAAGAGGTCTCTTGTTCTTCCTCTTTTTCCTTTTTTGTTGTGGTTTTATATTTCTTTGCATTGATTGTTACATCAGTTCTTGTTGTTCCTGCTCATAAATCACCAACAAATACAGGTGCTGTACATTTCAGGGAAAGGAACTGGCAAAACTACACCCAAGTATTCCTTGCCTAAGAAAACCCTATGAAATTCATAGAGTCACCATAAGTCAACAGGCAACTTGAAGGCACATAAACAAATCATTGAACAGTTGCTTTCAAGGTCTGACTCTGTTTCTGTCACCTTTGACTTTTGCTTCACATTTGTCCTTAATTGCCTGAATATTTTCATCTAACATCGAGTGGGGCTTCTGTTTCTTTTTGGCTATAAATATTGTCTTTTCACATTCTGCCCTCACAATTTTCCTGGATTCCGCTTGCCTATGATTACCAATGTGTTCTGTTTTGTTGTGTAATCAATTTCCTCCTGGACTCCAACATAGAATCTTTCAATTTCTTCCTCTTCTGTCTCTGTATTCAGAGCATAAATCTGGATTATGTAATATTGATGGATTTCCCCTGAATGCTTTTTGATATTATTCAGTCAGGCTTTGCTTTATACTCCTTGACTTCTTTTGCTACTTCTCTCCTCACTATTAATGCCACACATTTCTTCTTAAATTTTCATTTTCTAAGGAAAACACTGTGTAATTATCTGAATGAAAATGTCCCATTCCTGTCCACTTTAGTTTGCTCAACACAAGTACTGCAATGTTTGTATGCTCAGTTTTTTTGTGTTACCATAGCTTCCCATTATTCATGCTTCTCCCAATTCACGTTCCTATAATATGTGTTGCGCAGCTTCAGACTTTCCTTTCATCTTTGTGCATGTCAATAGTAGAACTTCCTTTCAGCTTGAGTCCATCTGCAATATTAGCCATAACACTATTTGTACTTTCCCTCTTCTCTTCCCCAGTACTTGTTGAGTACCTTCTGAGCTAGAAGTTTCATCTGCTGGCACTACCTCTTGTTTTGTTTTGGATTTTCTCATTATAGGGTTTTCAAGGTAGAGGTTTCAGAAGTGGATTACTATTGCCACTGCCATTGTCTCAGACAGATCCTCTGCCAGTGTCCCCTCCCCATCCCATTACTGCCCACTTGCTGTTATGGCACATTTAGTCTGGCTCTCCAGCAAAAGCCTGCCTGATGTGGGAGACCCTCCAAGCAGTACTGCTGCCATCAGCAAAGCCTCTTGCCTCACAGAAACACAAAATCCCATCACCATGGAACTGTATGCCATGTGAGGACTGCATTTATTAGTGCCAGCTAAAAATCACAAAACAGTAAGCTATGCTTCACAGAATTCTTTTTCAGGATCAGGGATTAAAAGGAGATCTGTGCTATCTTGCGGTCTGTGCTATATTGCAGTTCTAAGATTGTTATTTATGATAGTTATTTACAAACTAATTAAATGTGCATGACCATTGTCAACTGTATGCATTAAAGCATATGGAGACAAACTGCAACCTGTGTTATGAGTGGATTTTTCCTATGTTTACTATTGCAAAGGTGTCATGCTGTATAGTAGCATGGAGCTAGTAGTAGATGATGGTATCACAAAGCATGGATAAAGAGGAAGAAGGCTATGATTCATTAATAGATCACTCAGTGGTTTTGGTGGACCTAATACTTTAAATCTTGTGGTGAAGAGGGGACTAATTAGACTTAGATCTGATCCAGAAACATGAGACTTCTGTTATTAATCAAGCACATACTCAGAAAAATGAACACAGGTTAGTTATTATGCATTACCTTGTACAGATACATATATTTTTGGTATGTAAACTTAAGGTACAGTACTTTAACATAGTGATTACAGTTTTTTGAAAGAAAATTCTCAATGAATATCAGACCACACTATCATAGTTTTGACCCAAACAGGTGTCTGCTTGGAACAACAGATTTGTATTTTGGGGTCAATGGAGAAATGCTACATTAAATTATGAAAGTTATATATTTCCAGTGTTCAAATGATCCTGTGTTGGTGCATTGTTGTTAAATATGTTTTGGAATTATGTCAGGATTTCTTAGTTATATTTAATTTAATATCTCAGTAGTTTGAAATATGTCACCTACAAGTGATAAATTATATCTATGAAATGTAATATTTTAGTTTACTACTGTATAATTTTTGAACGGTATTCTTAAGTTTTGCTATTAGATGCAAGTATGATTATTACCTTTTAGTTGCATAAATGTTTGTCTGCACCATCTTGTAGATGATGGATAGTATTTTAAGAAATAGAGCTAAAATGTAAAACAAAACCATCATCTTTTTTAAAATTAACAAACCATTGAGGCAGGATATTAAAACATACATTGTATTAAAATACATATAATAATTATTTAATTTAAAACAGATTCAATACTAATAAAAATAATACATCAGATATAATAAATGAGAATAGCCCATTTCAAAATTTGGTCTATTTGCTCAGTGACTGATTTGTTATAGGTTTGGAGCAAAACAATGAAAAGAGACTGAAGAGGGATGCCAGGAAGAACCTGTATGATAGGATATATTAAATCTTTCCTAGCTCCTTGATAAAAACAGCAATAAAAGAAAACATGCAACATAGACTTTACTTCAAAGTTAGCAATCCATGTTACCAATTGTCTCATTGCTGTTGAAACCATTGACATGTTTTATTTCTTTAAAAATACTCCTTTTTCTATGTGTACGTGTACGGACTAGTAAAAAAAGTTAGTCTGCATTCTCCAAACATAGATACATATTCTTTCATACAGTTGTAAGCATTCTGCCCTTCAATTTAGTCTGAAGAGAGAGTAGAATTTCCACAGCCCAGTATTCCACCTTGTTGTGTACCTGAATACTAGTTTCTATTGTAAAGTAAACTTTGTTGGACAAGTTCTGAGGTCTAGTTGTAAAAAATATTTCTTCTGAAATAGCTACCCTGGTCCAGATGCAGATTTAAAGTTTTTGCACCAGAATCAGGAATAGGCATCTCATTGAAAGCAATGCAAGGTAGTCTAAAAAAGAATAAACATGACATCTGTGAGGTTAAGCTCTGTTTCACTGGCCTCTGAAAGTGTCAAAAATGATAATAAAAGTAGGCATTGCTTATTTGGATTTCCAGAAGGTTTTTAATAAAGTTTCTCATCTAAGCTATTTCAATACCAACCTCAGTGGTATTTGAAGTCTCTGTGTGTGTTTGTGTGCATAGTCTAATACTTAGAAAATATTTTGACAGCCCATCTATATTTGAAGATTCAAAGTCCTATTTTGAAACTGAAGAATAGGGCTGTTGTTCCCCATTTTGATTTAGAGTCCAGTTCAATGATTCAGTTCCATTCTTGATTCAGTCTGGACTTATGTGCCCCAGATTCAATCCAGACTTCAAATCAACATTTTGTAATCCTTCTATTGACATGCATTGAGGAACAAAAATGGCTATAATCTTTTTAAAGAATACACATCCACAGGAAATTGTAGACATGATAAATTGTAGTGAGGAGATTAATCCTGACAGATTGCAGACAGTTAGCTTCAAGTGGTTGCTTATTAGACACTTGTAAGATTACTTTCCTGAAAAAGTTTTCATAAAAACAAAATGCAATTTTCAAAAGCATATATATCCACATGAGTGTAAATCATGCTTTTTTTGCCCTGGCATGGACCCCTTAGTATTGAGTGCACGCCCCTTGCTGCATCCCCCTTTCATCTGTTTCAGGCCTGGGCAAGCCTTATTTTCAAATAAGTGATGGGGAAAGACAGAGGGCTGTTGCCAAGGAATTCAGCATTCTTTGTTTCTCTCTTATGCTCTTAGTTATTCCCCTGTTGTTGTCTCCTGGGATCTTTTAGTTTTTTGTCCTGAACAAAACTGCTTGGTGTTTCCTTTTAAGATCCTTCAGCAGACTGTTCATATTCTTATATCCTGGAAAGTTACCCTGCCTCCAATGAAAGCAGATAGCAATTCTGGGTTCTGCTCCTATCCTAAAATGGTCTCAAACCCTCATTCTCAGATTACCTGCTTTCTATCTCAGGAATTGCCTCTGTCATTACTATTACAAATCTTAGTTTTCTTAACCCCCTTTGACCTTCAAAGCGCTATCTGTATTTGTATTTGTATTACGGAGATAACTCATGTCTAAGTTAAACTAAAGAAGATGTTTAAGGGTAATAATAACTGTTGAAAACTGTATATGATGTGTTTAACTAAAGTAGACATAATGGAAATAAATTTTAGTAGTTTGAACTACCAATGTGAATATTAAGGGTAACAAAACAGCAGTGCTTGGTTGGCTTCACAATATGAGTAAAGCAAGTACTATAATGGTAATATATGTGCATTTTTCATAAAATGAATATTCTTGTTGGCACACAGATGAAAACCTAATTTCATACACACAATCATGACTTGAAAAGAAGAAATAGAGGTAAATTTCAAAAATGATTAACACTTAACAACAATTAGGGTAAATGGTGGTATAAAGAATAAATGTTTTTATCTAAAACAAACAGCAACTCCAACAAAGTAGACAATTACTCAAATCAACAATATATTAGTTAGAATAGGCTATTCACTAAGACAAAAGTTTGGAAAATGGAGAAGCAGACATGCAGAGATCAAATTTAGATAGTAATGAACAACCATCAAAACTCTTACTATAGCTTTTTCTTCAGCTTGCTACCAACAATTTAGCAAATGAGCAAAGAGCTGTATGAGATATAATTATATACAGACTAATAACTATGTGATTTTAATCACTTCACACAATCTTTCCTTGTAAGTACTATGATTAGAGTGATTCCTGGTGAGATTCCTACCAGAGACTACACAAAAGAACAAAAGCCCACCCTCTTGGAATTTTCCTTGTATGGTATGCTGGAGACATAAGCCTTGTTTTGTTTTGTTTTGTTTTTCTGCTTATTTTTGATGTCCATATCCAGATCATCTATCAACATTATAGAAAATTAAACTGATCATTAAATTTCTTTGACTTACCAAAGGTTGTTGCTGATTTGGGACAGTCACTTCTTATTTTTCTTGTGGTGCAATTGGTGGTCATCCACAGACCTACAGAATCCTTAAACCTGTGATTTTATAAATCAGATCAGTTTTGCTATTTCCATTCTGTACTACATGAAGCTTCCCACTTCCCACAACTACCACTTGTTCTTTCTGGCTCATGAAAACTATGAAGAATGAACTGGCCCTTTGGGTAAGGGATTTGGCTGAATCCCTCTTTATAGCAGCTTCGGGTTCCAGCCTGCTTAAGAGAGGTGCTGTAAAGACTTTACTGAAAAACCCTTCCCAAACACTATTGTTCTGGACAATATTTCATTCTTGGGCAACATGAAGCACATGGCGAGCTTTCTACTCCAGGAATTCTTGAATGAGATGGATTATCTGGATTCATTTCAATCTGGCTTCAGGCCTGTTTATGGGAGACAGAACGCTTTGGTCACTTAAGTGGATGATTTAGGCCATTTCCGCACTAGACTATTATACTGCTATTATTCCACTTTCAACTTGCTATGGAATCCTGGGGTTTGCAGTTTAGGGAGGGGCCTTGAGGCCTTCCCTAAACTGCAAACGCCAGGATTCCATAAGAAGTTAAAAGTGGAATAATAGCACTATAACGGTCTAGTGCGGAAATGGCCTTATTCAGGGAGATGGCTAAGAGGAATGTATTCCTGTTGGCTCTGCTGGTCCTCTCTTCAGATTTTGATAACATTGACCATCTGTGGGATCGGACATGGAGGTCCTGTTTTACAGTAACTCCAAACTTATTTGGAGGGGAATCTCTCAAGTGGTGCAGGGGGTGGTTTCCTGTTCAGTGCCCTAGTTATTGGCCTGCAGGGTCCTCTACTCTACTTATTACTATTTAATATATAAATGAAACTTCTGATAGAGATTATCTGGAGTTTTGGGGTTCAGTGCCTCCAATTTGCTGAAGACAGCTAACTCCATTTTTCCTTTCAATACAATTTTAAGGAAGCTGTTTTGGTGCTGAAACAATGTATTGTCTCTGAATGAAAGTGAATAAATTGAAGCTTTTAATCCAAACAAGACAGAGATGCTCTTGGTCAGTTGAAAGGCAGATCAGGAAACAGGATGCTGGATGGCTTTACATTCACCTTGAAAACACACATTCCTTGCTTGGTGTACTTGATGTCAGCACTTGCACAGTTAAAACTAGTGTGCCACCTGCCCCTGTTCCAAGTGAAATATGCCTTAGTAACATCTCATTTGGATTACTGTAACACACTCAAGAGGGGATGGCTTTTGGAAAGTGCTTGGAAACTTAAGCGGGTTGATGAAGCTGCAGGGTAAGTTGACAAGGTTATGAGGGAGAACAGAAATGCCTTGTTATGACCACTGGTTACCAGTTTGTCTCCAGGCACAATTCAAATTTTGGTTATGACTTATGAAGCTCTGTAAAACTTTGGTCCAGATTATCTTGAAAGACTGTATCTGCCCAAATTCTGATATTTTTCAGGGACAGCTATTAGTCCTATCATTTCCATAGACATTTTTGGTGCAGACATGTGAAAGTCTTCTCAATGACTGCTCCCAGGCTGTAGAATATTTTTAAAGTGTTTTAACTCACTGCTTCATTGTAATGTGATAGCTCATTTAATTACTTTTGAATTGTTCTTTAATGTTATAATTTACAATTTTTATATCTACTTTGTTTAAATGTAATAAGCAGACTTGGATCTTGTACAGGGAGAAAAATAGGATAGTAAATAGCCTTGAGCGCAGATCAACATATAGTATTATAGTTTCAGGGTTAGCAATTTATTTTTATTTTTATTTATTTATTTATTTGTATCCCGTCTCTCCATATAGATCGAGGCGGCGAACAACTTAGCATGTATTTCGAAACATTTTTCTATACATGCCCCCAACAAGCTGGGTATTCATTTTACCAACCTGCGAAAGGATGGAAGGCTGAGTCAAACTTGGGGCCCGGCAGGATCGAACTCACAACCTTGTGGTTTGTGGCTTGCAGTACTGGCATTTAACCACTGCGCCACCAGGGCTCCATGGATCATGATGAACAGGTAATCCCTATGTGTTGTGTACCTGTGTTACCCTGTTTACTGGGGGTCCCGGGAGGGACACCTATATGTGCTCTCGATTAACTAAGTTTGGGGAAATTAGCTAGAGCACAAGTTAGCAATGCGAGAGGCAGGGCAACGCAGTGGAATCTTTTACCCAATGTCTACGGGGTCAGGCCAAGTCAAGAAGCAAACCGGAGTTTAAGAATAATTGAGATTTTATTAAATACAGGCACCCAGTGTATGCAACACACACAATCACACAAGTAACTAAGGAAAGTAAAGGTTGGAGTGGTATAGAGGGATTTTGAGAGGGATTGTTGAATTGGGTGATACGGAAGCCTGTCCTGAAGCCAGGAGGAATAGAGAGCGATGCTGGGGTTCGATATGGCTCAGCACATGGAGCTGAGGGGAAGCTCACCGAGCAAAGCTGCAGCAAGGTGGTCTGGAACTCGGGAGCGATCCGAGGAAGGTCTCGGAATCAGGGGTTTTTATAGGGAGAAATGTAACTGCAGGCTATTCTGTACTTGGGGAAAACAATGAGTTTCGAGCGCGCGACAAAGCTTTGGAAAGGTCAAAATTTAGCATGATTAAGTCCGAATTGACAAAGAGGTAGACAGTATGCAAATGCTCAGTGCTTGGCAGTTGAGTATTCAGCTTGCCAAGTTGCCTGCTTGGGGCAGGGAGTCCTTTATAAACAGTGTGCATACATAATAAGGGTGTTTGCAGAGAGGTCTCCTAAAGTGGTGATCTGGCTATTTCTGGCCTGCCTGTATTGTTTTGGGATATTGCAGCATTTGATGGCCGAGCCTAATTCTGTGCTTGTCCAGGGGCCTCACAAACACGTGGAGAGGAGTGGTGGAAGAAAGCCAAATTATTGATATCAAAATGATATCTTTATGCTATCTCCAAGGAGGCCTAACCTGCAGTAACACCTGCCTAAATTAGTAGTAGATTTACCTATTCGTGAGAGTTCTTGGGCCTTCAATGGTAATGATTGATTCAAATTCCAGACTTGTTTCTTTAGGAAGAGTGCAATCTCATCCAGACACAAGTAGATCCATAAATCCTAGACCCAAGAATCTCTTTCTCATCATGCCCGCAGTTTCCTGGGATTCATTCCAGCTAATTGACCCTCTTCCTGTCCACCTGTACATGTATAACACCAAACTATGTCATGCCCAGCCTCCCAAAATTCAGTTGTAATGGAGCTGAGTGTCATCAGTACTAATGTCTATACCTAACATCTTCATATAAATATTTATTAACATTTAATTGCCCCAAAATCATACCAAAAGCCCTTGCCTATGCAGGGAAATGTGCAAAAAATCCTCCATGGCCCTCCAAACCATTCCAGAACCACCCCTTCCATTTTCCTTTAAGAAAATTGGCTCCTGACCCCAGTGTAGTTACCCACCCTTGATCAAGGTGGAAACAGATAGTTTCAATAGTATCAAAAACTGTTGAAAAGTCAAGTAAGGATAATAAAGGTGCACTCTTTCTTTACTTTACCTGATTAGGTCAACTTCAGTGTGTCAGGGCCAATTTCATATTCTAACTGGAATCATAATGAAATATAGAATAGCCTCAGACTTTTTCTGATCCCCACATATAAAATTGTACATGGTAACTGCAGCCAAAAAGAAGAAGCCTCAATGGATGAAAATAGTTAAGGACAGATGAGAAACAAAAGTAGAAGTGAGGGAAACAGCGTCAGAATCCTGAATGCAACTGTTCAGTGGCTTGTTCACCGGGACAAAGAGAACTACTATAATAATCAATGCAGAGAAACAGAAGACCACAAAAAAAAAGGGAAGAACAAGAGACCGCTTCCACAAGATCTGTGCATCAAAGGGAGATTTAAACCAAGAGTGGGGATGCTGTACAACCAGCAGGGGAACACACTGCATGATCAAGGAGAAATAAAAAGCTGAAAGAAAAATACACTGAAGAACTATATAAAAGACATGAAAGGATGACATTCATTCAAGGAAGAACCATTTGAATACACTCCTAGAGCAAATCAAGCCTGAACTCTCTCTAGAAGCCAAGATGCCTAAACTGAGACTGTTGCATTTTGGACATATCATGAGAAGACATGACTCACTAGAAAGGACAATAATGCTCGCTAAAGTAGAAGGCAGTAGGAAAAGAGGAAAGCTGTATTACAGAATGGTAGACTCAATCAAGGAAACCACAGTCCTGAGTTTGCAAGACCTGAACAGGGCTGTTGATGACAGGTTGACTTAGAGGTCTCTGATTCATAGGGTTGCCATAAGTTGACATAACTACTTTAAAATTTGTTTTATAAATATATGCACAAATGTGTTGGGTATCATCATTAGTTTGTATAATTTATACTTCAAATTTAACTGCCACCCCCTTTTTAACATGAACATTCCTTTAAAACAAGCTCTGTCCTATTTGTGCTACAGAGTGACTTGTATCACATAGATAATATGGGGGTAGTCACACTGGCTAAAAATCACCCCAAACTCTGTGTATTTTAAACCAAAATTTTAAGATTTTGTGCCTTTTTGATAGGTCTAATAAAAGTATTAACAAATATGGTTTTAGGACCTTTCCTAATGTTACTTATTGATTGGATTGTGTTCAATACGTGTTAGTGTTATTTTTGAAAGAAATTTTTGATATAGAATATTTCTTCTAAAGACCAAAGTTGTACTAAGCAGTATTTCAATAGATCCTGTCAGCCTCATTAAACATTATGCACTTCCTGTTACTACTTTAAACAGCTGTTTAATATCATCTGTGTGCCACTCATTGTTTCAGTATGTTTCAGTATGAAAGTGTTGATGTTGTTCCTGTCCAGATAATGTACTGTTCACAGACAAGGTGAACATTGATCAGGAACCGACAATGGGGTAGCAGGAAGGAGGTGAAGATCAAGCTGATTTATAATGACTGTGCTGAAAAATTGCATCTGGAAGTTGGATCCAATATATTAGCCATTATTCATCTTTTAGCAGTCTTTAGTGTACACCGTAATGTGTAAAACGTTGTTGTTGTATGCCTTCAAATTGTTTCAGACTTAAGGCAAATCTATCATTGGGTTTTCTGGGACTAAGAAAGTATGATGTACCCAAGGTCACTGAGTAGGTTTCCATGGCTGAGTGGGGAATCAAACTCCAGGGTCATAGCCCGATGCTCAAATCACTACACCATGATGGCTCTCTATATAAATATACATGTAAATAATTAGGAAATGTCAATAGCTTGACTAATTTGCCACTTTCCTTGTATTATTTGTATTTCAATAATATTTCCCAAAATCTGTACCATTCATTGTCACAGCAATATGTATAGAACTGAACTCATATTGATAAATTAGTATATCGTGGATTGGTGCAACCACAAAGCACTATCTTGTGAATCTGTTAGGAATAAAATGCCTAGAGAATATGTTATGCAAAACATGACATGACTGAATTTTCAGTATGCAAAATATGAATAGGCAAAGCATGCCATAACTGAAGTTTTATTTAGGAGTTTTGTTTGTTGAATGCACTGCATTTTATAGCCTTAAGGTGGCAGAAGATGCTATGGTAACACCTCAAAAAAGGCTGTAGCCCAATAAAAATTGAAATATGTCAATATATTGGGTTGGATTTAGAGTTAGATTAGACACATTGAGCTAGATCACATTTTTTGCCACATCCATTAACATTCCTATATAGTTGTAAACAGCATAGAACTAAATGTTAATAATAGACATCTTTTGTCTTATTTAGGGGGCATTTGAGACAAAAGCCAAGGATTCTTTCTTTACAGACCCATCAGCATATATACATTTGGCATTTTATGATGCAAAGCCTGTTTGCTCACCCTTCAGACACTCCAGATTATTTATATGGATTTGTTGTTGTTGTGTGTCTTCAAGTCATTTCCGACTTAACAGTGGCCTCAGGACAAACCTATCACAGGGTTTTCTTGGCAAGATTTGTTTGGTGAGAATTGTCTTTGCTTCCTTCCGAGGCTGAGAAAACGTGACTTGCATAAGGTTACCCAGTGAGTTTCTATGGCCGAGTGGGCATTTGAACCCTGGTCTCCAGGGTCCTAATCCTGTTACCAGGCCATACACCCCCACTCCATGATATGGTTTAATTGGCAAATGTTAATTGACATGAAATATAGATTATATCATAGCTGGGAAGCCTGCTGGCAAAGAGGAACTGGCTGCACATGTGTGTTGCAAACTGCTGGCAAAGAGGAACTGGTTGCACATGTGTGTTGCAAATCAGGATCTCAGAGCACAGCTAGGTCATAGACAGGGAAACTCCAGTGGCATTGGACTTGTAAATGTCCTTCAACAACTCAGCCTTTAGAAACAATAGTGCCTAAAATTGTTTCCACAGAATGACTGATTGTTTTTGCCTCTCTTCCTCCATCCACCGAAATTCTCCCTTTGGATCTTCACCGGTCCTGCCATTAAGGAGCTAGCATGATTCCCATCTTTGTTGCCTAATGCTAAGGCTATTATCTCATTCCAGACCCCATTGTCTACTCTGCAGACTCCACTGTCTACTCTGTCAGAGAGCCATTAACACCTTCCCTCTTGGGGTGGAAAAAGAGTATTTGAACCCTGGCTCCGAGCCAGATAGCTCATAGTACTCTGGACATAGGCTGTCATTCTGCTGCTCCAATCCCCATTTTGGTACTACCCTCGGACTCTTAGTTTGGGCCATATCACTTTGTCTAGGTAAATAGGTAAATATCACCCATTATGCCCTAACTTCTTGCTATCCAGTTTTCCCTCCTTTTCTTTCAGCCTTGCATGATTGTGAGACTGCTTGGATCTTGTGTGTCCATGATTGTTAAAGTCAAAGGTGACAGAAATAGGGTCAGAATCCTGAATGCAACTGTTCAACAATTTGTGTGTGCCTTCAAGTTGACTTATGGAGACCCCATGAATTTCATATGGTTTTCTTAGGCAAGGAATACTCAGAAGTGGTTATGCCTGTTTCTTCTGAAATGTAGCCTACAGCACCTAGTATCCAGTAGTGTCTTGTGTGCAGAAACAAAGCGAACTGTCATAACAATCAATGCAGAGAAATGGAAGACCACAAAAATGGAAGAACAAGAGACCTCTTCCACAAGATCTGAGAAATCAAAGGAAAATTTAAATCAAGATTCAGGAAGCTCTACAACCAGTGGGGGAACACACTGCATGATCTAAAAGATATAAATAACTGAGAGAAACACTACACTGAAAAACTATATAAAAGATATGAAAGGATGACAGGGAAAAACCATTCAAAGATAAATCTACAATTTTAGAAAGTGAAGTTAAAGCTGTGCTCAAAACAGTTTGGAGAAATAAATAACCAGGAACAGACCACATACCAATAGAGTTACTTCAAGCTACAGAGATACAATTTACTCTAGTTCTAACTAAAACCTGTCAACAAACATGGAAAACCAAAGAATGGTCCACTGAATGGAAATTCTCCATATATATTCCAGTCTCCAAGAAAGGGGACACCAGGAATTGCAGTAACCACAGGACCTTTGCATTAACCTCCCATGCAAGTAAAGTGATGCTCAGATTTTATGATATAGGGAGCAAGAAATGCCAGATGTCCAAGCTGCGTTCAGAAGGGGAAGAAGAATGAGGGATCATATTACAAATTTACATTGGATAATGGAGTGTACCAAGGAATTTCATAAGAAAATAGGCCTGTGCTTTGTAGATTATAACAATACTTTTGATTGTGTAGATCATGAAAACAATGGCTCACTCTTAAAGAAATGGGTGTACCACAACATTTGGCCATCTTAATATATAACCTGTACCCAAAAGTAGAGGCTACTTTCAGGAGAGAATATGGAGAAATGGAATGGTTTCCAATTGGCAAGGGGGTCAGGCAAAACTGCATTTGATCACTCCATTACTTTAACTTGAACACTAAACATATTATACATGAAGCAGTATTAAAGTTGGAGGAAGGAACATCAACAATTTAGGATATGGAGATAACACCACTCCTAGCAAAAAACCCAACCCAACCCAAAACCAAAATCAAAACAAAAACTTAGAATGATTATTAAAGAAAGTCAAGGGAAAAAGTGTGATGGCAGGTTTACAGCTGAATATTAAGAAAACAGAAATAATGAACACAGATGATTCAAATAACTTCAAAGCAGGCAATAAAGACATTGAAATAAATCAAGATTTTCTATATCTAGGCTAAGTCATTAATCAGAATGGAGACTGCAGTCAGGAAATCAGAAGACTAGAATTTGGAAGAGCTGCTATAAAAGAACTAGACAAGATATTAAAATGTAACGATACTGCATTGAATAATAAAGTTACGATTGGTTGTGCCATCATATTTCCAATGTCTGTGAAAGCCGGGCAATGAAGAAAGCTGATAGGAAGAAAATTAACTCATTTGAAATCTGGTGCTGGAGGAGAGTTCTATGGATTTTGTGGACTGTTAAAAAGGCAAATAAATGGGTCCTAGAGCAAATCAAGCCTGACTATCCCTAGAAGCCAAGATGATTAACCTGAGAGTGTCCTATTTTGGACATACCATGAGAAGACAGTAGGAAAAGAGGAAGATTGCATTACAGATGGATAGACTCAATCAAGGAAGCCATGGCCCTGAGTCTATAAGACCTGAGCTGAGCTGTTGGTGGTAGAGTGATTTAGATGTTTCTTATGCCTAGGGTTATGACAAGCCAAAGTTGACTTTGATTTCTCATAACCTTATGCATGGGAAACATCCAGTTAACAACAATTACATTTAACTAGTTATTTCCATGATGTTGTGTGAGTCCTGTCTATCATATTTCTCATCCTTGCTATAAGCCATCTACATTGCTTTCCATCTGAAAAAATATGGGATTAATATCCAGCACAGTGGTATCATCCAGGTAGAAATAAAAGGAGAATGGAAATAATGAGATAACAAGACTGTATAATTTTGGTGATAATGCATCATGGTACAGGAACACATGCAATTTGGGGGGGGGGTTAATTTGTTCAATGTTGTACAACATCTTGAAAAATAATATGATGAAAAACAATGAAAACATTTAAGCAAGCTTAGGAATTAGGACCCAATCTTATCTGATTCTGAAAGCTAAGCAGGTTCAACCATTCTAGTACTTGATGGAAGAACACCTGGGAGTACTAGAGATCTCCAGGCAGGACTAGGAAAAATCCTTCCTAAAATCATGGAGAACTGCTGCCAGTCACAGTTGACATTATTGGATAGGCCAGTGTCTAGAATCAGGATAAAGTAGCTTTCTATATTCCTAATATTTTGTATATAATTTCCTCAACATGCTCTTAACATCTTATGTACACCAGATTGACAAGCATGGTAAAAAGTACCTACTGTATATTTTCCCAGCTGGATCTGTTTTTCAACATGAGAACAGGTGCTTCATTTCTGGACAGACATGTGATAACATCTTCAATAACATTTTCTATTGTTCTAAGAACCTCAGAGCTGAAACAAAACAAGTTGATTTACAGTATCACTCCATTCTACAATGTTGGATAAATTCTGAATACAATTCATAATTGCTTTAATTTGTTTCTTAGGTTTTTGAAACTGCAAAATCAAAACCAAAACCCTGCACTTTGTTTTGCTTTCGATACCCTTAGCAATCTTGATCTGCCATTCCATGTGCAGAAACTTCAACATTAGAAAGTATATTGCCAACCTCTACTGATGAGGTTTTTTCTCCATAACCAGCCAAACATTTGGATCAACTGGTTTAAAACAACTATGAGTAATGTTTTAAATCAAATGATGTAATATTAGCTTTGGCCAGAGTTTGACTTAACTTGTTTTTAAATGCTGTAAACTTCAAAAAAATGTTCAAGGGTATAATATAAGTACTTCCTCTCTACCATAGCACATTAACCTTTTGATCTGACACTTTGAATGAGTGCCTGTGGTTTTTAATTATATGAAGGTTTTGGCTGGATAGGAACATTGTGTGTGTGGCAAGGGGGAAGAGATAAAATACATTATGAACTGAACTAAGAATACTGGTAGTGCTGCTCCTTGTAATTTTTTTTAAATAGTGGTCTTATTTGAGCCTTCTGTGAACAAAATGACAGTTTTAATTTTTTCATCCCCTCCTCTCCAGTTGCATAACTATGGTCTTGGTAGATTCTGTTGTATAGCAGGAAACTCACAGATGCTTTATGAACTTATTTAAAGATGAGATGTAACCTGTACCTATAGTCAATCATATAAATTGAGATATGAAATGTTAGAATGTGGAATTGCATATTTTTATGCCTTTTGCTATACAGTTGGATTGACTGAATCAAATTAGGCCGATCTTTAGCATAGGTTTGTATTATCAGCTATCTAAACCAAAGTTTTGTGGATCTGTTGATTTACATCTTGCACAGGCCTGCAAGCCATAAGGTTGTGAGTTCGATCCTGCCCGGCTCCAAGGTTGACTCAGCCTTCCATCCTTTTGCAGGTCAGTAAAATGAGTACCCAGCTTGTTGGGGGCATGTACAGAAATGTTTCGAAATACATGCTATTTGTAAGTTGTTTGCCGCCTCGATCCATATGGAGAGGCGGGATACAAACAAACAAACAAATAAATAAATAAATAAATAAGTAAAACAAAATCAAGTCCATTGATCTGCATTGTGCCAGAATTCAAGACAACTGAGCTTCTAAAAAAGTTGCTCATAAGAGAAAGTTATGCCAAAGTTCAAAACAACCAAAATGTAAGAAATCATGCTTTGGGCTGTGCCAGCTCAAAACAATGTTATCTCAGCAAAACAACAGAAGTGATGACCAAGGGGTTGCTAAGAGGTGTGACAACTTATGCAGTAACTAACCACAGAGGCGAGGTTTTGAGGAAATGCTCATAGCTAAAAGAGTTTCTCAAATAAACCTATCATCATTTAGATTTTAACATTTATTTAGATTTTGCCATGAGTAACATGATGCAATTAAGGCTGCTAAAGCTGGAGTTAAGCATCTTTAACTGCCATTGTTCTGAAGATATAGTGTTCTTTCCAGCATATGATATCTCTGGGACCTTAGAAAGATGTAGGATACTTCCAGATGTGATCCCAGGAGGTCAAACGCTGCCAGCACTTATTCCTGACAATGTTTTGTAAGTACTTAAAAATATTTTGGTGTGAATGGAGATCTGTTTATTTACCTTCTATTAACACCCTGTTGTTACTTTTATGCTAAATAAACTTTATAAATTTAATGTGGCCTGTGAGTGCTTTTAGGTCCCAAGTTACTGGTAGGCAGCTTAAGACATCCTTCCCATAATCACTTAATATTGGTGATTTGTTTAAAATCCAACAGAAAGCTTACTCAATGCATTCCCAAAAGCTTCTGCCTTTTTATCTTGAAAACTATTGCCATATTGCAAACCACTTTAGAGACTTCCCTCAGTTTCAGAAATAGCTTCCCATGAGAATGGAGATGATGGGGTCCAAGGAAGTTTGGCTTCAGTTCAAAGAACGAAGTCCAAAGTCCCCTTTGGCATGAAGGAGTGGGTGTGTGGTTCTTTGGATCATGACTAAAATTTTAACTCAGGATGATCACATTCAGTTGTGGATAAGAATATGGTCTTTTCTTGAATAGAGCATATTTGTGGTATTTATCACAATGAACTTCAGACTCTCACAATCTGTTTCCTCCCTATTAAAATATATTGAGTTCTTTTTGAAGATGATTGTACATTACTCATGTCTTAAAATGAGGATTTTTTTTAAATTAGAGGGCTAGCATTTATCAGAATCAGAAGGGTATTATATGAGACATATATAACTAATCCTTGGTTTTCAGACATGTTTTCCCTAAAAATTGCTGGTGTTTAAGGTTAAAAAACTACAGAATAAAATTACGTTGATGGACATAATCAAAGAGTTGTCAACATTGTTGATTTGCCATGTTTTCTATTGGTACTTTTTATCATCTTACTTCTGATTCCTTCAATTTCTGATGTTGTTGCAATGCTCTTTTATGACCCATGTGTACTGAATTTCTTATTGTTCTGCCTAAGTCAGATAATTTAGACAGATATGTTTTTGTTTCATCTTTAGAGATGTGTGGCTGGTAAACAGTGCCAAATGGCAGATCCAGGTTTCATATCCAGGCTTAATGTCTTGGGGTTCTGAGCCAACAGAAGTTGAGAGTGCTTTAAAGGAGAAAGGGAAGGATTTGAATGGCATGCTCACTGGAACAAATCACATATGTTCTTTCTTTCATTTTAGCTTCCACTTCTTAAAGATGAAGTAACCCTTAAGAAGAAAAAGATGCATTAATGGCCAAACATGCCAACTTAAAAAGCTCTCAGCATTAATTACACAGAAATCTAAGCTGGGAACAGCAAGGCACTACAGATGTATCACATGAGGATAAGGCCTGTCAGCTCTTTTCCAACAAGTCACAGCATGAGCATTCTTTCTTTCTTTTTGGCAACACAGATAGAAATGCACTTAAATCATTATTTCACAACAGGAATTAAGCCTGGTTATAGTATTAAGCTGAGAACGAAAGAGAGAGAGAGAGGGACTATGCAAGTATGTTAGCAAATTGTGTTATATAAACATATATTCAAAATATTCTAAATTAAATCTGCTAAACAATATGTTGCTTAAGACAATTCTATTAAATGACAAATTATTCACACTACATATCCACTATATTTATATCATATATCCATACAGTGTCAGCAGTAGTATTAATTCATTTTTGTAAGATTTGAAACTATTACACTTTCTTAGCAGTTGAGTTTTTGTGAAAGAAAAGAGACAGAAAGAGGTTAAAAATTGTTTTTCAGTGCTGTTGGCTTGCCTGTTTCACACCGCAGGCTCCAGAGATCATGTGCACTTGAAAAGTTTCAAAATAGTGGGGAAAGCAATACAGCCACAAACATGTGTTATTACCCTATTTTGCTCATGTGTTACTGTCCAAGTTTTGCATAGGAAAATCACAACTCGTGGCTAAGAAACATCAGGGTGTGGTCAAGATGGCAAAAATTATTAATGAGGAAGAATACACAAGCTAGGAGGACCTGGAGCACTTTGCTTTTGCCTGAGCTTTCTGAGGAGGGGTTAGAGCCAGCATGGTGTAGTAGTTTGAACACTGGACTGCAACTCTAGGGCCATTTCCGCACTACAGTGTTAAACTGCTGCTATTCCACTTTCAACACCCTGTGGAATTCTGGGGTTTGTAGTTTACTGAGACCAAAGATCTCTTTGGCTGAGAATTCGAAGTGACCTTCCCTAAACTACAAACCCCAGAATTCCATAGGAGGTTGATAGTGGAATAGCAGCACTTTAACACTGTAGTGCGGAAATGGTGTAGGAGGCTACAATTCAAATCCCCACACATCCATGGAAATCTACAGGGTGAGCTTGGGCAAGTCACACTCTTTCAGCCTCAGGGAAAGGCAAGGACAAATCCCTTCTAAACAAGTATTGCAAAGAAAACCCTGTCATAGGTTTGCCTTAAGATTGCCATATGTTGGCATATGTTGCCATATGACTTGAAGGCACACAACAACAATACTGAGAAGGAAAAGATTCCTCTTCCACCTCTCCTCTCCCCAGTGTTGAGTTAATGGAGTGCAAACTACTTTTGCATTTTGATTTCAGTAGGCAGCAACTGAAGTAAGCTGAGAACGAAGGGGGAAAATGGGAAGAGAAGAGGGAGAAACTGAGATATCTTAAAAGGAGTTGAAAAAGCTCCTGGAGGAGTATTCAGGATTGTCCCTGATGAACTGGGACAGTTGAGAATATACCTTCATTATCCTTCCCCTCCTGCTTTACCTCCTCCCAAGCACCAGTGGCACACAGAATGAAGCAGGGAGGAGAAGCAGGGGTGATAGCTCAGTCTCAGTATTTGTATATGAAGTGTGAATTTCCTTCACCAGAGATATTGTATTGCATCCAGCATTACACAAATGGAATTTTACCATTCTTTTCCCCACTCTGACCTCCCACAGCCCACCAAAAGCCTATGCTGAAGATTGGAAGCATGTTGAGAAGAAGTGGCATGTTGACAACAGTGGTGGGTGTCAATCAGGTAGAAGCAGGTCATGCGAGTGAAAACTATCTAGCACAAGCTGCCTTTACCTACTTTAAACAATCCCCCCTGCAGCACTTTCCAGTATAATTTCTAAGGTCTACCTGGTATGAGTCTGCCAGGTCTAAAGACAGTAGGCAGATATGGGCTATAAAAGCACTAACTACATCACTGCTTCTTAGTCTCAAAATGTGAAAGTTTATGAAGTAGTGCTTTGGTTATAAACTTGATAGTCTTCATGTTATATCTGTACCTAGGAAATGGGTATGGCAAATATCCACTACTATCAGAAAATGTAACTTTGAGGGAAATATCTTCCACACTTGCTTTTCTCAACTATTGGAACAAGAGAAAAAAAATGTTGCTGTTGTGTGCCTTCAAGTCATCCAGCTTACAGCGACCTGAATATGAACCTATCACAAGGTTTTCTGGGGCTGAGAGTATGTGAAGTGCCCAAGGTCATGCAGTGGGTTTCCATGGCTGAGCAGGCAATCAAACCCTGGTCTCTAGGGTCATAGTCCAATGCTCAAACCACTACTTTAGTTGCACAAAATTGTAACTTATTAGAGCCAATGTCTTTTGATTCTGTAGGAGCACAGCGCAACAAAAACATTCTAAATTCTCTCTCTTATTGCAAAGGAGCATACAAGTACAATAACCACATTATCTGAAGTATGTTTCTGCGCAGCAAAGCAAGTTGGGTTTATTTTGATCAGAGTGGGCCAGTAAGGTATTCCAGCTTCATGAATTTCCTGTTACCTTACAATATAGCAAAATTCTCTCTTCCATTCAGTATTTCTGAAGTGCCCCTCCAAGTGTGTCACTCAAATTTTTGCAATTTGGAATGAAATATATACAGGGGGGCGGCTTGTGCTATCTTTATGCAAGTGTCTGATCTGTGGACTGTTCTAAGGGACGATTAGCAAAGATATTAGGATGCAAAAGAGTTTAGCAACAAAGCTAACTATGTTTTTCTGTGGTAGACACAGTTTTGGGTCAGTCTAGATGACCTCTGGGTGTGAGGGAAAAGCAGTTAATTTCCTTTGCAATTGAAGTCCCTCTGTGTTAGAAAGAAAGACAAAGGAACCTTGTATAATGGAATGTTATCGGTTTAGTTTGACGTGCTAGCCATTGGCAGCGTTACAGAAGGTTTGCAACATTTTGTAGACACTGGTGGGAACAAATCAGTTTCCTGTCTTAAACATGTGATGTATTTGCACTGGAAATGTATAAATTGCCTTGAATGTAAAGGGGCGGGGCTCAGTCTTTTGGGAACGATCCTACTAGACAATAAACAATTTTCCTAAAACCATGGGTTACTCTATCTGCTACATTTCCATGTGGAGTGCATGTGCGTGCACACGCACACATTACCTCAGACAATACATAGTATCCTCTCTTTTTTTCTCCCTCATACCATTTTATGCAGACCAGTGTGAATAAAAAGGGATGGAGAGCTCTGACTGACTGACTCTAGACTAAAAGAGGCTCTGTTTGAAATCCCTCTTGTGACTTTGTGCTTTTACCTCGACATCTCATGGTTGTCACTGGCAACAACAGTTTTTCCCATTGCTTCCCTGAGGGAAAGCCGGTGTTGATCCAATAAAGTGAACAAGGTCCAGTCGGTCTTTGTAATGAAAGTCATCATAAAGCTGATCTGAGCAAAATAAATGAAAAAATTAAATTGTTTACAGAATGTTGAAAGGGAAGCTATTTCTGCCTTGCCTGTCCACTCAGTCTCTGCTTTTGTGGCACAAGAAAAGTTCAAACCTGTGCCACAAAACCGACAATTCTTCCTGCCCCCACCAGACAATAAATAATTGAGAGAGGTAGAATGGGCCATGAGGCAATCTGTGCACCTGTCCAAGAGAGACTGTTTCTTGTCAATCTTTTCATGGATTCAGCCAATCAGGTCAGGAGGCGGGGCAGGCTTCGTCTCACCTGCTGCTGTGGAAACACACACAAACTTGTAGCTTTGAGAGGATTTATGAAAGGATGTTGCTGCAGGAACATCTTTTGAATAGTTTTTTTAAAGGAAACAATAGTATGATCTCTCACAAAGAGGGGCATAAGGAAGAAACCATCTCAGGTGGCAGATGACGTTAACAGGGGTAGCCCAGCAACCAGAGCTCCTCTTCTGCCTCTCCTCTGCCTTCTAAATTAGCTGCTTGCTTTCAGGTGTGATGGAAGTCTCTGTCCTGTTGGCAATGCTGAAGTAAGATTCAAACAGCAGTCCAGTCAGCTTCCAGATGTGAAATTGTGTTTAGAGGTGTGTGTGTGACTTTGTCTTTTGCACCAGATAGGCAGACAGCGCTTCCCAGCAGGAACAACACCATTCAAATTCCCCAGACCAGCCAAACAATTGTTACACACTTGGAATTGTATTCACCAGCTTATTTATTTCTAGGAGGGAGGTACCCTTCTAGGTAGGGACTTGACCTATCTTTAGCTGTGACCACTACTCTGAAATTACAGAAGAGAGTGCTCATGAGAGAAGAGCGATTAAAAGAAGAAGAAGAAGAATTTTGGCATTCTATTCACTAGAAAACAGTAAAATATACAAGCAAAACAAATCACCACTTATCAAACACAAAGAACAATCAGCAAAGTGTGTTCCTGTGGAGAGGTCAGCAGAGTTTCCTGAGCCTGACTTTTCTCCCTGCCATGCAGAGTAGGAAAACAGAAAAAAGAAAAAAGAAAAAGAAAAAAGCTTATGAGACGCATTATTTGAGCAGCACATTTTTGCCCCTGGTCTGGCTGCGAGTGGGGCAATTGCTTGGCTCCAGTGACTTGCCTGTGGTATCACTCAGCTGTGTCCCACAGTATTACAGCAAACCTCACAATAGATGATACCAAGTTGAATACTGTGGAGAAGGCAAGCAATGACAATTAGGGTGCTCTCCTAAGCTGGAAGTGGGGGGCAGCAGTCCACCTCTGATTTGGTGCTTTTTAATAGCCATAAAAATAAAAGCCAGCAGGAGTTCCAACTGCTCATAGATGCCAACAGAGCAATGAACATAATGTAAATTGTAGTTCCTTGGGACTTTCCTCATCATCCTGCCCTTTCCCTTTCTCAGGAATGCTACCAGTAGCAGCAGCTTCTTTTCTCCCCTTCAGTGCCTTTGTGGCTGTCTTTCTTCCCCGCTGTGGTTCCATGGTGGCCAGAAGACCAGCAAATCTTTCTGACTTGCCAATTTCTCTATCCACAGAAGATTTTTTTTGCATTTTTATTCAGTAGCATGACCATTTCAATGGACATAGTATTCCGTAAGAGAAGGAAAAAGATAAGACCCTTGCTCCCAAGGAGCTTAGAGTCTAAAATTTGACACAGAGGGGGAGAGGCAAACGCTGCAACAAAAAGTGTGGGGAAATGCAAACCACATAAGAGCCCTGAGCAATCCCTTCTTGCCATTAAAAACTGCGGAAAGAACATAATAGGCATAGAGGGGCCTAGTCAGTATCATAAAGCAATATTGTTGTAAACTGAGGGTTAATATTTGGAGGAGGCCCTCTCTGCCTCCTAGTGGAGAGTGGGAGGTAAAAGAAATCTTAAGATGGCTATTGGAATTCAAGGTAATGAGAGGCTGCAGGCCTCAGTAGTTATTTGGATTCAGAATAAACAGCTGGTTTTATTCCTAAGCAATTGATGTCTTTTCTTTGGTGAAAGCTAGGGACTACCTGCAGAATTATGTGGAATGGAATGGCAGCTCTTGATCCATATTCTCCAGGGAGAAAGCAGCTATTTCTTTCCTTCACTGTAAGAGTCACAGGTATGGAGTACCCCTTGGCTTAGTTGTACATGAAAAAATCAAACAGAAAGGAAAGGCAACTCTCTTCATTCTCTCTAGAGCAAGTACCTAGTTCTCCCTTTCCATTTTAAAGGTACAAGATTTGACCTGGCAAGGACTAGCAGGTAACACTGAGGGTTAGGATTTTGAATAGGACCAGTTCAGAAAACTCAAGGCTTTGTGAACATAGACGAAGCACAGATCTAAAAGGAAAAAAAAAAAAAAGGAGAGTTGTCCTATAAAATGTACAAAATCTTGGACCAGATGTCTGTCTGTTTCTTCTCAGAGAACAAGAGAATACCATACTGTCAAACCCAGAAATCCACACTCCTAAGGAGTGTGATAGAATGTGAAACAAAACAAGATCTCAGAGCTAGAAGTGTGAGAGCGGTCATCATTCCTGCATTCTGGAAAATCAGCAGAAAAATCCATGAGAAACTGGCTTTTGGATCCGTATATATTCCACAGTAAGAAGTCTAGCATGACATGACATTCCTGCAGAGAACAAGTGTGATTTAGCAGATGGCCATTGTGGCATAGTGGTTTAGGTGTTGAACTATAACCCTAGAGATCAGGGTTTGATTCCCTCCTCAGCCATAGAAACCCACAGGGTGACCTTGGACACATCACACACTCTCAGCCCCAGAAAATACCATGATAGGTTTACCTTAGGGTTGCCATAAGTTGGAAACAACTTGAAGGCACACAACAACAGCAATGTTCCATTTTTACATTTTTAAGAGATTTGGGTGCAGATCCCTATTTATCCTTGTTGCATTCTGTGAAGTCTTCAGAAAATTGTTTTTTCATGGCTTTAATCACCTGCATGCAGCAAGGACACAAATATGTTAATATCATGTCCAAAATAATTACATTTTTGTTCTTAAATCAGATAGTTCAAAGGATGTGTTTTCTAGGGATGTGACTCTCCACTGGGAGTGGGTCTCAGAAATATAAATATAGTTATTTTCCTTAGCCTTCCTGCACATGGATAAAAACACATTGTTTCAATTGTGGGTATTTTTAACCCCAGTGAGAATTCCAGTAGGGTGTAAAAATGTCCATGCCTAAAAAGTATGTCCATGCCTAAAAAATACCGAACTAAAAAGTTCTGTATGTGCAGAATCAAATATGTTCTACCCAAATAGTCTGAGCAAAAAAATACAAGGGGGAATAAAAATATTATAAAGTAGGATAAAATAAACTGTACATTTTTCTACTCATTGATATTTCCTGACCCCTGTTAATTCCAAGGTAACCCTTCCATGAAAGACATTTTTATTTTCTATGAATGGGGTCAGCTTACCAAGGTAAGCAGAACATCTCACTTTTGCTCTGCTTCATTGTGAAGTATATCTGTATTCCGAAGTTATAGCAGTCTGATACGCCTTTAACTGTCATGGCTCTATCTTGCCAAATCCTGGTACCTATAGTTTAGTGAGATACTTGAAATTCTGTGCTAGAGAGTTCTAGTCTTTTCTCCTGAAGTTCATCCCTGGCTTTCCAGCACAATACTGTAATCCCAGGATTCTGTAAGATGCAGTCATGGCAGTTAAAGTAATATCAGACTACTATAATTGTGCAGCGTAGATACCCTTGTGATTTGCAAAAACAAAACAACACAGTGTTAGGCTTTTTGAAAAAATCTGTTACCAGAACAAACCTATCCTATGGCAAAAATCAATAGATTTGTTGAAACACTTTTTTGCCCCAGCTGTTCTTTAAGTTTGTAAGAAAAAACTGGGCATAGCAAGTGGCTGAAATCTGGAGAAACTGCTGTAAGTGTGCAGGTAAGTAACATAGTAGAATGGATGCATTCTAAGTCTGCTTTGTGGATTCTGCAATAAAACATGATTTGTCAGGCTAAGATATCCCATTTGTAGTGATAGTCGGTTAAAGATCTTAGGACTTTAGCCATTTCTCACATGTTTTCTCTTGTAATTTTTATTTTATTTTATTTTTGCCAGGGCTATAATAGACATAAAAGCCCTTCTGGAAATTAAGGAGAGAACACATTTCTTATTAACAGAAAGCTGATTATACATCCCGAAAAATCAGCATGTAAATATATTTTTCCTCATCCTTTGTGGTAGCAGAGAGGAGTTGAAATCATCCAAATATTCAATCTGATCAATTCTTATCATACTATTCAGAATCCTGTAGTACTGCCAGTGCCTATGCCTTCTTATCAGATTATTCAGGACCTTGTAGTACTGCCAATGACTATGCCTTACAGTTGCCAGGTTTTTCACATTCCCTAGAATTAAGTTTCTGTCCCTAACGCTAGCACATCATCTTAACATTGTGCTGGACTTCAAGGCAAGTTTCTGCAGAGCTGGGACTTGTTGACTATGTTCTTAGAGGCACATACAGGCCAATTAATAGAACTTGTAAGAGTGGCAATAATCAACCCCTTTAAGCCTGAAATCGTTCATCACTGCATGAGAAATTAATGACTTCATACTTTATCATCCTGGAGTGTCAGGCCTTGTGCCAGGATTCAGATTTCTATGGCATCCTTTTATTTCCCCAAAGCAGTCTCCATCGCGTTTTCCAAAATAGAAGGTTTCCAATTATGTCTTTTTTTCTCTAAAAGATTTATGTATGGTTTTGTAAGGTTTATGGCTCTTCTTAGCCCATATTGTATAGGTGTTTTCCTGCCTATAGAATATTATTTTTAGATCTTCTTAAGGCAAAGGGAATGGGAATATTCAAACCCACGATGCCTATCTCTGAGAACGCAGCTCACTTTTAATCTGAGAGTTCTCTTTCTTTGAAGCAGATATGAGAAATGTCGGACTCCAAACAAAATTATGTAGTTGATGACAGTTTCCATCCATAGGATGCTGACTTTGGGCCAATGGAAGAACCGTTAACCAGATCATTACTGAGGGTAGTGGTCTTCTGACCAGTGATTCATTTGGTTGCCACAGGATTGCTTTCAGAGGGTCTTTTTAACAGTCACCTCCAAACTAAAGATCAAGAGTGCTTTGGAGGTTGGCAATGGATGATGCTCATTGGAATATCCATAAGGGACTTCTGTGCAGAGCATCCAACCTTTGATATCTATACTGTATTTTTTCTTTGGGCAAAAAATGCTGGTATTAGCAGCCATGATAGCCTGGCATATCTGAGAAAGGATCAGCTTAGTGCCTTTGATGGGTAATAGATTAAATTTTGGACCTTCCAGGATCATAGGAAGGCACTAATATTCCTCTTCCAATCTGACAGCAGGATTGCAGTGTCTGTATTGTTCATTAGAGAGAAATGAGAGCTTTCCTTCTCAGACAGAACAGCCACAAGGCCATCATCAAAGTCATAGTGTATTTTCCTTCATTTCAATTTTTCTGCACAGTAGGAATGAAATTGCTATAGTGAGCTTGCTTATCATATAGATCCTAATAGATTAGAGCCAGTGTGGTATACTGGTTTGAGTGTTGTACTAGGACACTGGGAGACCAGGGTTCAAATCTTGCTTAGTCATGGAAACCCACTGGATGACCTTGGACAAGTCATACTCTCTCAGCCTCAGAGGAAGGCAAGGGCAAACCCCTTCTGAACAAGATTTTCTGACTTCAAATATTAAAATTGTTAAATTCAACTAGTCAAATATATAAACACAAAATTCAGCACCAACATAACTTAGTTCAGTATGAACACAAACTAGTTACTTGCCAGTATAAGTTGACTGAATTCTTTCCACTCAAGTGCACAGAGTGATTATCCATTCATTGTAGATTGTTTAACAGGTAAGTGTGAATCCAAAAAATTGAACTAGTTTAGTCATGGTTGAGTTTACAAACAAACAAACAAACAAACAAACAAAAACTAATGTCTCAGACTGCATGATGTCAGCCTTAGTTGCCACCTTGGGGCTGTTTCACACTTCACTTGCATAGTACTGCCATAACAACTACTTATGGAATTACATGGTTTGTAAACTGGTGAGGCACTAGAACTCTCTGACAAAGTATTCTAAATATCCCTTACTAAACAGCAAATTCCAGAATTCCAAATGATGTGGCTGTGGCTGTTAAAGTGTAATGGGAAGGGGCTCTGGTTCTCAGGAGGATTTGGCAGTGGGAGAGCTTTCTGTCTTTCTGCCTAAATCCCTCTTTCAGGTTTGGTCTCACGCTGTCCTCTCCAAGCCCATAGTTGTGGAGAGTTTGAACCTTGTTCACGTCTTCTAGACAGCCCTTTTGAGAACCATGCTATCAGGTTCCATGATGGCTAGTTGATAAGAGAAAGCAAAAAAGTTATTCTCCATTGATACATGTTATTCTTGGGAAATTCTTCTGCTTCCACAGTTTGCAGGATTTGTCTTTTGTTTGACCTTATGTGTGAAGCACTGATTGAAAAACTAGTCCATACATTCATTAAGCACTGCTGCATCAACAGACTTGTCTTTTCAGATACAGCTTTTTTTAATTTAAAATTTATTAATAACTCAAATAATCAATACAAAATCTTGTGTGTTTCTGTGACAATAAAATGACAACTGCAATCAGCAGTCATTACAATAGCAGTTTAAATACCAAGAGAAGAGCTAATGGTCATTGGGCAGTAATGTAATCAGAATATACAACAAGAGTAACTATCGCAGGGAATTCCTCCATGGGAGTCAGGTGTTTGGCTTCATTCATTTTTCTCACAGTATGCAATATAAATAAAAAGATATTAGAAGCACTAAAATTGTCATTATCTACTTAATCTCACAAGTATGAACTGTGGATAAGCCTTTCAGACACTGCTAGATCACAGATTGCTTTATACCAGCTGTGTAGAGAAAAGGCAGTTCTTGTCTTCTTCTCTTAGCAATTTCTGGCATTGCTGTAAGAAAGAGGAAGGTTACTAGTGCCTGCTGTGAAATGGTAAATTTGGTTCCTGAGAGGACATTCATCATAGCTATGTCAGGGTTCAGCATTGTTAATTCAATCTGCTGTTTCGCCATTTCTTTCTGAACTGTCAACCAAAATATAGGTACTGCAAGATATGCCCTTCACATGCGCAAGTATGGCCTGTGACTGCCATAGCCTTTCTGTAAATTAGAACCATCTCTGATGATATGTGCTAGCCTAGCTGTAATAGAATACCATCTATAAAACAACCTTTTTATACTATGCCTTATATGTGATAAAACTGATTTCATGGATTTCTTTTGCCAGATCAATATCTATTAAATTTCTGAATGACCTAGATTTTATTTCCATTCACCTTTAAACCCTGTGTAGAGAATTTTGCAATTGCTAAAAGTGATTTATAAATTTTTGTTACATTTCCTTTTGAACCGGTAGTATAATTATTAATTGCTTAAAGTAAGAGGGTATGTGGCTTGTCTTGTTGCTTCCACCTTATTAAAGAAGTGTATAATTTTGGAAATTTGTAACATAGTCCTGGGGCATCTGGCAGTTTAACTTTTATTTGCTTCCCTGTTAACCATGTGCCTTGGGAATAAAAATCTTGTAGCCTATAAAGCTCCACCTCTTTCCAGCTCACTAAACAAGCCAACAAACTGATGAGAGTAGTAGAAAATAAATGTGCCATCACAGGTATAAAGTGGCAAAGTGAGAATTCAAATTACTGAAACATTTCTTTCCATAATGAAAGGGTTGTTTTGAAAAAGTATTGTTCTTCCCCCCCCCCTGAATTCTGTATACATTTGGGAAGAAAAAGTGGTCTAGTGGAAGGTGCTACATTTATTTCTATCGCTATCCATCTTTTTTCTTGTATTATTGCAGATGAGTGGGAGTAGAAATGGGAGTGGTTGTGTAGACTGATACAGGTTTTAGTACATAACTACAGCTGGCAACCCCAGTCCTCTGTCTTAAAACATCAGCATTTTTGCCACTGTGACTTTCTACATGCTTGTTACTTTACCACAGAAAAGCAGCTGGATGAATTTCCACCACATTGGCAAGGTATGTTTGGGGTAGTCTGACCAATGCAATATAACCTATGTGGTGTAACTGAAATTCACCTTTTTTGGAACTTTGTTGAAGTACCCTACTAATATTTTTTTTTACAAACACCCAAATAAATTCACATCAGACGTGGAAGGCATGTTTAGGGTAGTCTGACATACAATGCAAGCTATGAGGGGACCTGGTTGGGCTCATCATTAATTTATATATATAGATCGATCTATCTATCTATCTATCTATCTATCTATCTATCTATCTATCTATCTATCTATCTTCAAAAAACAAACTATAATCCTACCCTGGAGATGAATTACTTTTCTGCATCACCAAAATACAGACTTTGGAATCAAAGAAGAAAGAAGGTTTTTACCATTTTTACCATCCTTTCCCATTTTTAAAGGATTGAGAACATGGTTTGAACACTGATTCCCTCACATTTCCTCAGTTTGAAACATGCAGTCCTTAGCTAGTTGTTCAATTTGTTTCCCATTCTATTAATTAATTGTATATTAATCATGTATATTAAGATAGGTTGTTTTAGTCCTCAGAGTCACATTTTGCTGCAAAATCCACACAGAGCTAGACTTACAAGGTAGGCATTTTTCATCATTGTCATCTGAAAAGTTATAATCAGTGCCCTAACTTTCAAACAACTACAGTGTGTAATTTTGTTTTTTACAAACTAAAATGGCTAGGACATAAGTTGTTACATTTGTTTTGGTTACCTATTTTTGCAAAGAAGGAAGACGGAGCTTTACTCAAAGTGACTATTCCACCACATAGCTTCTGATTCCGGGGGTTTGCAAATTGTGGAAAACTTTTGATTTTGTACCTATGCACACAGTTGTTGTTATGGCATATTGTTATACCTTGTATAACACTGGAACTCTCCTTGTATCAAGAAATAACTGCTGTAATGTGTGGGTATTTTTATCTGCTTGGATAAGGGCGGAAGTGGATTTAGAAGATGCTTTTACAAAACTCACTGTCTTATAAAGCAATTTAGGATAGTTTTGATTTTTTTTCTTTTATAAGCTAGAATTACATTCAACGTGGTATATTGCTCTGCAAATTTCCATTGAACTACTTCTTTTATAGTAGAATTAAGTGGGAGACTAAGTGATTTCTGTGCAAAACTATTTTAGTGGGTTATGCTCAAGAGAACATCCTGCTAAATTTTGCCTTTTATTTTGATGTAGATATGGAACATACAATACTGATATCACCATTTATCCCTGACCCAGATTATTTGCATTTCTATTGCTATTCACAGGTACAGCCAGCTCATTCATACCTATAAGGGCCTGTTCCTAGACACAGCACTCTATGTGTCTGATGAAGTAGACTTAAGTCTATGAAAGCTTATGCTACCAACTTCTTTCTCTCAGTTAGTGTCAAAGGTGCTACAGGATCACTTTGCATAAAAATTATGCCTCGCCAGTAGAAAGTTCTCTCTTTTAAAAAAAAAAATCCAGTAAAGCTTTAGGCTCCTACATGAAAGAAAATGCTGCAGTTCACAAAGAAACAACAAAAGAAGAGGAAATTATGGAATCCTTTTGAATTAACACACCTTTCTTTTCGCCTTTAGGTATCTTCAGATCACACAGGAAATATTTATGCTAAATCCCTGAAATCCCATTAAGAACTCTATATCAAACATCAGTGTTCCAAGGCTTCTTTGTTATAGAGGCTGACAAATGTATGCAAGGGCCTTAAACAACATTAATTAAATTTCACATCATAAAAAGATACTATAAAGGCTTCTTTTATTTCAATGCACCACCAAGTATCAACGGCAGTTAGGTATGACTCCAGAACTGAATATAATTTCCGGTATTGCTCCTATTGAAAGGAACAAGGATCATTACTCAAAACAATCACACATGCACACAGAATCTTGCTTTATTGTATGATTAAAACTATAGGCTAGCACATATAAATGTGAAAGGGCAGATTTAGAAATCAGTACAGCAAGTTCAGCATATCAGACACATCACATAAATAAGTTGCAGCCCATGTATATTTTTCAAAAGAGGTTTAAGCATTATAGGTTGGTTCAGTGGATATGTCATGTTTTTAACTAATGTCAGCAATGCAGTTTTGGACTGTTAAAAAGAGATTCCTCAGACTTTCATTTGTTGTTAGGTGAGCTCTAGGGTGAGAATTCTATACATACATATTGAATGAATACCATATAACTTGTCTTGTTTTTCCACGATAGCCTATTAAACCACATCTGGAATATAAGACCAATGGCATTTCTTCTGTATTTGGCTATCTCAAATCTCTCTACAGGTAGCAAGAGAGAAAAAAATCTTCCTAATGTTTAGGTGAAGTCTCTTTTCTTTTAATTTGAATCCGTTGGTTAGTATTCTAGTCTCTAGAGGGGTGGAAAACAAGCTGCTACCATTTCCTAGATGACATACCTCCAGATATTTAAAGATATCTATGGGGGGCGGGCGGAAGGGAATGACAGGGGGAGTATTGGGAGGGGGAGTTATTTGCAATTTTCCCACTTTCATAAGAACAACCATTGGTGAGTACTTTCAAGGTTTGATCTGTCGGCCAGTTACAGATCCACCTGACTATAGCACTGTCTAGCCACCAGCTAACTTGCAAGAATACCATAAAGGACCTTGTCAAAAGCCTTACTGAAATCAGCTTGTGCTATATCCAAAGCACTTCTCTAATCTTCCAGGTTTGTAAATTTATGAAATAAGAGATAAGAGTAGTTTGGCATGACTTGTTTTTGAAAAACCCATGCTGGCTCTTAGTAATCACAGCATTCCTTACCAAATGCAGACAGAATGACTGTTTGCCAGCGATACAAGGATCTTGTATCACTGGCAAACTGACTTTTCAATAGTTGCTTGGTTCCTCTTTCTCATCCTTTTTGAAGAGGGGAGAACATTTGTCCTCCTTCAGTCTGCCAGGACTTCTCCAAGAATTCTCAAATACTATTGACAGTGGCTCTGAAATTGCACCTGCAGGTTCATTTAGTACTCTTGGGTGTAGCCCATCTGCCCCTGAAGACTTGAAATCATTTAGAATAGCTAGATATTCCTTTATTATCTCTTTACCTATTACTGCCATGTTGTCCCTTTACTGCTTGATTTATTCAATTTTTACCGCTTATTGCACTGTTTTCCTTTTGAGAGAAGACCAAGACAAAGAAGGTACTTAGGAATTCAACATTCTCTTTGTTCCCTGTTAGCATTTCACACTATCTTCTCTATGCAAAGGCCTTACCATTTCCTTGTTGTTCCTCTTGCTTCAAACATAACCCAATCCCTTCTCTTGCAAGCCTGAGCTCATTCTGAGCTTTTCCAACTTTCATCCTACAAATATTGGCTATTTGTTGGTATACCTCTTTGGTGGATTCCGCTCTTCCATTTGTTGTGCATGTCTCTTAAATTTCAACTTATCTGAAAGTTCTTTGTACCTTCACCTTGATTCCTTTAGATACCTCCCAATTTTCCTCTTCATTGAAATTATTTGCAATTTATGCCTTCAATATAGTTTATATTATCTTTAAAAATATAGGGTCTTGCTTCTTTCCAGTTCCAAAATTGTTGAGTCGTGTTCTCAGAAGTGAACTCTGGGATGGCTGAGGTAGGAATGTGTGGGGGAGGGGCTGCCACGTGCATGTTTGGACTACTGGAACATGCTCTACTTAGGGTTGCAATTTGAAGACTGTTTGGAAACTTCAGTTGTCCAAAGAGTTGCAGCCAGACTATTAACTGGGGCAGGTTGCTGAGACCATACTAATCCACTGTTGAAACAGCTCCATTGGCTGCAAGTTTGTTTCCACACACAATTCAAAGTTCTTGTCATGATCTATAAAGCCTTATATGGTTCAGGTCCATGCTGTTTGACAGAACGGTATCTCCTTGTATGAGTCAGCCCAGGCTTTGAGATCTTTAGAAGAAACCCTTCTCTCAGTCCTACTACGATCACAAGCATGGTTAGTGGGAATGCAAGAGAGAACCATCTTAGTGGCTGCCCCTAGACTCTGGATCTCCCTTTCTGTGGAGGCTGGAATGGCTCCCTGTTGTCCTTCTCTTGGCAAGCTAAAACTCTTTTATTGGGACAGGCCTTTAAAACAGAAAGTGTTTAAAAGAATGAGGAAAGAGTATTGTTTTAACTATTGTTTTTAAGTGTTTTAAAATCTTTATTATTTGTACCTTATTCTTTTACTGATGTGTAATTGTTCTAATACTGTGAATAGTTAAATTCTGTTTTAACATTCACTTTTTGTATGCTTTAAATTGTATTGTTCTTTTAAATTGTGAGCTACTTTGAGTTCTGATTTTGCAGAAAACGCGGGATGTAAAGAAATATAGCAGTGATGATGATGGTAATGTAGGCATGAAGAGCAGTTAGGAGTTCTAATTTTATTTATTGATTTGTGTCTAATTGTTGAAACAGAAAAGCATTATTAATAATGGGTTCATCTTTAAGTTCCATTATTGAACTTCTAGTCAGATCTTGAAAATATAAAATAAACTATCTCTAAAAACTGATAACAAAATGAAGGAATCATGGGAAGTTAGACTGTGCATACCAGAGAGAAAGTCCAGGACATCAAGTAAAACAAGCACCATTAGACAAATTGCATATGTCTGTCAGTGAAATATATTTTATATATTTTTTAAAAATAACATGTTCCACTCTATCTACATATGTTTTATACTAAATGAAAGATTATTCCTTTTGTGTACAGTTCTGCCATCTTATTAATCTTTTCTAGTAATTATTTAATGGTCTAAAAAGAGGTAGTTACAGCTTCTAAGCACATTCACATTGTAACTTAGTTCACTCATTTAGGAATACAGCTTTGTTATTTTTTAATCCCTATTTTTGAATCTGCCTAAAATTGCTTCACATTTTACAATATATTTTGATCTATAAAATATAAAATTATTAGTTCAGCTCTTTCAGTCTTCTGAATTCATATTGGATAATTAATGACACTTAATCCTTTATCTCAGTGCTGCAGATTGTTTTGCTATAATTACACTAAGAAACTCTCTAGAACAAAATTACAGAATTTTGGTAACATGTAGGAATCGAGTTGCTTCAAAATAACAGAAATTTGCAGAAGTTGAAAGAAAATATAATTGGCAATCATAGAAGAATTTCCTGGGTCTGTTATAAAATTACTTCTCAGTTTCTCATGGCTATGGGAAAATGTGGAAGAAGAATGCTTTCTGTGGGCCAGCAAGTTTGACTATGAACGAGTTAGCTGGGTATGGGAACCAGATCTGTCACCTGCTGCTCGCATGGAAAGATGCTGATCTTTTTTAATGAATAGGGCCTCTAGGAGGAGATGAAAAACAATTCACAGCAAAGAGCATAAGAGGGCATATCCTTTCTGATTTGACATGCCTTGCTTAAAGAATAAAATCCAATATGTTTTAGTTTACATAATATTTGAATGAGAAACACCTGTAGGTAATTTAGCATTGTGGCAGTACAATAGATAGATTTTATTTTCTGGCCATTATTCTTGTTTTTAATATTTGAGCCACTTATAAATCTGACAGATCTTTTCTATAATAATAAGGAAGCTTATGCCTAATCTCTGTCATGACTTTGGATAAGTAACATTCAGAATATTTAAATTCTTTGTAGCCTGTGATAGAAGGCACACATTGATGTGTGATGAAGTACCCTTTGCTATAATTTGTTGCTGTTACTGTCTGTCTTCTGTATAGGCACAGGAATACCAAGAAATGAGTGTGTGTGTGTGTGTGTATGTGTATATAGGACAGAGTACCCTCTTGTTTTTTCCCAGGCTTGGGATTCAAGGTGGCTTACAAAAATTAAAACAAATACAGCTGAAAGTGCACTTGGCTGCACAAGACAGTGTTACATGTAAATATTTGAATCCTGTATCTTAGAAAACAATTGACATTTTGGATGTATTTACAGCTCCAAGCTATCATGTTTGTTTCATCTCATTTAAGGTGTATTTTTTGAACTCTGAAACAAGCATTTCAGAAGTGCTAGAAACTGTGGAACTGTGTACATGCAATATATTTGATTTTGCATCACTTGATTTACCTAAAGTCAAAGATGAATGTAAAAAATGACCCAGTTTAAAATAACTGACATGTAATCACCTCTTAAAAGTGGCAGATAGAAAGAATGAGTGCTACAGGAAGTATAGTGATCAGGAGGCAGGAATTCTACTTGCACATCTTGGGATCCAAGCCACATTTGGTGAAATAACATCTCTATCTCTGATGAATCGTTCAAATAATTAATAGACATCTTTGAAGCCATCTATGGTATTGTCATACTTCAGATATTCTACTATTATAATTAATGTCCAGAACCCTCAGATAGTTCTATATATTTTCATTGAATTAGAGCTCAGACTGTGTTCATGCAGCCAATATGATTGAAATCATGTGTCTGCAATCAAAATTTTAATCAAAATTAGTAGCTAGTTCTATAAAAATTAGAGATTTGCCTGTTGGTCATAAAGTTCCATTACAGAAGTTCTAACACGCAAAGGACCCTGCTTCTTGTTCATGCCAAAGTACTCAAATCATGGTCTTACCATATTGGAGGAAGGCATATGAGAGAAAGATTTACTTCTTTTTCAATCTTCATTCCCACTAACTTCCACTAACTTCTGTCTTAAGATGTGATACTTTAAATATAAACCATTCTTCTTAGTTAAGCAAAGCAGTACACAATGTACTATTTCTTGTGTTGAAATGTCAGCAAATTGTGGCATATTTTTTCAAATTCTCTTATAGTAATTCTCTTATTGGACATATCATCTTTTCCAGTTTGTTATAACATAATTGTACAAAATATAGGTTTATTCCAAGAATCTCCAAGGTAGTCTAAAAGAATTTAACATGCAGCTTACTCGCAATTACACTGATATCAAACTGCACGAATTATCAAACCACAGAAATTATGAATGTGGCACCCTCAATAAGGGTGGAATATAAACCTGCACTACCAGCTCCTCAGTAATTTCTTGAGAAAGCAAGACAAAAAGATGATGTAGAAGCCTACATTGACTCCAGAATTTTGCAGATTTTCCAGATAACAATGACACTAGTGGGGTGTCTGATCAATAGACTGCCCTTTTACCTCTGCACATCTAGATACAGATTGAACTTACTGAAATGTATTTAAGCCAGTCCCTTGTATTCTTGAGTATTACACAGTGCAAAGACCCTGATTGTTTAAGTACAGTTTATTTTAGCTTTATTAAAGTTATCCTATTATATAAAAAAGTGTGCTACGCATTTCTCTGTTTATTCTTTAGATAAAATAAATGAGGTAAACAGGGCAAATATATTGGCAAAGTTTTTTTGTTTTGTTTTGTTACCTTTTAACATGCTACAAAAGAACTTGAGCTCTTTTGGATATAGACATATTCTGTTCTACTGACTTGGTTATTAAGCAGCGTTTCTTTGACACACCCCACCCCTAAATCTAAGGAAAATATTTACTTACCTAATTCATTTTGTGTGACAGTACTCTTGCTGAAGCATGTGTAGTCCATTCTCTTCTCCATACTCAAAAAAGGTCTAGATCACTCCAACTGATGTCATCTTTGTAAATCATATGCCATATTTAGGCATAGAGAAAAGCATGACTTATTGCTTTGTGGTTGTCAGTGGGAAATGTGAGTGACTGAGACTGGCTACAAAATTTTTGCTTCCAAATAGCATTTCAGTTTTTGAATTATTAAGTGTTCTGTCAGTGAAAATGCAATAAGAATGTGATGACAAAATACTGAAATTTTGGCTACTCACATTGCATACAATGGGCTCAACACAGTTTCATTTAGTATTACCTATTTCCTGTGTGTGAGCTTACCAGTTTGTGTTTGGACACAATGGTCAACATTCTTACCAGGAGCTTTAAGTTGCTTTTAGTCTAAGAGTTTGCATTATAATATATTAACTGGACAGATTTTGCTCTGTGCTTTAGAACTATTGTAGATGTCTGCAGTTTCATGAAGGTGGTTTACTAGCAAGTGATGCATTGCATCTCACAGCAGCTGGAAGGAATGTTTTTGCTAAGGGGCTCACAAACCTGATCAGGAGGGCTTTAAACTGAGTTATGTGGAGAAGAGTGACAGCATTCTTGAGGGCAGGAGTTCATCAAATGCTAGAGACAATAATCTGAATGTTATTGAGGGAACTGAGCGAATAGTACATGAGCCTGACCATAGGAGCAGAAAAACCTTAAATAAGCAGCTAGTGGAAGTCTTGGATGTCGCTACACTAATTCACAGAGCATGGGAAATAAACAAGCTGAACTTGAACTCTTTACACAGAAAAGCAGATATATAATAGAAAAGCAGATATATAATAGGCATCGCTGTAACCCGCTGCGATGAGACTATAATGTAGTAATAAAGAACACCTTCTTTGCCTCCGTATTTTCCCAGAAGGATACAAGCACTCAACCTGGTGGTTGAGGAGCAGGGGAGGAAGCAGAGGAAATGAGGCACATAATAAGTAGAGAGGTGGTACAGGAATACCTGGCCGCATTGGATGAATTCAAGTCTCCAGGGCCAGATGAATTGCATCCTAGGATATTAAAAGAGCTGGCAGAGGTCATTTCGGAACCGCTTGCTATAATTTTTGAGAAATCTTGGAGGACAGGAGAAGTTCCAGCAGATTGGAAGAGAGCAAATGTTATCCCCATCTTCAAGAAGGGAAAAAAAGAGGGCCCAAATAATTATCGCCCAGTCAGCCTGACATCAGTACCCGGAAAGATCCTGGAGCAGATCATTAAGCAGTCAGTTTCTAATCATTTAGAAAGCAACGCGGTAATCACGAGAAGTCAACATGGATTTCTCAAAAATAAGTCATGCCAGACTAATCTTATCTCTTTTTATGATAGAGTTACTAGCTTGATAGATGAAGGGAATGCTGTGGATGTAGCATATCTCGATTTCAGTAAGGCCTTTGACAAAGCTCCCCATGACATTCTTGGGCTGTCTGGCAGTGGAATCTGTTGCCTCGGAAGTGTAGTGGAGTCTCCTTCCTTGGAGGTTTCTAAGCAGAGGCTTGATGGCCATCTGTCGGGAGTGCTTTGAGGGTGTTCCTGCATGGCAGGGGGTTGGACTGGATGGCCTGTGTGGTCTCTTCCAACTCTGAATTTCTATGATTCTATGATTTCAGAGGAATAGACCAAACAAGAAGGGAGGAGGAGGAGCATTATATGTCAAGGATGTTTACACCTGTGACAAGATCAATGACTTAAGTCCTAGAAGCCAGGTTGAAAGCATATGGTTAAAAATTAAGGGGGAGAGAAAAAACAGGGATGCCATTTTGTGGGTCTATTACGGACCCCCAAACCAAACTAAGGATTTAGATGAGGACTTCCTGAAACAGATGACTTCACCTTAAAAAAGAGAGAGAGATTTTAGTAATGGGTGATTTCAATTATCCTAATATTTGTTGGAATCAAATTCTGCCAGGACTATCAGATCCAACAAATTCCTCACTTGCCTTACAGACAATTCTATTGTCCTGAAGGTGGAAGAGACAACAAGGGGATCAGGTATTTTGGACCTGATCCTAACCAGCAGTGATGATCTGATTAATGGGGTGGAAGTGGTGGGATCCTTGGGTGGAAGTGACCATGTTCTCCTGGAGCTTGTTATACAGTGGAAAGGGAAATCCAAGCATAGTCAGAGTGGCATTATAGACTTTAAGAAAGCTGATTTCAGTAAACTTAGGGGAATATTAGGTGCCATCCTGTGGTCAGGCATACTAAAAGAGAAAGGAGTTTATGGTAGATGGGAGTTTCTTAAAAGTGAGATATTGAAGGCACAATTTTAACAATTCCATGGAGAAAGAAAGATGGGGGGCATCTAAAGAAACCAGGACGGATGTCTAAAGAACTTGCAAATGAACTACGATTTAAAATGGCCATGTACAAAAAATGGAAAAAGGGGGCAATCACCAAAGAAGAATTCAAACCAATAGCTAGCATATGTAGGGATTATTATATAAGCCAGCCTTTCAGAAGCTGGTGCCCTCCAACCGGTTGGACTATAAGTCCCATAATCAGAAACAGCATTAGTCTCAGATTGCCTTCTTCCAAAGGATTGGTGAACACTGTTTCCCTGGATCTTACCATTGTTTGGGGAAGCAGGACAAATATATAAAAGCAATGTATCTAGAGAAGCAGTATGCTGGTTCTGTTATAGCTACATCTGTTATAAATACAAAAAACCCATTTGAAATATTGCAAGGTTCATGCATGTTTAACTTGTGCCATTTATTTTCATCTGCAGATAATAAAGTATACTGTAATTATAAGACCTGCCTCTGTGAAGCACAACACTTGATCAAACAGACTTATGCATGACTCTTCAAGACTATTTTAGCAATAACAGCTTCAGTGTAAACATGTAGCCTGTAAACTGAAGAGTATATTTGTTTAATTTCTGTATCACACCATCAACGGTTTCTGACTGGTTCACAATAAAAAATTAAACAAGGAAATCACAATAATCAGTAAAATGCAAATATCAATGTAATTAAACCACCAACTGGAAGAAATTTAGCTCTTTGAAATGGCCTCTTATAGATTGTCTGCATTGTCAGTGGCATACCAAGACTCAACAGTGCCCACAGCAAGGGGGTGGGGTAAGAATGGGATCGGGGAGTGGTGGCGGGGGGATGAGCGCACAGGACAGGCAAGCAGCAGGAGAGGGGTGAGGGGAGGGATGAACATGTGGAGGAGGGGCAAGTGGTGATGAGGGAAGGCCTAGTGGTGGCCAGGGAAGGGGTGAGTGTGTGGGGAGGGGGGAGGGGCAACAGATGGAGGAGGGTAAGCAATGGTGGAAAAGGCCAGGCAGGGGGTTCCTCTTTTTTTGTGTCCTCCTGAGATTGGCCCCTGGAGCATGAGCCCCAGTTACGCCACCCTAGGTCCGCCTCTGTGTGTTGTCTGGATCACTTATGCCCACTGCTGATTGGTGCCACACCAGGTACATCTTGAAAGGGGGAGAGCAGGGTACAGTTAGAGTGGTGGGGAATAATGGAGCTTGAGGGAGCTCACTCCACGCACTCCCAAAATGTCAGTAGCATTTGACCTTGGTTTAGAGTGAATTTTGAGGGGTCAAACTCTTAGTTGTCTTTACAAGTTCCTTACACCCCTCCCTCCCACCCACTTTTGAATTTAGGCAGCTACACTAGGTTAGCCAAGCTTTACAAAAGACTGCTAAATCCATTTTGTTTAAATATTAATGAGAGAATGTGATTCTAATGAGGGAGATCGTCTTTGCAAGTTTTAATAAAATATCATTTACAGTAAGGTTATCTTATTCATTTATAATCTCAAATATAAGGTTATGTTCTTTTAGAACTCTTTATCAGTATTTAATTCTTGTTCATTTCAGCACATGGATTCACTATTTGCAAATACTATGTCCTTTGAAGTGGCTGTGGTGCTTCTTACGACCACACAAAATTGCAATAAGTGAATCATGATACTCAGCATTTTCTAAATTAAGCACAAATGTAAAAATTGTTTGTTGGTGCAAGCTCTATGAAATACCTAAGAGTATTCTAAGTACTTAAGATGCTGTTTCTATATACTTTTTATAGAAACAAACAATGGTAAATTACTTTATGACAATAAATTTGGATTATTCCCCTGGCAGAAAAGAATTAGTCATCAAATCTGTTAGGAATCCAGCATCCTTCTTTTAGTCTCTAAAGAAGTAGTAAAGAATATTCAAATAAATAAGCCCCATCTGGTTTCAAAAATGCCATTTGTAGATGTAGTCCTTTCAGATCTGATCCCACCCCACCCCAATGGAATGTCCTCTGGATTTTAATGCTTGCAAGAAATTGTTAATGTGTTAACAGCTGGATAACTTGTACAGTTCAGTCGTAGAGATTTCTGCTCAGGCATAAGCCCCACTGAATTCAGTGGGTTTTGTTCCTAGATAAATCTCCATAGGTTCAGTCATAATGGTGATAAGATGGTAATCTTTCCAAAAATATGTCAAACCAATCTAATATATAAAAGTCAAAGTTTGTTTGTCTGTGTCAGGTAAAGACCTCATATGATTGGCTGCCTAAGAAGATTCTATGGAATCCTGGGGTTTGCAGTTTAGAGAGGGGCTTTTAGAATTACCAGCAAGAGAGCTCTTGAGCCTTAGGCCAGTTGCTATGGAGATGAGGCCTAGCAGCGAGGAGGAGGGCAGTGTATTTCCTCAGGAACCCACCTCTCTATGTTAATAACCGTGAATACAGACTGGATTGGGGAATATGGGGAAAAGTTACAGGTACTGGACAAGGCAGTTTGGGGACTTACACACAGGATCTCAAATCTTTCTAACAAGTATTACCTATGAGAAAATAAAATCCCAGGCAATGCTGAGTATATACACTAGTCCCTGATAAAATTCTAATCCAAAAGCAAGCATTTAATTTTAAGTGCTGAAGTCAGATTAAATATTGGTTGAGGATATGTGCATCTAAGACTGTAGTAGCATGCATCCTTTTGCATTTATCATTAAATTTATATAAAAATTGATCTTAAATATACTTGATTTAATATATTGACTATGATAACTGCTTACTACGATGTCAACTGGGTTCATTTTCCTATTGACTAAAGTGCATTTAGTAGTTTGCGGCTATATTTTGTCAGCAAACTGTGTTACCAATTTTTAAAAAAGGTACTGTTGGATACTATTTGTCTGTGGACCATGCTTTGCCTGCCTTGTTTTACCAGGCCTTCAGAGGGAAGACCTTCATCCCTGCTGCCTTCCCCTCTCCTCCTTTCAAGATAGGAAAGGGAGAGAGGGGAGCTAGAGATGTATACACATGTGTTCATAGGGAGTGGGGTACCTGTACTGTAACACCTCTCTTAAAGCAGGCTCTGCTGGGGTGGTAGTGGTAGTCAGAGGAGGACAATTTTTCCTGTGGGCCATCAGCCCCTAAGCTTCATTGTTGGTTGCATTCTTATAAGCAATTGTGAGGAATTGAGGGATCTGGGGGCCACAAAAACCCTATTCCTGCCCTCAGGGCTGCAGGTGGCCCATGAATGGCATATTCCCCCCACTCCATAGTATCACATCTGAATGCAACATCTTTGATCAGCTGCCCAACCTACTAATCTGCCAGGGTCCTTTGGTAAAATATGTCCTGGGCCCAAGTGCTTCAAGCAGCAGGGGGATTGGTGCCCATTTTCATTTTCTCATATGCCCTATAGCATCTTTTGTAGGCTCCAGTCCAGATCTGATGAAGTGGACTGGAATCCATGAAAACTTATTGTGATACTATAACAGGAAAAACAAAGAGGAAGAGCACTTGTAACAATGTTATTGGATGAAAAGGTGTGAATAACAGAGGGCAGCCAATCCCAGCACAGAGAACTCTGTGAAGGGAGAGAGGGGCTTCAGTGAGGGAAATGAGGATTTTTAGTATAAAAAAAGTTTATTGGACAGCTGGGAAAACAGGCAGTTGTGGGAGTTAGTTGTGAGAGTCAGAGGGGAGTAAATGTGTACTGGCTGTCTATATTGATTGAAGAAGATCTGTACTGATTGAAGAAGATCAGTTTAAATATAATTACGTGTTTGTTTTTTTTTAAATCTTTATTGATATAAAAGTTCATATTAAAACACATTAATCACATATAACACTTAGTAAAGATTAGATATTCTTGGAAAATAGAGAAACTGAAATAATGACGTAAAGAGAGAAGAGAAAAAGATTTAAAAAACAAAACAAAACAAAACTCTACCCAGACAGGTCTCCCCGCAATTTATACACAAAGAATTATTACATGTTTGAAAATGAGCACTGGAACTTGATAAAGCAACCATTCTGTATGTTATGAAAATAAAGTCGAACTATTGGTTACTTTATTAAACTTGACTCTGACTTCCTTAAGCCTGAACCAAAGAATGTCATACTTACCAATACAGGAACCACTTGTAAAATAAATTGGTCCACACCAAAGTCGCCTGGAGGTCCGTGTCCTAAATCCAAGCAGGGATTTAAGCAAGGACCTTGGAGCAAGGTAGGAGTGACAAGTTAGCAAGGCTAGGAACTGCATGGCTAACCTAGGAAGGGAATTTGTGATACTTATGCTATAAATTTCTTTTCTTCTGTTAGACCCAAAAGTGCTACAAGATTCCTTTATATCTTTTTTGTGGTCCCACTGGTTCAGGTATGAGCTGCTGTGGGCCTCCAGATATTTTTGGACAGCATCTCTCATAATCCTGCACTATTGACAATGCTGGCTACAGCTGAAAGGCCAAGAAAGTCTGGAGAGCAATAGTTGTGCACCTCTGCATTACTTTGTGCAAGCCCTTTCTTCTTCATAGGTGGCTCAAAGTGCAGGTAAGTACTCCAGTGCATTATTTTCTGTTTTGAATTTAGTCAGCATTGGAGATGATGGGGCACGCTCTGTGCCCAACCTTGAAAAGCAATTTAGGTGTGATCAAGATAAGAGAAATTATGGAAAATTTGATCTGCATGTAAATTTCTTTCAGCACTAAAATTCCATGGGAAGCTATTGAACAGGTTCCTCCATCATATTGGCTCATGTCCGTGTGTGCAGGAAATGGAAAGGGTGAAGCTTTTTTAAAGGAAAAAAATGTTGGAACTCCTCCTGGGATCCTACAAGAATACCAAAAGTTGGTAGCATAATATTTACACAACAATATTTTCTGCTGATACACAAGAAAATGATGAGAAGTAGCATACCTCTTGATGCAGTAATGGATCCATTGATTGACATCTTATAAGTTGCATATGCAGGCATCCGTCCACCTTATGCCTGCATTGTTTTTTGTTTGTTTGTTTGTTTTGTTTTTGTCATTGTGAAGGTTTGTATTTGCCTCCACTCTTCTCAATGAACAAAAACCTTCCCTGTATATACTGTGGAGCCCTGCAACACTACTCCCCCCAGCCATTCCATCATCTGTGAAGGGGGGAGGTGATTGGAGAAGTGTCTGGCTATGTTCCTGTAACAAAATGCAGAATGATTTCATCATCCACTGAGACCTCTAGAGGGCTCTGGTGGATCTCAGCAAGGGTTCAGTTCTGTGCTCAACCACAGAAATCCGTTGGGTGACCATGAGTGCATCACACACTCTCAGCTACAGAAACCTCCCGTGAGAGGATCACCTTACAGTCTTCATAAGTAGAAAATGACTTGAAGGCACACAACAGATAAGCAGCAAACACCCTTTTGGTGCTGGAAGTGATGTCCATCACTTCTTAGGAAACACACTCAAGCCAGCTTGGAGACATGAGGACTGGGTTTTGTTTTTTGTTTTTGTTTTTTTGAACCTGGAACTGTATCTTTACAGGTCTTCTGCATGTCCCTCCTCTGGTTTTTCCAGTTACAGATTGACTTTTTGGCCCTTTCAGTCATCTTCATGAGTTAAGAATATATGCTAAAAAACTCTTCCTCGTCTGAGCCGTTCAGCTCATTGTTGAGAAAATATAGAATCACCTAATAATCCACCTCTCACAAAATCAAGCTGAGAATGTGTTTGCACCATGAAAATCATCCAGGAGAGGCTGTTCAAGATGTGAAATCTTTCTGTCATAACTTGTACATACTGTGATGTAGACAGGAATCTCTACTGTTGTTATTTATTGTCAAGTGATCTCTGATGTATGGTGGCCCTCTGAATGAGAGATATATCATTGAATACCAAAGTCAAGATTGTCCTTCTGATTTCTCTGTATGGTTGTGAAAGTTGGGTGGTGAAGAAAGCTGATAGGAAGTAAATTAACTGATTTGAAATGTGGTGCTGAAGGAGAGTTCTGTGGATATCATAGACTGCTAAAAAGACAATTGAATGGGTCTGATAGAAAACCAGGCTTGAACTCTCCCTAAAATCCAAAACGACTAAGTGGAGATTGTCATACTTTGGACATACCATGAGAAGACTTGACTCATTAGAAAATCTAACGATGTTTGGTTAGACGGAGAGCAGTAGCAAAAGATGGAGACCAAATTACAGGTGGTTCAACTCAATTAAAGAAACCATGGCCCTGAGTTTGCAAGACCTGAATAGGGCTGTTGATAACAGAGTTCTCATTCATAAGATCATCATAAATTGATTTCAACTTTCCAGCAGTTAGCAACAAAAAAACAATGAGAGTGCTCCAAAAGCTTGTTCATTAACAGTCCTCTTTGAGGTCTTGCAAACCATCATTTCCTTTATTGAGTCAATCCATTTGTAATGTAGTATTCTTTTCCTAGTAGCTTCTCTTTGCCAAGCATTATTTTCTTTTTTTCATGTAGATACTGACAGAAATTCCTGTTCACAAAGGCATAAGAGAGATGGGGGCAGTGCTGTGCTGCAAGTGAGGGGTTGGAGCTGGCATAGATCCAGGCAAAATTATGCCAAGGAAAAGCTGCCTGTAACAAGGGGTGGGCAGATT